>CAUYUJ010017138.1:169101-184051 GCA_963575745.1 Prorocentrum cordatum | reverse complement strand
GAGGAGGAGGAGGAGGAGGAGGAGCAGGTGGAGGAGGAGGACGGGGCGCCTAAGCCCTTCGGAGAAAACTCCAGCTCCACTCCCTCTCGACTGGGAGTGGCGGACGGTGGGCCCCTTCGAAGACCGGGGGGCAATACACCACCGCCACCCCCAGTCCTCCCCCTCCCTCCAAGCTCCTCTTCCCTTCCTCTTTCCTGGGTGAAGGAGGGGGTGGAGGGAGGTGATGGTGGTGGACATGTTTGAGCCCCGTATGTTAGCTCGAATTCGAGCTCCCCGCGTCCCCTGGCAGCCGAGCACCAGAGGTCGCTCGTGCCTGGGGTCACTCTTGCGTGCAGCCGATATTGCCGCCTGGTGCCCCAGCGAGGCCTCGCCGGCCTTTGTGCTGCCGCCGCCGCAGGTCGCGGGGGCCCGAAGTGGGCACTGAGGCAATTAGGTATGAAGACCGACGGCTGTCGCGTTCCATCTTGGACAGGATGCGCTGTCGGCGTCACTGCCGACGTCGCCCGTTTCAGACAGACGGCTGCCCGCCTGACAGCGGCCGCTGCCGGCTCTGGACAACATGTGTTGTAGGACATCGTGACCATTTCTTCCGTATCCATTCCGGGCGTCCAAAGCAGGAGGCCGTCAAGCGAACGCTGCAGTCGGACGGGCATGCCCCCGACCTCGCCGCCGACGACGACGAGGGGCCTTTCTGCTGCTTTGCGGCGACGGACGTGGCGAACGTGTGCGCCACCTGCGTCGCAAGGCCTCAGCATCGTCGTCTGGCCGATCCCTATCCACACTGGGTCATGGCACTCAGACCACCCAGGCCACCCGCCCAGGTTGGTACAGGCCTCACGAAGCGCGGGGGGAACAGCATATGTATCCCACCTGGATCCGTGAGATCGTTGGCCCCTGAGATCTGCCGCTGCAGAACCGCGCCACATCACAAGAGATCACGAGACCAGAGCCCCCCACACCCCATCGACGACATCTCCCCAGAGTGTGAAAAAGCCAGACGCCCAGATCTCCGGGCGAGGCCGTGCCAGTGGCGACGGGGATCGGTGGAGCGACGCTCCAGGCCCAAGCGCGGCGGCTTCTGCGCCTCGTCCAGCGCCAGCTGCGGCCAGTGCGTCGCCTCGAGCCTCGCGGCCTGGTGCCTGGGGCCCTCCTCGCCCGCCTTCGTGCTCGGGGACCCCGCCTGGGCGCCGCGCAACGGCACGCCGCGCGCCCCCGGCCTCGCCGACGCGGCGGCGCTGGCGCAGAAGGCGGCCGCAGGCCGCTCGGCGCCCGCGGCGGGGCCCTCCGCGGCGGCCGCCCGCGCGGCGCGGCGCCCCGGCGGTGGGCCGGCGCCGTCGCGGCCGCCGTCGGCGCGTGACGGCGCAGGGGCGGCGCGCGCAGGCACGGGCGGGCCGCAGCCGCGGGCCGCGGGGCGGGACCGCGCCTCGAGGCCGTGGGTCGAGAGAGGTTTTCGTGTGAACGCAGAGAAAAACGGGCAGGAGCGAGGTCCCCTCTCCTCCCTCTCCTCCTCCTCCCTCCTCACCCTCCTGCCTTCTTCCCTCCCCATCTACGCCTTCCCCTCTCCGCCACCTCCCCCCTCCCCTTCCTCCTCCCCTCCCCCTCCTCCTCTTACTCCTCCCTCCTCCTCCTCCTTCACCCACCACCACCACTGCGGCTCCTCCCCCTCCTCCTCCTCCTCCTCCTCCTCCTCCTCCTCCTTCAGAGGACGTGCCGATGAGTATTGGAGAAACGGAGACGGAGGTTCTTCGCAGTGGTCGGCCTCTGATGGCCTCTAGGGGCTGTCCTCCGAATTTCTCAGGATGCAGAGCCCGGCCCCGTGGACCTCGCCTTGGAAGATCACGACATCGGATCTTTGAGATCCAGTAATCAGCCACGCGCAGAGGGGGGTGGGGGGAGGGGGGTGGGCTTCTTAGAAGCACCCATGGCTTCTGGTTTGCTTTTTTTTTTTTTCGTAGAAGGCGCGGGCTCTGATCTGTAGATGCAAGGCTGGGCCCTTTCTGAGAAAGCAGCCTCCTTCCAAGAAGCCTTCCCCCTCCCCCCACCCCCTGGTGCGCGCCGCCAAAGTAAGGCAACGAGCATGCATTTCCAGATGCCCGCACGCGGATTTCTTGGATCTGCGCTGGGCCCCCTGCCGCGCTCGAGCGCCGGGGAGTGGGCCCAGGCGCCGATCCGAGACATCCGCGCGCAGACCTCCGAAGAGTTCTGCCTACGGCAGACGCGTCGCGCCGACGGGCGGCGACCCCGCCGCCAGCGTGTCGACGTGGAACGCTGCCGGCGACCCAGAACCTCGGTGTCGTTTCACCCATCCCCATCCCCATCCCCATCCCTTTCGAGGCCCCCACCTAATTACCTCCCAGTTGGGGGTGCACCCCTCGAAAGCCGAAGAGGACGGCCCATATCTTTATTTAGGGGGGTAACTCGGCCAGTGGGGCCCAGGCCACGCCGCTGGGGATGGGGATCGATTACACGATACTCGGGATCGGTCGGCGTTGAAAGAAGGTTCCGGTAGCGGCCGATCGGTCAAGGTCGAACGATCCCCGCGGCGTCGGAAAAACCGACGCCGGGGTCGTCACGACGCGAGCCCGATCGCTGCCGTGTGCCCTGCGTCTTCGCCTCGCCGAGGGCCTCCCCGGAGGCCCTCGCCGCCACGGCGGGAGCCGCCCCGAGAGGCGGGGGTCCAGGGCGCACCCCGGGAGGTCGGGGAGCGGCGGCAGTTCGGGCGTGGTGGCCCCGCCGCATGTCGGTCAGAGCCCCGAGTCATCAGGGGTAACTCGGGTCAGGGATAACTCGGGTTCGTTTGTCGGGAATCCGAACCCGAGTAACCCCGGACCCGAGTTACCCCGGATAATTCGGGCGTCCAGAGCCCCGAATCATCAGGGGTAACTCGGGTCAGGGATAACTCGGGTTCCTTTTTCGGGAATCCAAACCCGAGTTACCCCGGACCCGAGTTACCCCGGATAACTCGGGCGCCCAAAAATGGGTGCGGAAAGAGTGGGTACAATTCAGGAGGGAAAAAAAAAACACAGACACAAGTAATCGTCGACTCCCCAGAAAATACGAGAAAATATTGGCAGTGGGGGGGGGAGACAGAAACCCAGAGAATATAGGAAAATATGGGGAATCCTTTTCCCCTTCAAAGAATGGGTACAATCCCCAACAGCAGTTCTTGTTCACTCTGAACAGGGCTCGCTGTCCGCGCCGCCGCGGCCTGTGTCCGTTTGAGACAGCAGGCCGCCTGCCCAGCAGCGGCCGCTGCTGCTTTGGGGCGGCATCTGTTTTATTGGGCACTGTACCCATTCCTTCCGTGCCCACTTCGGGCGTCCAAAGCATGGTGCGTCGGTGGTCAGGAGGGAACAAAAACACACAGACACAAGTAATCGTCGACTCCCCAGAAGATATGGGAAACTATTGGCAGTGGGGGGCGGAGACAGAAACCCAGAGAATATAGGAAAATATGGGGAATCCTTTTCCCCTTCAAAGAATGGGTACAATGCCCAACAGCAGTTCCTGTTCACTCTGAACAGGGCTCGCTGTCCGCGCCGCCGCGGCCTGTGTCCGTTTGAGACAGCAGGCCGCCTGCCCAGCAGCGGCCGCTGCTGCTTTGGGGCGGCATTTGTTTTAATTGGGCACTGTACCCATTTCTTCCGTACCCACTTCGGGCGTCCAAAGTACAGTCGGGGCCCTGAAGAAGGAACCCTTTTCGTTGGGGAGGGGTTCCGTGTTCCTTAATCAGCTTGCCTCAGGTTTTCCTTAGGTTTTCGATGGGAAATCGAAGTTTAACTTGTGGAAAAAGGGGGCCTCGTTCCTTATTTAGGGTTCCTTAGGTCAAAACCCCGACTGTATGGTGCGTCGGTGGGGGCTCGGCGTCGCCGCGCGGCTTCGGAGCTCGGGCCGTCCTCCGAGGGCGCGCTTCGGGCGGTGGGGGCCCCCGAGGGCCCGAGGCAGTTTTTTTCTGTGGCGGGCCGCGCGGGGAGGTCCCCCTCGGGAGCTCGAGGCGGCCGCGCGGTGCGCCGCCGCACGGTCGTGGAGCCCCGGGGGTGTCGGTAGTCCTTGGCTTCCCCGTGGATCGGGACGATCGACATGGGTGCCCCAGATCCTTCAATAAGCATCCAGCGAATGCATCTATACACCACCACCGTGCCAGGCCAGGGCCATCCTGGGCCCCAGGATGGTGTATAGACCCTCCTGGCCTCGGCCAGGATGGCGTATACACCATCCCAGGGCCCAGGATGGCCCTGGCCTGGCACTGTGGTGGTGCATAGATGCTTTCTGCGTAAAGCACCCCCCCCTGCCAACCTGTCCGACACCCCTTGCCCACTCCCCCACGCGCCCCGAGCCCACCCCCGCTCGCTTCCCCACCTCCCCACGCCCCCCGAAGGACGGCGGCTTCCCACCCCCCACGCGATCCACCCCCCCTACGCTTATGGAGAGACCTAGAGTACAGGAAGAATGGGCACGCTGCCCAACAGCAGTTCCTGTTCCTTCTGCACAGGGCTCGCCGTTCGCGCCGCCGCGGACGCTGTTCTCTGAAGGCAGAGAGCCGCTAGCCCGACAGCGGCCGCTGTCGGTCAGAGACCACACTTGTTGGGCACTGTATACCCATGTTTCCCGTACCGTCGGCCCGGATTCGTAGGTCGACCCTGCCAAATCAAGGGTAATTACCTTCGTGTCCTGTGTCTCGCGAACCATGCCTCCTGCATTCCTATGGCAACGTGTCACCAGCCTCGAACATATCCCTATCCCTGAGATTGACACGCCAGAAGGCGATGACAATCTTAGGGATACACCCTCAGAAACTGAGGAAATCCCTAAGATCGCAATCGTGATGAGGCGATGCCCAACATAGGGATAGGGATACATACATATATATATATATATATATATATGAAAGAGCGTGTTCTACCGCTGCTGGCGGAAAACAGGGGGGCGTCACTACCAGTTCGAACCCCTCCCCCCCCCCTCCGGAAAACAGGGGGGGTCACTACCGGTTCGAACTCCTCCCCCCCCCCCGTTCATCATGAAAAGGGGGGGGGTCACTACCGGTTCGAACCCCCCCCCCCCTCCCCCTCGAAAACCGGGGGGGGTCACTACCGGTTCGAAGTGCGGACAGTGGTGGGGACGGTGGTGATGGGGACAGTGGTGAGGGGACAGCGGGACAGTGGTGGGGACAGTGAGACAGTGGTGGGGACGGTAGTGGTGGGGACAGTGATGAGGACAATGATGGAAACAGTAGGGACAGTGGACAGTGGTGGGGACGGTGGTGGTGGGGACAGTGGTGTGGGGACAGTGGGAATCAGGTGGAAACAGTGGGAAAGTAGAGGGTACAGTGGTGGGGACAGTGGTGAAGGCGGTGGCGAGGACGACGGTGGGAAAATGGGACAGAGGTACAGTGGGGACAGTGGTGCGAACAGTGGGGACTGGTGGGAACAGTGGGACAGCTTAGTGGGACAGCGGAGGAGTCAGTGGGACAGTGGGGACAGTGGGGATAGTCGGGCAGTGGTTGGGGCCGTGGAGAAAGTGGGGAGAGTGGAACCCTGGTGGGAACAGTGGTGGGGACAGTGGGGACAGTGCGACAGAGGTGGGGGGCACTGGTGGGGAGAGTAGGGACGGTGGTGGAGCCAGTGGTGACAGTGGTGGTGAGGACAGTGGCGCTGGGAACAACAGTGGAGGATGTGGTGCGGACGGTGGTAGGGACCGGGAGTCGTCGGGAGTTTGCTGGCGGTGAGTGGGGGGAGGGGTGGGGAGGGGATCGAACCGTAGTGACCCCCTCGGTTTCGAGGGGGGGGGGGGTTTCGAACGTAGGGACCCCCCCGGTTTTCGAGAGGAGGGGGGGGGGGGGTTAGGGGAGGGGGCGGGGTTTGCCGGGGGAGGGAGGGGGGGGGGGGGGGAGGGGTTCCAGCAGGGGGGGGGGGATTTTCGGAGGGGGGGGGGGAACCCGGGTTCCGGAGGAAAAGTGCGGCAATTTTCCACAGTAAAGCGGCGGTGGATCACGTTCTCTCTCTTCTCTCTCTCCCTTCTTTGTCTCTCTCTCTCTCTCTCTCTCTCTGTATTGTATGTATGTATGTTGTAAGTATGTATGTACATATGATGTATTTATAATGTATGCATGCTGCATGCATGCTGCATGCATGCTTGCTGCACGCATGCATGCATTGCATGCATATGCATGTATAAATGCATGATGTATGTATGTATGTATTGTATGTATGTATGTATGTATGTATTGTATGTATGTATGTGTGTGTGTATGTATGTATGTATGTATGTATGTTGTATGTATGTATGTAATGTTATGTATGCATGCATTGCATGCATGCATGCATGCATGCATGCATGCATGCATGCATGTATGTATGTAGGTATGTATGTAGTATGTATTGTATGTATGTATGTATGTGTTTGTGTATGTATGTATGTTATGTATGCATGTATGTATGTATGTATGTATGTATGTATGTATGTATGTATGTATGCATGTATGTATGTATGTATGTATGTATGTATGTATGTATGTATGTATGTATGTATGTATGTGTATATATATACATATACATATATATATATGTATATGTGTGTGTTCCAGGCTGGTAACCTGTGGCAACGTGGCCCTCGGAAGGGTCTCGTGTCCTCTCACGTGCCCTGCCCAGTGAAGTCCGGCTGTGCCCGTTCCGGGCGCCCAGCCTGGAGGCGCCAAATCAAGGGTAATTACCCTTGTGTCCTACGTCTCGCGGCCCATGCCTCCCGCATTCCTATGGCGATGATGCCCTCGGAAGGGCCTCGTGTCCTCTCGCGTGCCCTGTCCTTTGAAGCGTCTCGTGTCCTCGGAAGCGTCTCGTGTCCTCTCGCGTGCCCTGCCCAGTGACGTCCGGCCGTGCCCGTTCCGGGCGCCCAGCCTGGAGGCGCTCACCGGCGGGGCGGTGGGCGCGGAGCTCGCCGCGTGCTGAGCCGCCCGGCGGCGCGCTCCTCGCGCGCGGGGTCGCGGGGCCTCCCGCAGCACGGCGAGGCCTGCAGAGTGTCCACCGGTCCCTGGCGCTGGGCCCCGCCGGGGCCCGGGAGGCGTGCGTGTGTCGGGGCCTAAGAGACGGGGGTCAGTGCAAGCGGGGGTCAGCCAGAGCGCCAGATCCTGCAGGATCCTGCGAAGGCCCCCTCTGGCTGACCCGGGTTAGCGAGCCCCCCGTGGCCGCGAGGCGGCCGCTCGTATTGGCTGACCCGGGTTTGCGAAGACCTGCGTTGCAGTTTTTTTCCTGCATTGCAGTTTTTGGTTTCCTGGTGACCCGGGCCTGGATTGACCCGGGTCAGAAGATCCCCGAGTGTGTAGCCTCATAAGGCGCTCGAAGGAAGGAGAATAAACACCACACGCATAGACTCAAGCAGTGGCGAAGCGTCCCGGCTCGCCTATAGCCCCACCAGACAATGTTCTGAGAACCTTCGGTGGTCTGCACGAAACGTTCTTGGAACACTACTGGCTGGGACTGTCTTGCTTTAACACATCGGGTTGATGTCCTAAGAACATTGTTTTTTGTTCTTAGGACATTTTGGGGTTCTAAGAACCTTTCGTGGTATGACTATAGGAATGCCAGGACGGTCGGTCCCTGCTCAATAGACTTTTGGCGCTCCGCGCAGATTTCTCGGATCATCGCCGGGCCCCCCTGGCGGCGCCTCCGGCGCCACCCCTGGCGCGCTCCGCGCCCTTGGCGCCGCTTGGACGTGTGCACTTTTTCTCGGCGAGGGGACATCGAGGAGCATCCTGGATCGTCGAGCAAAGAAGACACGCGCGAAATTGAAAGATGCACGTGTAATGGACGTCCGAGCGATGGCGAGGCGCCAGGGCGGGGGGTCCAGCGCAGATCCGAGAAGTCCGCGCGGACCATCGAAAGCTTGTGCTTGTGCAGCTTGTTCTTCGTCCAGACGCTGGAGAGGTGTCCGCTCTGGGTTCGGGCGGGGCTCGCTGTTCCTTGGGTCGTTCCGTGGTTGTGCCTCTGGGCCTCCTCGTGTAATTTCCCCGGGCTCGTCTGGTGCCAGCCAGGGCCAGCGTTCCTTAGTTCAGCAACCCTTCTGAACCTAGGGTCGAGTCGGGCCTGTCCTTCTACATGTGGAATATCCAAATACAGTCACAAAGTAGTCTGGGGATTATTTTTTTGAGTATTGTTGAGCATCGTTTGAGCATTATTTGAGTATGTTTTTTTAATGGTTCTTCCAAAATCCCCCTGCAGGGGGACAGGCCCGACCTAAACCTAGACTCGAGGTCTCCAAGATGTGGTCCGAGCAGGTGGATTCGGAAGATCGCGCCGCATCGCCGATGCATCGCCGATGCGGTTCGATGTGGGTCGCGATGACTATTCTCCACGCCGTCGGTGCCGATGCATCGCCGACGTCGCCGACGCATCGCCGATGCGGCGCGATCCTCTGACCCTATTTGCTCGCACCCCATCTGGAAGGCCTCTACAGACATGTTCGCGTCGCTGGAGAAAGCATGACGGGATTTTTTGGATAGTTTTCGGCCTCCGGGGGCCATCGCTGGTCCCTCGGACCGTCAACTAACAACTCGGGATGCAACACGCGCCTTGGGGAAAGGGTCGGAACGTTCGGGTACCCCAGCTTGAAACAGTCAAGGCACCGCATGTCTGGGCATGCCCCCTCGTGGCTGGGCCATGGAGGGGGTATACCGCGACGCGAGCATGTCTGTAGAGGCCTCCTGGATGGGTGCGAGTCGATGGGGCGCAGGAGGGTGCTGCATCGGCGATGCATCGGCGACGTCGGCGACGTCGGCGATGCATCCATCGGCGCAGACGGCGTGGAGAATATCAGGACCCTCATCGAGCCGCATCGGCGATGCATCGGCGGTGCGGCGCGATCCTCCGATCCCACCTGCTCGGACCACATCTGGGAGGCCTCGAGTCCGTGCTCACGGCTCCTGGTCCCAGGATGGGCCCGGCCGGGGGCAGTGGCCACATCCATGGTTATGATGTGCAGGAGGGGAAAAAACATACAGACACAATTAATCGTCGAGTCCCAGGAAAATATGGGAAAACATGGGAAGTGGGGGGGAAGACAGAAACCCAGAAAATATGGGAAAATATGGGGCATATTATTATGTGTGTGTATTTATTTGTGTGTCCTGGGGCCCCTTCAGATGTTCCAACCTACTTAAGTCTTGACCACCAGAAGGCATTTCGAGCACCAGAACAGTACCGACATTCGCCTGCAGGTGGGCACGGGCGACACAAAGCTACTTTTTCGTGCCTCGCGGGTCCACACAGGAATTACCCTGGACCGCAGCTGTCCCGGATAATTCGGGCAACCCTTCAGAATCACCGGAGTTTGGGGCCGTCAGGGTTAGTTGCGGTAGCGTAACTCGGGGGCCCAAACGGGAGTTAGCCTGTACCGCAGCACTCCCGTATAGTTTCGGGCGTCCAATTTCGCCCTTCCGTCGCGTGGTGCAAGAGTGGGCGCCCGAAGAAGAAAACCAGTGCAACCAGCACGAATTGTCGGAGGTCCGCGCGGATTTCTTGGATCGGCGCTGAGCCCTTCTCCTGCGCGGGCCTCGGGAAGGTAGTGCTGATGTCGCTTTCCTTCTTCCAGATGCGCGCAGCCTGCACGAATTAGCGTTCCGCAGTTCTGTCATTCGCTGCCAGTTTCGTTGCCCGCTTTTGCGACAGTCCTGCGCCCTGATACCGAATGGTCCAGTGGCTGATACCACTCCGCAGAATTGGCTGCATGTTTAGCGTCGCTTGCAAGGGATAGCGGCAGTAGGATCCATGCTAGGGGCAGCATCATATTGCGGAATTGCATATTTATTCCTCTTATTATTTTTGTTGCCCTGTCAGTTTCCCTCCTCCTGCCACTCTCTGTCACTTCTGTCCTTCTGAATCCTTCTTCCCCCGCCTTCTCCCCCGCTCCTCATCGTCTCCTCCTTTTGGCCTCATCCTGTTTCGTTCCTCTTTCTCACCCTTATCTGCGCCCTTGGGAGGAGGAGCTGGTGGTGGTCGAGGAGGAGAAGGAATTGGTGGGATGAGACAGTAGCAAAACCAGCAGCAGGAGGGGAAGAGGATGGGAAGGGGCGGGCGAGAGAGGGGGAAGGTGTGGAGGAAGGAGGCGGAGGAGGGAGGAGGCGAAGGAGGAGGAGGAGGAAGAGGAGGAGGAGAAGGCGGAGGGAGGGGGCGGAGGGAGGAAGAGGGAGGAGGACGGGAGCAATCGCGAAGATGTGTCAACGATGCTGCAGTTCCACTCTCCCGTGCCAAGCCCCCGCCTCGTTCTGCACCCCCCCCTGCAGCAGCCGCAAGCTCACCTCTGCGCGAGGCGCCCCCCCCCCCCCTTGAAGAGGGCGAGCGCCCGCGTGGGGCTGCGGAGTTTGGGCGGAGGGCTCGCTCTGCGACCGACGATACGCTCCACCCTTCGAGCTGCGGTCGAAGAGCCAACAGAAAGGTATACTCGGAGGTTGATAGAGCTCCTGCCCTGACACGTCGATTAGTGAAATGGCCAACGAAAGTCTCAGACGAAGGCCCTTATCTTTAGAAAACACCGCCCGACACCCGTCCAAGTTGCCGCGCCGCCGTTGCACAGTGCCAGGCTACTGAAGGCAAACGTCGAGGACGTCCCACACGCGAGTTCCTTTCCCAAACGGATCGGAGGTTGATAGACCTCCTACCCTGACACGTCGATTAGCGAAGTGGCCCTTCTCGGTTCGCGGGAGGGCGTCGCGGCCGGCATTTCTGACGGGCCCAGGTCCGTCGGCTTCGGTCCTAGGCAGTTTTCGCTCAAGGGAGGTTTACTAAAGGGAGGTTTGTCCACCGCCGATATTCACATAAACTTCCGGCGCTTGCCGAGGGAATCCACACAGTATTCTTGAGGGTACCCACAGGGCTCCCGGAAGAAATCCTTGGGTTCCCGAGGAAATCCTCAGGATTTGTGTTGCAACCCTCAGGAGTCCTTATGACGTCCATACAGGAATTTTGGATCACATCCATAGAATTCCACAAGAAATCCTTGGGATTCCTCAGGACACCCATGGGACTTCTTGGATCTGCGCAAGGAACCCCGCCCCTGGTGCGCTCCGCGCGCCAGGGAGGGTCCAGCGCAGATCCGAGAGATTCGCTCGGAGCGCAGAAGGTGTATGCTTATGCCTTTGCCTGGTTCCTTTTGCCGGGTTCCTCTGTATAAGGTGAGGGTGTAAAGCGGCAGCGCCGTTCTGAAACGGAATCACTCCCGATCCGTGTAATCGTTGCACGTGCTTCTGGACTTCTTTTTTGGCGTCAAGCCAGCGAAAGTCTCAGGCGAAAGCCCCTTACCTTTAGACAAAAACTGCCCGACACCCGTCCAAGTTGCTTCGCCGCCGTTGCACAGTGCCAGGCTACTGAAGGCAATTGATGAGGACGTCCCTCGCGCGAGTCCCTTTCCAAAAAGGATCGGAGGTTGATACACCTCCTACCCTGACACGTCGATTAGTGCAGTGGCCTATGCCGTTTTCATTCAAGGGAGGTTTACTAAAGGGAGGTTTGTCCACCGCCAATATTCACATAAACTTCCGGCGCTTGCCGAGGGAGTCCACACAGGATTCTTGAGGGTACCCACAGGGCTCCCGGAAGAAATCCTTAGGTTCCCGAGGAAATCCGCAGGATTTGTGTTGCAATCCTCAGGATTCATTATGACATCCACACCGGATTTTTGATGACATCCATAGGATTCCAGAAGAAATCCTTGGGAGGTTCGTTAAAGGGAGGTCCATTAAAGGGAGGTTTGCCCACCGCCGAGAGGAGCCGCCCTGCGTTCGTGGAGCTCTTACAACCTCGTGAGACTAGAGAGCGCACGGCGCCCGGCGCCACGGCGAGATGCCCCCTTTTGAGAACGAGCCGCCCTCCGTGCGTGCAGCCTGTTTTTTTTTTCAAGCCGAGCGTGCGCCGCGTCCAGTGCGAGAGCCCGATTTTGAAAACGGCCCGCCCTCCATTGATGGGCCTGTTTCCCACCACCACCACCATAAGTTGGAGGGGGGGAGGAGGAGGAGGAGGAGGAGGAGGAGGAGGAGGAGGAGGAGGAGGAGGAGGAGGAGGAGGAGGAGGAGGAGGAGGAGGAGGAGGAGGAGGAAGGAGGAGGAGGAGGAGGAGGAGGAGGTGCAGGAGGACCCCCCCCCACCAACTTATGGTGGTGGTGGTGGAAAATACGCCCATCATCGATGAATGCACCTGTGGGAAGCTTCAAGCTTCAAGAAAGTAGATGGTGAGGAGGTTTCGGGAGAAATGCACGGCCCGCCCTAGCGGCAGTTCCGGTGGTGCGACGGGAGTTCATGTCTCAGAGGTAGCAGGGTGGGTGCGGTGAGTGAAGGAGTGAGAAAAGTAGCGATGCGAGTCGAGATCGAAGCTGCTAACGCTTGAGAGCGAGCTTCTCGGCCTTTCATAACGCTCTTGGCCATGAGTCGTTGTGGTCCGACTCACACACTCGCTTCGATTTGCATCCGCTGCAATGGGACATTCTCGACCCAGGTTCTCAAGCTTGGTAGTACCATAATACTCGCAGCTGGCGCAAAGCCAAAGCTTCGAAGCCGATGCAGACGCATGCGATGACCAGTATGCACCCACCGACCCCGCCGGGCGCAGTGGAAAGCCCTCGGGCAGGGCAGCCAACATGGCACCAACAACAGGGACGGAAGGGGAGGATCATGAGGTGGGAGGATTCGGTAGCAAATCATGGGAGCCTTGCGTACCCTCGCAGTTCAGGTTTTTCCCCAACCATTGCTGGCACTGAAGGGGTCCTAGCAGAAATTGAAAGATTTGGCGAAAGTGCCCCGCCAATTTTGGTAGCCAGCTGGGTTCCCGGGTTCCTGGTGCGGCGGCCCCGTCGGAGCCCCCTAGTCGCCCAAGGCCGCCGCCCGAGCTGGCGCCGGCGCTGGGGCGCGCACCTCGCGGTGGCGCGCGCTGGGCGGCGGCAGGCGCGCGCGCGCGCGCGGGCGCACCTGCGCCGACGCTCGTCGTCGTCGTCGTCGACGACGCCGTTGTCGTCGTCGTCGCCGCCGCCGTCGTCGTCGTCGTCGTCGTCGTCGTCGTCGTCGTCGTCGTCGTCGTCGTCGTCGTCGTCGTCGCTCAATTCATCACCCTGGGGCGCAGACGCTCGGAGGGCGCTCGGTCGCGTGTGTTTGCTCTCGGCGAGGATCAGCGGGGAGCATCTTGGATCGTCCTCCGATCATCAAGCAGTGGCGAAGCGTCCTGGCTCGCCTATAGCCCCACCAGACCATGTTCGAAGAACTCTGTGTGGCTTCCACGTAATGTTCCTTAGAACATTTCTGGTTGAGACTGTCTTGGTTTGACACATCGGGCTGATGTTCTAAGAACCTTGCTTTTGTTGTTAGAACATGTTTGGGTTCTAAAAAAAAAAATCGTGGTAGGACTGTAGGAATGCCGGGACGGTCGGCCCCTCCTCAAGATAAGTGCACGAGACCGAGCAAGGCACGGGGAATGGGCGCCCGAGCGATGGCAAGCCATGCGCCTGCACCCATCCCGGCCAGGCCGAGCCCGTGCCCAGGATCCGTGCGTGCGTGCCTTCCCGCCCAGGCCAGGAGGGCGCACACGCGGGTCCTGGACCCAGGATGATCAGGAGGGGAAAAAACACACAGACACAATTAATCGGCGATTCCCCAGAAAATATGGGAAAATATGGGCAGTGGGGGGGGAGAAACCCAGAAAATATAGGAAAATATGGGGAATCGTTTTATTGTGTGCATTTATTTGTGTGTCCTGGGGCCCCTTCAGAATAGTTGGTGCCCTTGTAGGCGCTGCTGATGGTCCGTGGCCCGCCTCCGATCCGATGCTGGCGGTGCCCGCGCCGCCGTCGTCGGCGCCGCCTGCGCAGAGGTGCGCGGCGCTTCCGCCGCGGCCAGCGGCGCGCAAGCGTGCGGCGGCGGCGGCGGCGGCGGCGCAGTCGTCGGCCGCGCCGAGGTCGACGACCTCGAAAACGTCGATGTCGTCGGCCGCAACGTCGCGGACGTCGTCGGCTGCGTCAAGGCCATCGTCCTCGTCGTCGACGTCAAGGTCCACGTCGTCGCCGTTGTCAGCCTCGCTGTCGTTGGCGTCGGGTTCGTCGTCGACGACGCTTTCGTCGTCGCCGGCGTCAGGGCCGTCAACGACGACGTCAAGGTCGTCGTCGTCGTCAGGGAAGGGAAATAGGGGTGGGATGCTGGAAGATGGGGGCAGCGGAGCAGGGGGAAGAGGAGGAGGAGGAGGAGGAGGAGGAGGAGGAGGAGGAGGAGGAGGAGGCAGGGACGAGGAGGAGGGGGGAGGGGGAGGGGGAGGGGGAGGGGGAAGAGGAGGAGGAGGAGGAGGAGGTGGAGGAGGAGGAGCAGGAGGAGGAGGAGGAGCAGGAGCAGGAGCAGGAGCAGGAGCAGGAGCAGGAGCAGGAGCAGGAGCAGGAGGCGGAGCGGGGTGGGCGGGGAGGGGAGGGGCAGGAGGGATGCGTCTCCCTCCTCTCTGCAGCTGCCGCGCGCGTCCTGGCCCGATCCGGGCTGCTCGTGGGGTCCGGGCCGGGGACTCCTCCGAGAGGGCGCCCCGACCGAGCGATGGCGCCCGCGCCGGGCGCGGAGGCCGCGGCGCGGGCGGCGGTGCTGGGCGCGCTCGCGAGCCCGGGGCTCCGCGCGCGCCTCTGCCGCGCGGAGCCCGGGGCGAGCAAGCGCTCGGGGCGAGGGGCATCACCAGCCTCGGACTTTTCCCTGTCCCTAAGATTGACACGCCAAAAGGAGATGGCTAAAAGGAGATGGCAATCTCAGGGATGCACCCTCGGAAGCAGAGGGAGTCCCTAAGATCGCCATCGTGATGAGGCGATGCCCAACCTAGGGATGGGGATGTATTCCAGGCTGGTAAGGGTAATGTTCCTGCACAGCTGGTGATCGTTTTTTTTCTTGGCATCGCTCGGACGTGTGCATTTTTTCGGAGAGAACCATCGAAGAGCATCCTGGACCATCGATCAA
>CAUYUJ010017138.1:111601-164101 GCA_963575745.1 Prorocentrum cordatum | reverse complement strand
GTAATAAAGGGAGGGGGGTCTCATTTCGGGGGGGGTCTCTTCCAGGCTATCTTGGAGGGCCTGGGGGGTCTGGGGACGATGTTTTGGAGGGTTCTCGCACGGGGGAGGTCTGAAATGGCTTGTCTTGGAGGGCCCAGACCCCCTCCCTTTTATTACGAAATCTGGAGTAGCATCAGCTCGTCCTCCTTGTGCGCCCCATGGCGCGCGGCGGGCCCTGGAAGCCCCGAGCCGGGAGAGAGGAGCCTCGCCGCCTCTCGGGAGAGGCCCGCGCTCTGCCTCCGCCGGCGGAGCCGGTCCCGTGTCTCGCGCCCGCCGCCCTCCGCCGAGGAAGAGATGCTTCGGGCTCAAACGACGCGAAGATCGGGACAAACGACGCGAAGATCGGGACAAAATCGGATCGGGATAACTCGAAATCTCTGAGAATCGGCGGGTTGGGGTATGTATTGGGCGCCGCGGCCGCTCCAGAGCGTTCCGGAACGCTCTGAGAGCGCTCCGGAACGCTCTGGAGCGATTTATCCCGATCCTGGCCCTGTTTTACATCGCTCGGGCGTGTGCGCTTTTTCCGAGCGGTTCCTTTGGGTGGAGGGCAGAGGGAGAAGTCTGAAGTGCTGTTTCGACGGATTTTCGGGGGAGTCTGCAAGAGGTGAATCACAAGACGGACTGATTTTCGAGGTGCGGAAGCCCATGTGGATTTCACCCTGAGCCCTCCACCCAAAGAAAATGCTCAGTCTTTCTCGGCGGGGGCAAGCGAGGAGTATCCTGGATCATCCGGCGAAAAAAACGCACGCACGAAGCCGAGAAATGCACGGGGAGTGGACGTCCGAGCGATGGCGAGATGCGCGCCGACGCCTTCGAGCCTCGAAGGTGAGGCCTTTCCTGGAATGCCTCATGTGCTGGTTGTTTCCCGCCCGACAGGTGGGGAATGTTTCGGGGAAACGTAAGACTCGAGTGCGCCGGAACTCGGGCTTGCCGACGCTTTTTGGCGAGCGCGTCCTAGATTTTGACGGTCCAGTGTTCGTGGGATGTCTGCAGCGGGAGGTCGCGTCGAATTTCAGATTGGGCCTTGTCATTTTCAGGATGGCCCCGTCAGGATCCGAGTCCCCCGAACCCGAATCTTACGTCTCACCAATTGTTACCCTCAGCTCTGGGCGTTGCATTTGTTTCACACCATGCGTTTTCGCCCGAGTCTCGGCCCCAGGACCATATAGATCGAACCCGCTCGAATAATGCCGTAGAGAGATGTTGTCTAGGGTTCCAGGGGTGACTTTCCCCGACAGTTTTTGTTCGCAACGTCGGATCTCAGGGCCACCCAACAGGCTGAGGTCGATAGGTGTGGAGGAAGGAATTCCCGACCCGCCTCGCACACCCTGCAAGCCGCGGCCGCTGGGCCCAACGTTTGCCGTTGCGTATCCCGGCTCGCTCTCTTGGGTGGGGATCGTTCGAGGCTAAGTAATGTGCGTGTTTCCGCCATCGATGTTGGAGGACCAAGTCTACTTGCAATCTCTCGGGCTTATGCCAAATATCGTTCCCACTCTCTAGTCACAAGCGTCTGTAGACACTGCAGGTGTTGTTACGCATATATACACATACAGTTTGGATACGTTTATATATGCATATATATATATATAAATATGTGTATATGTATATGTATATATATACATACATTATATATATATGTATATATATAGATGTATACATAACATATTTCTGTTTACACAACCCAGCCATTGCGTTCGGCTCAGATGGGTAAGACCGTCTACGGTATAGTCCTGTTCGAGAGCATGTCCCACATGGCACTCCGACATCGCGATGGCGCCCGCCCCAGTTCATCGGCTACACGTGAAAATTGACCTTCTGATGGAGTGACCTCTGGTGCGGGCCCCCCCGCGGCCCCCTGGCAGCCGCCCATCAAAGGTCCTTCCGATTTTGGCTCGAGGAGGAGGAGGAGGAACTCTTCAGTGGCGGATCGACAGTGGCAGAACATCTTGCTGTTCTCGGAGGAGGACAGGGCACCGGGCATCGGTACCGCTGCGCGCCGCTCGCCTCCACGGCCGAAGCCGCCTCGAGATCCTGGTCAGAGCGCACCCTGGGAGAGTTCTGGGGAGTAGCGGTATCGGTGCGCTGCTGCTTCTCCGCTGTCTGCCATCGGGGACGCCTGCCCCCGTCCAGGCCGCCAAGATGGGGTTAGGGCAGACGGGGTCGCAGGATCGCGCCCGCACCGCCGAGGCATCTGCGACGCGCGGCGCGATATGGAGCCCGGTTGCCTCGATCGCGGCGTGCCCCCGACCCGTCGCCGATGCATCGCTGGTGCGGTGCGATCTTCCGACCCCGTATATCACCACCCACCAAACCACCCCGACCCAATCCGAAGGCTCAAATTTACCCTCGATTTCCAGTGGGGGGGGGGTCGGGAAACATCGAAAAAACACAACACATGTGGAACTCTTACCCCCCCCCCAACCCGAAATTCGGGTCTTCGGGTTGGGTTGGGGTGGTCTGGTAGGTCGTCAGTATACGCCGGCCTCTACCCGGGCGTCCCAGAGGGCGGAGCAGGCTTGCTCAGGCAGTGGCGAAGCGTCCCGGCTCGCCTGTAGCCCCACCAAACAATGCTCTAAGAACCTGTTGTGGCTCCCGCGACATGTTCTCAGAACATTTCTGGCTGGGACTGTCTTGTTTTAACACATCGGGTTTCTCTTCTAAGAACCTTGGTTTTGTTCTTGTAACATTTTTGGGTTCTAAGAACACTTCGTGGTATGACTATAGGAATGCCGGGACGGTCGGTCCCTGCTCAACTTGCGTTGTGCCGTCCTTCGCCCGCCGACTGGACGCCGCTCGGAGACGCTGGGACAGGCTGGCGCCCCTGCCCGAAGGGCAAACAGCGGCAGGGGCATCAGTTTTCGGAGGTCGTCGCGGGTCTCTCGGGTCGGCGCTGGAGCTCCTCCGCGGCGGCGCCTCGGGCGCCGCCCGCGCCGCGCTCCACACGCAAGGCAGGGGCGGGCTCAGCGCCGGCCCAAGCGTCAGAGGAGCAAGAGGTCATGACAGTGATGCCGTCCAGGGTTTCACAGGCTTCCTGGTGTTCCACACGGGCTGCAGAACAACGAGCGCCGCTGGATGATCCAGAACTCCTGGGGGCGCATCCAGAGCCAATCGCACCATGACACCGCTTCCGTCTTGAGGACGTCAGAGTTGGCCGTCGACAGTTTGTCTTGGCATCGCTTGGGCGTGTGCATTTTTTTTCTCGGCAAGGGAAATCGAGGAGCATCCTGGATCGTTGAGCAAAGAACGCACGCACGACATTTAACGATGCACGTGGAATGGACGTCCGAGCGATGGCGAGTTGTGCTTGTGCTTTTTGTCGAATCTCTGGACCGCACCGTCGCACCGCTGTCGCTGGCCCGAGCAGCCGTGGTCAGTGCGGTGCGGCTGGGCGGGGGGCTGTTTTCCTGCGGGGGTGCGTTGGAGGTGCGTTGGAGGTGACGCAGGCGACTGTGGAGCTCTTGGCATCGCTCGGACGCGTACATTTGTCCTTCGGCGAGATGATCATTGAGAAGCATCCTCGATCATTTGGCGGAAAAGCCACGCACGAAACAAAACAAACAAACAGGGAATGGACGTCCGAGCGATGGCCAGAGCTGTTTCCGGGGGGTCGTCGCGGACACCTGCGGTCATTCTCCGGGCAATCTCGTTGTTGGCAGGCTCCTCGGGGCTTCTGGGGGGCCTCGTGGCGGCATTCTGGAGCGTCGACGGTTTTTGCTGCCTGTGCCGCTGTTTGTCCCTTCGGCCTGCTGGCGCAGCTGTTCCCCGACGAGGCCCCGGACGGCCGCATCGCGTCGCCGTTGCTGCCCCTCTCGCTGGGGCTGGGGCTGGGCGGCGCCGCGCGCGCCTTCCTGAAGGCAGACAACCAGCTGCCGGTGTTGATGGGCCGGTTTGCAACCACCGCTACAGTCAGCCCGCGTAGTAAGGATTCAAGCAGTGACGAAGCGTCCTGGCCTTCTTATGGGCCTACCAAACAATGTTCTAAGAACCGCTTGTGGTTCCCACAAACTGTTCTCAGAATATTTCTGACTGGGATTCTCTTGTTTCAACACATCGGTGTCATGTTATACGACAATTTGTTGGTTATTAAAACATTTTTGGGATCTAAGAACATTTCGTTGGTTGGCCTTTGGAATGCCGGGACGGTCGGTCCCTGCTCAAAGGATGGGCAATTTTCCTACGGGTACCCGTGCATCTTCGCCTCATCGGTCTATCTTTGACCACTTTCGTTGGCCGCGCCTCGCCCGAAAAGCTCGAAATGGGCGTCCAAGGCCCCTGCATCCTTATCGCGCATCCTTCTGATACGAGTTGACTGTATTAGAGGAGGGACGAGGAGGAGGAGGAGGAGCAGCAGGAGGAGGAAGAGGACCTTCCCAGCTCCCCTTCTCCCCCGCCCTACCTATGGTAGTTGTGGTGAAGAATTGGCCCATCAGGTGTGTGCCTCGGTCAAGGCGCGCGGCGGGCTTTACGAGGTGTTCTGCCGGGCGGAGGAGGTGGTGACGGGGCAGCATTATTCAGAGGAGGAAAGGATACCCCTACCGCTACCCTTGCCTCGTTTTTCTCGTCTTGGGCTTCCTGGGAGGCCCTCGTCGCCACCGCTGGATTCGCCTCGACATTCTGGTCAGAACGCACCCCAGGAGGTTTCCCCAGACGGGGCAGCGTTAGGGGCCGGATAGGCACAAGGGGGGCACGCATCGACCCCCGATAGCCTACGGAGCGCCGACGAGGGGCCCGATGGCCCACGCCGCCCAGGAGCGCGCGGGTTCGCTATCGGGGGCCTACCGCCGATGCGTCGGCGATCTATCGCCGATTCCGGGTCGACGTTTATCCCCCGCTTGGGCCAGTCCCCCCGCGTCGTGTCCCCTGCCAAGGTGGCTACGGGGCACGGCCTGCTGAAGCCCGAGGACGACTACAGGAAGCTGGCCTCGCCCCCGCTGAGGGCGGTGCTCGGCGAGGAGGATCGCGAGCGGGAAACATATATATACATATATATATATATACACATATATATATATACATATATATATATATGTCTATATATACACACACGTATCCTGGGCCTCGCGGGCTGGGCCACCCGGGCCGCGACACAGTGGATACGGGGCCTCTCTGACGCGTCCCCGCGCGGAGCGTGTTCAGGCGACGGCCTGTCCACGGGAGCGCGCTCTGGAGGCCAGACCGCGAGGGCGTGGGTAGCCCCTCGCCCCACGATCTGCACGATCCCCCCAGAGGGGGGTCACACAGATCGTGGCCGCGGGGGGGTGATAAACGGTTTGTGCCGACGAGTCGTGCGTGGGATGCACGACGAGGAACGAGGAGGTCGTCGGGGTCGTTGTCGCACGAAGACGACGACGACAACGGCGACGACGACGACCTAGCCCTGCCACGCAGATAACAAGGAGGGGAGGGGAAAGGAGAGAGAAGGGGAGGTGAGGAGGAGGGGTGGAAGAGGAGAGAGGCCCCAGGTCAAGATTTCCCCCCAAATTCCGATTCGGGATAGTTTGTGTATGTGTAAGGCCTCTCGTTTTTAGCCGTTTCCATCAGATGTGTAGGAGATCATGGTAGTAGTTGTTCACCGCTCACCAAACCACCCCAAACCAACCCGAAGGCCCCGATTTGCCATCCATTTCTAGTGGGGGGGGTCGGGGAACACTGAAAAACACATGGAAGCCGTACCCCCCCCCCAACCCGAAATTCGGGTCAAATTCGGGTCTTCGAATTCGGCTCGTGTGGTCTGGTAGGTAGTCAGTTGTAGTTGTAGTAGTAGTGGTGGTGGTGGTAGTAGTAGTAGTAGTAGTAGTAGTAGGAGGAGTAGTAGTAGTAGTAGTAGTAGTAGTAGTAGTAGTAGTAGTAGTAGTAGTAGTAGTAGTAGTAGTAGTAGTAGTAGTAGTAGTAGTAGTAGTAGTAGTAGTAGTAGTAGTAGTAGTAGTAGTACTAGTAGTAGTAGTAGTAGTAGTAGTAGTATAGTGTAGTAGCAGTAGCAGTAGCAGTAGTAGCAGTAGCAGTAGCAGTAGCATAGTAGCAGTAGCAAGTAGTAGTAGTAGTAGTAGTAGTGGTAGTAGTAGTAGTATTGGCAGTAGTGGTAGTAGTGGTGGTAGTAGTAGTAGTAGCAGTAGTAGTAGTAGTAGTAGTAGTAGTGGTAGTAGTAGTAGTAGTAGTAGTCGTAGTCGTAGTCGTAGTCGTAGTCGTAGTAGTCGTAGTAGTAGTAGTAGCAGTAGCAGTAGCAGTAGCAGTAGTCGGATTATAGTAGTAGTAGCCGTAGTAGTAGTAGGCAGTAGGTTTGTAGGCTCTAGGAACTGGGAGGTAGGTAGTAGTATTTCGTAGGTAGGTCGGCAGGCAGGCAGGTAGGTAGGTAGGTCGGTCGGTCGGCCGGTGGGTAGGTAGGTAGGAAGGTAGGTAGTAGTAGTAGTCGTAGCAGTAGTGGTAGTAGTAGTAGTAGTCGTCGTAGTCGTAGTCGTAGTCGTAGTCGTAGTAGTAGTAGTAGTAGTAGTAGTAGTAGTAGTAGTAGTAGTAGTAGTAGTCGTAGTAGTCGTAGTAGTCGTAGTAGTGGTAGTAGTAGTAGTAGTAGTAGTAGTAGGAGTAGTAGTAGTAGCAGTAAATTGGTGTAGTTGTATTTGTAGTTGGTCTGGTAGTAGTAGTAGTAGTAGTAGTAGTAGTAGTAGTAGTAGTAGCCGTAGTAATGGTAGCTATATGCAGTACGTAGTACGCAGTATGTAGTACGTAGTAAGTAGTCGTTTCCTCCCGTAGTAGTAGTAGTAGTAGTAGTAGTAGTAGTAGTCGTAGTCGTAGTCGTAGTCGTAGTCGTAGTCGTAGTAGTAGTAGTAGTAGTAGTAGTAGTAGTATTAGTAGTAGTAGTAGTCGTAGTAGTAGTCGTAGTAGTAGTAGAAGTTGTTGTAGTAGTGTAGTAGTAGTAGTAGTAGTAGTAGTAGTAGTAGTAGTAGTAGTAGTAGTAGTAGTAGTAGTAGTAGTAGTAGTAGTAATAGTCGTAGTAGTTGTAGTAGTAGCCGTAGTAATGGTAGTAGGAGTTGTAGTAATTGCCGAGTGATTGTAGTCGTAGTTGTAGTAGTAGTAGCAAGTTGTAGTAGTAGTAGTAGTGTAGTAGTAGTAGTAGTAGTAGTAGTAGTAGTAGTAGTAGTAGTAGTAGTAGTAGTAGTAGTAGTAGTAGTAGTAGTAGTAGTAGTAGTAGTAGTAGTAGTAGTAGTAGTAGTAGTAGTAGTAGTAGTAGTAGTAGTAGTAGTAGTAGTAGTAGTAGTAGTAGTAGTAGTAGTAGTAGTAGTAGTAGTAGTAGTAGTAGTAGTAGTAGTAGTAGTAGTAGTAGTAGTAGTAGTAGTAGTAGTAGTAGTAGTAGTAGTAGTAGTAGTAGTAGCAGAATAAGAAAATATAGCAGTAGTAGTAGCAGTCGTTGTGGGACTGCCATGATGAAGAAACATACAAAGCAGAAGACGAGTAAGACAGCGATAGCAACTTTGATTCGCGACAGCTTCCCGCGAAAAACAGGTTCGGCCTTGCCGCCCCTCTCCCCCGACCAGCTCTGTCCTGGCTGGAGATAATTCAGACTACAGGGTTCAGGGGCTGATGCTTTATTATCTGGGGCACGGGGCGATGGATACGTTCGCCGCCCGTGAGAGGAGGTTGCGGTGGGCTCCACCGGGAACCTGGGCATGTCCGTCGGGCTGGCCGCGGCAGCCTTGGGCATGAGGGCCACGGTCCACATGTCCACGGACGCCAAGGAGTGGAAGAAGCAGTTGTTGCGCGATCGCGGCGTGACCGTGGTGGAGCACAGTGGGCAATATTGTGAGGCGGTGGCGGAAGGCCGCCAGCTGGCGCAGAGAAGCCCGCGGTGCCACTTCTCGAAGGAGAAAACGTGGCATGACATAACAAATCGGAGGCCCGCGCGGATGTCCTGGATCGGCGCTGGATGCGCTACCAAGAGGGTCCAGCGCCGATCCGAGAAGCAAAGGAGCAAGAGGTCATGATCATGATTCTTTCCAGGTTTTCCAGAGTTCCGAGATCTTCTCATGGTCCACCGGGATTCTCAGGCTCTGATCGTACAGGCGGCCCGGATTAGTAGGTCGACCCTGCCAAATCAAGGGTACCCTTGTGTCTTTTGTCTCGTGACCCTTGCCTCCTGCATTCCTATGGCAATGTGGCCCTCGGAAGGGTCTTGTCCTGTCCAACCAGGGCCGACTGTATCTTGAGTCAATCGTATCATGACGTCGCTCTTCTCGTCCTCGCGGAATCCGCACGCAGCTCGGAGACTGTATGCCCGTTCCGTTTTCTGTTCTTCGACCTTCGTGGACGACGAGCAGTCCCAGACGCTGCTCCTTGGCTACTCCGCGGCGGCGGCCGAGCTGCGGGGCCAGCTGCTGGAGGCCGGCGCGGAGGTGTCGGCCGAGCGCCCGTTGGTGGTGTACGTGCCTTGCGGCGCGGGGGGGGGGTCGGGAGAAGCAACTTTGGAGTCCCGAAACGGTGCGGTGACAGACCGTGCGGTGACCTTGAAATCCCCCAAGACCTCACCGCACGGTTCGTCAACGCACGGTCTTGGGGCCTCGGAGGCCCCTTGTCGCCCGAGACGTCCTCGGGGGAGACCCGAGTCCCAAAACCGTGCGGTGACCCCGAATCCCCACCGACTGACCGCACGGTGTGGTCACCACCCCGCTTGGGGGCCCCTGAGCAACGTTGGGGTCGGCGGTGAGCCCGGGGGGGAAGTTCGGCGGTGGAAGTTCGATCCAGGGCGGACTGAGCACAAGACGAATCCATATACTTCAGGAGGGAAAACAAAAACACACACAGACACAATGAATCGTCCACTCCCAGGACAATATGGGAAAATATGGGAAGTGGGAGGGAAGACAAAAATTCAAAAAATGTAGGAACATATGGGGAATCATTTTATTTGTGTGTATTTATTTGTGTGTCCCGGGGCCCCTTCAATACTCCCATACTGCTGGCCCCCGCTCTTGGGCGCCAGGGGGAGCAGGGGGTGCATCAGAAGCTCGGCGCCGGGGGGCAGCACGCCTGATCCGCGTCCCCACGCTGGCCCCGCGGTGGGATTGGGGCGCGAGCAGGGGTGTGGATGAAACGTCGATCGCCCAGAATTAGGTCGGGCCTGTTCCTCTACAGGAGGAATATTCAAAAGTAGTCCAAACAATTTGAAGCTCGCTGAGGGGCAGCGAGCGCGATCTGTGTGTCTGGGGCGACGGGGGAGAGGGCAATGTTTGTGTAGGGCAAGAGCAAGCATGAGCAGCCCAATCGTCGCCAAGAGCAAATCTGAAATCGGAGCTTCTCGCGAAGGGCGGCTGGAAGGATTGCTGTTGACCGATCAAGCGCGCCCGCCGAGCGTGCGGGGATCTGGCCCGCGAAACAACGCTGCCCCCCCCAGCGACCTTCAACAAACAATAGTCTGGGGGCGATGTTTTGATCATGTGGCTGACAATGTTAGAGAATGCTTGGGGTCTATGTTTAGCTTTCCCGTCACACATCGAGCCCAGACGCGAGAGAGGGGGGGCAGGCCCTCTCAGAACCCGGGCGGGGCTTCTCCGCAGCCCTCCGGGCCTTCCGAGAAGCCGCCCGTACCCTCGGAGCAGGCTCTCTTGGAAGCCCTCTCGAGGGAGGGCCTTCGGAGGGGGCCGCCTGCCCCCCCTCGCATTCCCCCCCTGGGCCCGCCGCCGAGGGGGGGTAGAATAGATGATGGGCGCTCCCGGCCTTCTAAGACGCCGCCCGTGCCCTCGGAGCAGGCTCTCTTGGAAGCCTTCTCGAGGGTCCTCTGAGGGGACTCGCCCCCCCTCGCATCCCCCCCTGGGCCCGCCGCCGATGGGAGGTATATGATGTGTGACGTGCGCTCCAACTCGCGAAACCTCCGCCCCAAAGCGGCTCTCGCCGAGGCGAGGCCGCCCTTTTTGTTGCGCTTGCTGCACGGCGCAGATAGCTCACGGCGTGTCCCACACATGCTGTGTGGAGTCGCCTCTGGTTTAGGTGGTGAGGCCTGTCGAGGTCAAGTAAAGGGGTATAATGTGTGAGACCGTTTTTTACACTCCCTAGCGACTGCGGGCGTGACCGGGGGGCACGGGAGAGGGGGGCAGAGGGCCGGTCACGTCACGACTCGAGCCGGCGCCGTCTGGGGATTCGCAGGGATGGCCAATTTTCACACGGCGCCGGCGCGAATCGTGACGTGACCGGGGGAAGGGGCGGGGGGGGAGGGGGGGGGCGTCGCGAGCGTTGCCGCGGATGACAAACACAAAACACGGGTTTTAGGCTCAGATGGGGCAACGTGAGGGTCAAGCAGTGGCGAAGCGTCCTAGCTTGCCATTTCCGGCTGGGACTGTCTTATTTGAACTCATCGGCTCTATGTTCTGAGAACACGTTTTTTGTTATGAAAGCACTTCTGGGTTCTGAGAACATGTCGTGGCAGGCCTCTGAGCATGCCGGGACGGCCAGTCCGTGCTCAACAGGGGGACGTTTCCGAATGGCTGTCGTGCAGGGCTGGACCTAAACGGTGTTTTTGGTGATTTCGTGGGCCGTTTTCGTTCCGACTTCGTTTTGCAGCAAAGGCGGCTTGGAGACAAAAGCGAGGGAAAACGAAGACAAAACGATAACGAAAAACACCGTTTAGGTTCAGCCCTGCTGTCGTGCGTTGTCTTGGCACTCCCCGAGGCGCGGGGCGGTTTCCACCAGCTGCGCCCCGCCGAGGCCGTTCTTCAGGAGGGAAAGAAGCACACAGACACAATGAATCGTCGACTCCCAGGAAAATATGCAAGAAGATGGAAAGCGGGGGGGAAGACGAAACACCCAAAAATATGGGAAGATATGGGGGATCGTTTTGTTAGTGTGTATTCATTTGTGTGTCCCGGGGCCCCTTCAGTTCTCCCGGGGTGCCGGAGGCGTCCCGAGCGGCCGCCAGTGGCCCGAGCCACGGGCCCGGGGCCCAGAGAGGCCATGGGCACCGCCAACGGCGGAGCAGGCGTGGCTCCAGTCGGGCCCGTCCCTCTGCAGGAGGACTACAGTCGGGGCCCTGAAGAAGGAGCCTTTTTCGTCGGGGAGGGGCTCGGTGTCCCTTGAATGTTTCAAAGTTTGCCTCGGGTGTTCCTGGGGGTTTTCATAGGAAGTCGAGGTTGAACTTATGGGGAAAAGGGGCCTCGTTACTTCTTTGGGGTTCCTTAGGTCGACGCCCCGACTGTAGTCCAGAATAACCCCCAAAAATATCTGGGGAGGATTGTTGGACCATGTTCGGTAAATATTTGGGTGCACGTTTGGACTATGTTTCATTGCTCGTCCAAGCTCCGCCTGTAGAGGGGCAGGCCCGACCGAAGCCAACGCTGAGGATGGAGCCGGCTGTGGGGGCTGGCACCAGCTTCGGCCAACATCCAAGCAGTGGCGAAGCGTTTTGAATCGCTTACAGGCCAACCAGAGAATGTTCTAAGAACCTTTAGTGGGCTGTTCGAACTGCTCTTCGAACAGTTCTGGGTGAGACTGTCTTGTTTTGACGCATCGGGTCGATGCTCTGAGAACATCGCTTTTGTTCTCAGAGCACTTGGGGGTTCTGCGAGCATGTCGTGGTAGACCTACAGGAATGCCGGGACGGTCGGTCCCTACTCAACAGCAGGAAATGGGGGGGGAAGGGGCCCCCCATTCGCCGCCACGGTTGGGCGCGGCTCGAAAATCTTGTCCGTCTGCGCGCCCGGGCGGAGTCCTGGGAGTCGTATCTTGAGCGGGCTCGCTGCGTTCCCCCGCTTGGCCGAGCTTCTCGGAGCCCAGCCAGCGCAGGATCCCCGGGCCGCTTCCAATACGCTAGGGGCGGAGGGATAGGCTCAGGGCTTGGCATCGCTCGGACGTGTGCACTCTTTTTCTCGGCGGGGATTACTAAGGAGCAGCCTGGATCCTCCTGCGAAAAATAAAACACGCACGAGACCGACAAAGAGCACAGGGAATTTGGGATGCAAATCCTGGGAGGTCAAATTCTGATTCTTCAGGCTTACGCCACATCCGCCGACCCCTTATGAAGAATCGCGCAGTGGTCTGGTCGCCTCTTTGGGTGGTCTGAGGCCCCTGGGCCATTCTTGGGGCATTCTTGGGTTGTCTTGGGGCCCCTTAGGCCGTCCTGTGGCAGTATTGGGCTGTCTTGGGGCTCTCTTGGGCTGTCATCGGCCTCTCTTGGGCTGTCATGGGGCGCTCTGGGCGTTCTTTTCGGCCGTCTTGGCCGTCGCCATCTGTTGCCGAGGACTGTGGTATGCCCTTGGTGACCTCAGAACTGCTTTGCGGTGTCTTTTGGAACCGTCAGGGGCGGCCGTGGGGTGACCTTCGATCGTTTCAGGCCATGGTCAGAGACCCGCCGAAACGCCCTGCGGAAGCAAGTGACGAGCACGGCGGGAAGCGACGCAAGTTGCGAGGAATCTGACCGCGAGTCGCGCGCGTTGTCTTCGGGGCTCTCTTGGGCCGTCCTCTGCCCCTCTTGAGACCCGTCTTGGCGCCCTCTTGGGCTGTCGCGGGGCCCTCGTGGAGGCTTCTTGGACCGTCTTGGTGCGGTCTTGGGGGGCTCTGGGGCCGCCCAGGAGCGGGGAACACCCCAAAAGGCGCATGTGCGAGAAATATATACGTTTTACGAAGGGAACGGGCGTTTTTGTGCGTCTAGAGGCCCTCTTGTGGCGCATCGTGGATGCCTCTTGGGGCGTCTTGAGGGCCTCTGTAGCCGTCTGGAGGTCGTCGTCAGTGTTGTTGATCGCTCTTGGACCGTCGGGGACCATGTGGAGCTCTCTTCGAGGCCACTCGGGGCGCTCCTGGAGCGCTGTCGGGGCCGTTTTCGGAGCCCTTTTGGGCCGTCTTGGACGTCTGTTGGCCCGTCTTGGGGCCCTCTAGGGCTATATGGGGAACCCTCTTGGAGGCGTCTTGGGCCGTCTGGGAGCGGGTTTGGGGGGCTCTGGGACCGTCCAGGAGCGGGGGGCACCCCGAAAGGCGCACGTGTGAGAATAAATATACGTTTTACAAAAGGGAACGGGCGGTTTTTTGCGTCTAAAGGCCCTCTGTGGGCGCATTGTGGATGCCTCTTGGGCCGTCTTGGGGGCCCTTTCAGCCGTTTGGAGGCCGTCGTCGATGTTTGTGATCGCCCTTGGACGGTCGAGGACCATGTGGAGCTCTCTTCGAGGCCACTCGGACCGCTCCTGGAGCGCTCTCGGAGCCGTTTTCGGAGCCCTTCTGGGCCGTCTTGGACGTGTGTTTGCGCGTTTTGGGGCCCTCGAGGGCTATGTACGGACCCTCTTGGAGGCGTCTTGGACCGTCTGGGAGCGGGTTTGGGGGGCTCTGGGGCCGTGCAGGAGCGGGGGTCATCCTCAAAGGCGCACGTGTGAAACAATATACGTTTTACGAAGGAAACAAACGATTTTTTGCGTCTAGAGGGCCTCTTGGGGGGAATCTTGGATGCCTGTGGGGGCGTCTGGGGAGGCCTCGTGAGCCGTCGGGAGGTCGTCGTCGATGTTTCTGATCGCTCTTGGACCGTCTGGGACCATGTGGAGCTTCGGGGAGGCAGCTCGGAACGCTCCTGGAACGCTCTTGGGGCCGTTTTCGGAGCCCTTTTGGGCCGTCTTGGGCGCCTGTTGGCCCATCTTGGGCCCTCTAGGGGTCTGTGGGGGACCCTCTGCGAGGCTTCTGGGGCCGTCTGGGAGCGGGTTTGGGAGCCTCTTGGGCCGTCGGGGAGCATCGGAAAGATCCAAAGCTGATTTTTTTAAAATGTGCATTTCACAATGGGAATGGCCCAATTTTGGCGTCTAGGGACCCTTGTGGAACGCATCTCGGAGGCCCTCGGGGGAGCTCGTGGGGACCTCTTCTGCCGTCGAGGACGCCTCGTGGCCCGTCTTCGGGCAACTTGGACGTCTTGGAGCGCTCGTGGGGCGTCCCAAATCCATTTCAAAGCCACCAGACGCGTCCCTACACGAATTTCACGTGTTTTTTCCACGTTGTTCGTCACCCCCAAAAGCGCACGTGTGAAAAAAATATACGTTTTACGAAGGAAACAAACGATTTGTTGCGTCTAGAGGGCCTCTTGGGGGGAATCTTGGATGCCTGTGGGGGCGTCTGGGGAGGCCTCGTGAGCCGTCGGGAGGTCGTCGTCGATGTTTCTGATCACTCTTGGACCGTCTGGGACCATGTGGAGCTTCGGGGAAGCAACTCGGAACGCTCCTGGAACGCTCTTGGGGCTGTTTCCGGAGCCCTCTTGGGCCGCCTTGGACGCCTGTTGGCCCATCTTGGGCCCTCTAGGGGTCTGTGGGGGACCCTCTGCGAGGCTTCTGGGGCCGTCTGGGAGCGGGTTTGGGAGCCTCTTGGGCCGTCGGGGAGCATCGGAAAGATCCAAAGCTGAATTTTTTAAAATGTACATTTCACAATGGGAATGGCCCAATTTTGGCGTCTAGGGACCCTTGTGGAACGCATCTCGGAGGCCCTCGGGGGAGCTCGTGGGGACCTCTTCTGCCGTCGAGGACGCCTCGTGGCCCGTCTTCGGGCAAACTTGGACGTCTTGGAGCGCTCGTGGGGCGTCCCAAACCCATTTCGAGGCCACCAGACGCGTCCCTACACGAATTTCACGTGTTTTCCACGTTTTTCGGGAGCGGATGAGACCTCCGGGGGGGTCCGGCCCGTCCGGCCGGTCCGGCCGGACCCCCCCCCCCCCCCTCCAAATGGACCGGACCGGGCTCCCGGGGGAGGGGTTTGGGGAGGGGGAACATCTCACACGCCGATGAACCCCAAGGGGTCGGCGGATTTTGCACTGGTCCGAAGTCCGACTTCATCCCGCTTAATTCCGCTCAATCCCGCTGAATTCCGTTTAATCCGGCTTAATCCCGCTTAAGCCGAGGCCCACTCCGGCGTAATAGCTCCCAAATGGGGTTTGATCCACCTTTATCTTTCCGACGAAGGCCTCCCAGTTGCGGGCAATGTCTTTATCCACATCCAGTGCGTCTTGGAGTTTCGGACTCTCTTCCCAAGAAACATGAGGCGCACTGGATATGGATTATAATCTGCCTCCAAAATGCTCAAGTTTTATCCATATCCAGTGCGCCTCGGCCTTGCGGCGCCCCTTCCAAGAAAGTCTAAGACGCACTGGATATGGATATAAATATTGCCCGCACCAGTCGTTGCCTCCGAAGGGGTGGACGCCCGAGCGATGGCCCGAGGAGGGGGAGCGCCGTGAGCTCCGAGCGCCCACGCGTCGCCCCATGGGAGCCCGGCGGCCCGCTCCGCCCAGGGGCGTGCGGGCTCGCCGTCGGGGGCCCCCTCGGCGATGTCCGGCGAGGCATCGCCGGCCTCAGCTCGACGTGCCCTAAAACGACGCGAAGACCGGGACAAAATCGGATCGGGACAGCTCGGGATCTCTGGGGGTCGGCGGGTTTGGGGGGTGTATTGGGCGCCGCGGCCGCTCCAGAGCGTTCTGGATCGCTCTGAGAGCGCTCCGGGACGCTCTGGGGCGATTTATCCCGGTCCAAGCCCTGTTTTATGCCCCCCCGGAGCCTGTCCACCTCGAGCCTCGGGCCGAACGCAAGGGAGGAGGAGGAGGAGGAGGAGGAGGAGGAGGAGGAGGAGGAGGAGGAGGAAGAGGAGTAGGAGGAGGAAGAGGAGGAGGAGGAGGAGGAGGAGGAGGAGGGACTTCTCAGAAGCCCTCGCGCCTTCTCAGAAGGCGGCGGGACCTCCTCAGAGGGAGGCCGTGCCTTCGTGGAAGGCCCCGACAAAGAAATTTCTCAGAAGGCCAGGGGACATCCTAGCATTCCAAGGAGGCCCGCCCCTGTTCTCGGGCCGAACGAAAGGGGGGGATAGGGAAAGGGGGGGTTACGAAGTCTGCTGCGTGCAGCTGGTTTCGGCCCCGCCGTCGGGCCCACTCCTCGATACACGGGCGCCTCCCGGCGCCAGGAGGCGCTGGCGGAAAATCAGCCACGTGAGCTGATTCTCTACCCGGCCCTTTGCTATCCCCCCCTTTCGTCCACCCCGAGACGTGGCCCCTCAGGCGTCGGGGGGGCGCCGGCGGGCATCTGCTGGGGCCTGAAGCACGAGTTCGGGGACGCGGCGCCCGAGTGAGGGAAAATTGGCATGAACGTTCGGAGCTATGACGTTCCAGCCTACTTTTTAGCTTTGGCCACCAGAAAGAATGTCGAGCACCCCAAGAAGTACCGAAACTCCGGGGTTTTCACGTGTCGGGCCCTGGGAGACACTCGTCCGACACTGTTGCGGCACTTTTCCGGGATCTCGAAAATATTTCTGGGAAGTGGTCTTTGAGTACGACGGGAACAACATGAATTCAGCATGAATTCAGAGGAGGAGAAGGTACTGACAGTTTCCACTGGCCGCCCTGGAGGGCCCTCCTCGAAACTCCGTGGTCAGAACGCGCAGAGGTCCGGGGAGTCCTGAAAATAAGGACTTGTCGATTCCCAGGTTTCACTCTGCTTCAGGCGCCTTCCTGTGTCAAAGAACGAATGGTCTTCCCTGATCCTTGCCTTCAGGGTGCGGGCGGAAACCAAATCTGCTTTCAATGCCTCCCTGCTTCATGTTTCTACCCACTCTGGAGCAGTGAGTGAACCCAGACCTCCAACGCGTTGAGCATCACAGGACGGAGGTCCGGCCGTTTCCGGCCTCCAGGGGGTCGCGCCGGGCCAGAAAACCGTCAGAAGACGACTCGGGGTGAAACACCAGCCGCGGGGAATGGTTCGGCACTTCTGGGGACCCAACACCGAGTACAAGTCTTATGATGTTCCAGCCTACTTTAGCCTGGATCACCAGAAATAATTTCGAGCGCCAGAAAAGTACCCAACAACTCAAGGTGTTCACGTGTCGGGCCCTGGGAGACACTCGTCCGACGCTGCTTCCACACTATTTCGACACTCCTTCGACACTTCTCCGGGTGCTCGAAATCATTGCTGGGATGCGGTCCTCAAGTACAATGGGAACAACATAAGACAAGTCGGCATATCGGACGAGGCACAAAAACATACCAACGTGAATTGTCGGAGGCCCGCTGGACTGCTCCGTGGCATCGCTCGGACGTGTGCATTTTTCCTTCGACGAGGGTCATCGAGGAGCATCCTTGATCATTTGGCGAAAAATCCACGCACGAAACCGAAACAAAATCAGGGAATGGACGTCCAAGCGATGGCGAGGGCTCGCCTATAGCCCCACTAAACAATGTTCTTAGAACCGTTCGTGGTTTCCACGAGATGTTCTTAGAACAGTTATGGTGGAGTCTGTCTTGCTTTAACGCATCGGGTTTGTGTTATAAGAACAATGTTTTGTTCTTAGAACATTCTGGGGGTCTGATAACATTTCGTGGTAGGACTATAGGAATGCTGGGACGGTCGGTCCCTGCTCATACAGAGCATGCGCACGCACATGTGCCCCACCGCCACCAGGCTGGGGCTGTCAGATGCAGGGGGAAGAGAGCGCCCGACCCGCCTCGCGAACCCTGCACACGGGGGGCGGCTTGAATAAGGAACACTCACTTTTCACAAGGGGCTCGGTCGCTCCTTGGGCGCTTGCATGCGTGATTTATCGTTCTTTATTCGTTATGTATCATGTGTCGTTCCTTATGCGTTACTCCTTGGATCAAAAGGGGCTTCGTTCCTTGTTGATCGCTCCTTGGGTCGGGCCGATGACTGTACAGCAGCCGCCAGGCCTCGAGGGTCCCCGTGTTCCCTGGATGGCCCGCCTCGCGTCTTCGGCACGAGTGGCCACCGATGCCGCGGCCGCGAGGTCCCGAGGGCCCCGATGCTCCTGGGTGATCCCGCCTCGCGTTCCCTGGCGGGGGTCGCCCGGAGCGAAGCTCGGCGGCGGCGCCCAGAGGGGGCGGGCCTGCTCAGAAGGCTCAGAAAGCATGCGGCCCTCTGAGAGGCTTCCAAGGCCGTCTCCGGAGCCACTGGTGGCTTCTCAGAAGGCCAGAGGTCTCCGCCGCCCTCTGAGAAGGCATGCCCTCCTCTCACTTCCCCTCTCAGCGCGCCGCCGACATGCTCGCAGCGGCGTTCCACCGTCGGAATCTATCCACGTCCACGGCATAGGGCCCGTGTCGATCCGAGCGATCCGATCCGACGTCGAGTTCACCTGGCTCGATCTGATTCGATTTCGATTTCCCGGCGATCTTGGCATCGCTCGGACGTGTGCATTTTTCTTTCGGCGAGGACCATCGAGGAGCATCTTTGATCATTTGGCGAAAAAAACACGCACGAAACCGAAACAAACACAGGGAATGGACGTCCAAGCGATGGCGAGCGATCCGTTGCGGCACGCTGCTTGCATGTCATTGCTGGCGCGGCTGACACGATTCGAATTCGAACCCGTGCCGATCCGGGCCGACCCGACGCACATTTCGATTCGATCCGAATTCTTCACGCTTCGCGTAATTATTTCCACCAGCCCATTCAGAAGTCCTGCCCATGAGAGTTTACGGTAAAAGGGACAAAGGGACACATTTAGTGAACAAAGCGGGCAACCAGGGTGAACAAAGGGATCTTTGGGAGCAAGGGGGTGGCCTTGGAGGGCCTCTTCGGGCCATCCCCAGGGCCCGCGTGGGGGCAAAGGAAGGAGGAGGAGGACGACGACGACAACGACGAGGAAGAGGAGAGAAAGGAAAAGGAAAACAACGAGGTTAAGGATGAGAAGGAGGACGAGGACGAGGACGAGGACAGAGCCTTGGAGGGATCTTGGGGTTATCTTAGAGCTCTTTTGGAGCGCTCTTAGGGGCTCCCTTGGGAGCCCCTGGGGGACCTCTTGGGGCCACCTTGAAGGCCATCGATCAAAAGAGAGGGGGGCCCGATTTGCCTTGTGCACCTGGGGCCATCAAACTCGCCTCTTGGGGCCCCCCCGGGGGCGCTCTTGGGCCGCACTTGGGCGTTCTTGGGGCCGTCTGGGGGTCCTCTTGGGCCCCTTTGGGGCTTCTCTCGGGCCATCTTGAGGCTTCATCGGAAGCGACAAGGCGAGAAATCATAAATAATTCCCAACCATCCTGTGGTGTTGGGTCTTCGTTTTGAAGAGACGGTCCCCGCGTTCTCCTCTCCTCCTATGCCCCCTTCCTCTCCACCGTCCGCATGCGTCCCGCACACCCAGTACAGCGTTTCGTGGCCCTCCTCCCCTCCCCACCCAGTACAGCGTTTCGTGACCCCATAGGGAGCCACACCGAAGGTCCCAGTGCTACCGTCCGCATGCGTCCCGCACACCCAGTACAGCGCTTCGTGGCCCCATAGGGAGCTCCACCGGAGGTCCCAGTGCTACCGCCCGCATGCGCCCCGCACACCCAGTACAGCGTTTCGTGGCCCTCCTACCCAGTACAGCGCTTCGTGGCCACATAGGGAGCCCCACCGAAGGTCCCAGTGCTACCGTCCGCATGCGTCCCGCACACCCAGTACAGCGTTTCGTGGCCCCCGTAGGGAGCCCTACCGAAGGTCCCAGTGCTACCGTCCGCATGTGTCCCGCACACCCAGTACAGCTCTTCGTGGCCCTCCTTCCCCTCCTCCCTGCGTTTCACCCACCCAGTACAGCGCTTCGTGGTCCCAAAGGGAGCCCTACCGAAGGTCCCAGTGCTACTGTCCGCATGCGCCCTGCGCACCCAGTACAGCGTTTTGTGCGTCCCGCACACCCGGTACAACGCTTTGTGGCCCCATAGGGAGCCCCACCGAATGTCCCAGCGCTACCGTCCGCATGCGTCCCGCACACCCAGTACAGCGTTTCGTCGCTTCATAGGGAGCTCCACCGAAGGTCTCAGTGCTACCGTCCGCATGCGCCCAGCACACCCAGTACAGCGTTTCGTGGCCCTCCTCCCCTTCCTCCCTGCGTTTCACCCACCCAGTACAGCGCTTCGTGGCCCCATAGGAGCCCCACAGAAGGTCCCAGTGCTACCGTCCGCATGCGTCCCGCACACCCAGTACAGCGTTTCGTGTCCCCATGGGGAGCTCCACCGAAGGTCCCAGTGCTACCGTCCGCATGCGCCCAGCACACCCAGTTCAGCGTTTCGTGGCCTTCCTCCCCATCCTCCCTGCGTTTCACCCACCCAGTACAGCGCTTCGTGGCCCCCGTAGGGAGCCCTACCGAAGGTCCCAGTGCTACCGTCCGCATGTGTCCCGCACACCCAGTACAGCTCTTCGTGGCCCTCCTCCTCCTTCCTGCGTTTCACCTACCCAGTACAACGTTTCGTGGCCCCATAGGGAACCCCACCGAAGGTCCCAATGCTACCGTGCGCAGGCGTCCCGCACGCCCAGTACAGCGCTTCGTGGCCCCATAGTCTGATTACTAGAGCTCGTCCTCTAGATCGTTCACGCTGGTGACGATGAGGAGGAGCAAGAGAAAGTATGTGTCGATGTCAATTATCGTGATAATTGTCCGTGAACACCTTTTGTCCACAATATGAACGGCCGCGCTGTAGTGTGCGCGGTCTGCCTGGCACGGCCAGGCTCTGTCAGAAAGAGTCCCGCCCTCCCTCGCCTTGAGCCGAGGGTGGCGGCGAAACGGACAGGGCAGACGGGCAGGAGACAGCTGCTGCTCAAGCTTACTCCTGCGTAGCATTCAGACAGGGGGAAAAAGGTTCTGCCCTGTACCGTGCGCGCAGGCAATCTCTGCGCTCCGTGTGTGCTGCTGGACGAACTTCTGATGGGTCTCGATCTCCTGCTGCAACTTCTGGATCATGATCAGGGATTCGGAGGCCGAGAACCCAGTAGAGGTCGTCGAGCCGGAAGGATTCCCTTCCATGCTGGCTGGTGGTTGTGCCTGGCGGGCCAACCTACGCTCCTCGAGTACCTGACGAGCTGAGGCCGGGTCGGTCGGGTCCGTCTCGTCGAAGATGCCCTTGCCAAGAGCTGCCCGCTTGCGAGCGTTCATGAACTGCTCGTCGTAGATGAGGCACCACTGCTGCTTCTCGAGGAAGGCCCGAACCACTCCGAATGCCTGCCAGCTTGCCTTGGTTAGACCGTCGGCGATCTGTGCGCGTGAGTGAACCCAGCGCACGACCGTTTGACCCTCGTCCAAGGCATTGCGGAGAGCCAAAGCCTCGATGGCTGTCCTCCGCTCTTCCAGTCCCAGTCCCGCCGACTGAGATCGCACCACGCCGTCGTAGAAGGCCTTGCAGTCCGTCACCAGGATGGCTGGTAATCGTCGTAGTGCTGCTGCGGTATCTTGCAGTGGAGACATATTGTGTAGAAGTTCGGCAAGTACCAGTCGCACCATGCTCTGCTCGCCTTCGGCGTCGCCGGCTTCCTGCACCTCCGCCGCCAGGCTAGACCGAACTACGCGGCGCAGCTTCTTGGAGCCCCAGTCGAGGACCGTGAACTCGGAGAGCTTCCCGTCCATGGCCGCCTTGGAGGAGATAGCGGTGATATGACCACCCTGGGAGTGTCCATCCGGGCGGCTGGCCCAGGCTGCGTCGCACCAGGTGAAGATGGCGAGGTCGTCCAGGGCGTGCCGGTAGATCCTGATCCCCATGTGGCGGCTCTGCTTGACGAGCTTGACGATGTTGTTCGCGGCCGTGAAGAGGTTGTGAGTACCTGCTGGTATCTTCATCTGGAGGTCGGCTACCCACGATAGGAGAAATGGCATGGTATTCGCGCCAAGCCAGTAGATCTCGCCGCAGAACGCCCTGAGCACCGTCTTGTCGGAGTCCTTGAGGCTGTCGGTGGTCCGATGCTTACTGCCGCTGGCCGCCTTGACCTCCTTGATCTTGTCGATGTACGACTTCTGGTGGAGGAAGAAGCCCTGCTCGCTCTCCTCGATGGTGACGCCGCACTGTTCGAGAGAGGTGAGCCCGTCATTCATGTCCTCCCAGGTGCCCCACTTGTAGAGCCCTCTGATCTGCTTGACCATGTCCTGCCACTCAGGGTGGGAGGTGTCTCCTGCCATGATGAAGTCGTCGACGTGGGCCATGACCATACCAATGAGCATACCCGTCCTGGAACATCGTGCTTTCCAGAGGCAGGGCTCCAACTCGCAGGCTTGGAGTCGAAGTTTCGCAAAGTCGTGCTTGACCGTCTCCCACCAGTGCCGGGGCGCCTCGCCGATCCCATATCCAGGTTTCACGACCTGGAGGATTTCCCCTTCCTGCACGTGGAAGGCCTTTCTGAGGACGGCGTCTGGCTCGATGAAGAGGTCCTTGTCGAGGTCGTGGGCCTGCAGAAAGGCGGAGGTGACGTCGCCCTTGATGAGCTTCCAGCGGTTCGCGGCGGCCACTGTTAGCATCACGTGACGGGCGCGCCGAGACGCGGTGGGGCTGGCTGTCGGCTCCTGTCCTAGGTCCTTCGTCTGGTAGCCGAGGAGGACGAGCCGGGCCTTCGCCTTCCCATCGGACTTGCGGGTGAAGAGCCACCTTGCCCGGATGACGTCCGCCGCGTCCTTGACCCGAGATATCGGGACAGCGCGGAGTCCCTGATGCTGGATCCAGTTGTTCGTCTCCTTGGCGATGGCTGCCTCGAACTCCTCACGCTCGGTGGCGTTCATCTTGGACCAGGTCAGCTCCACCTTGTCCTTCCGGCGCTGGTTGACGACGAAGCTGTCCAGGATGTGGCTCATCAAACCTCGGCGTCCGTCTGGAGTGGTATTCTCGTCCTGCAAGTACTCGAAGTAGACGGTCTGCTGTTCGTCGATGCCGAGGGTGATGTCCAACTTGTCCTTGAAGAGGTTGACCAGGTGGTTGCTGTCGAACAGCGCGTCGGCCATCTCCTCGTCTGCGCCTCTCTGTCGCTTCTCTGGCGGTACGTGCAGATCGAGCTCTGGTCCGCGGTGTGTCATGCGCCATCTAGGTCTCGACTCGCCTCGGGATGCGGCACCGGCCGCCGACGAGGTCGAGGTCGCGGGAGGCGGACGCGATGCTGTTCGAGACTCCGTCCTGACTGCCGCTGAGGTAGATGCTTTCCCTGGCGTTCGTGATGGGGCTGCTGACCGGTCAGCTGCACGAGTCGGTGGTGACCGGGACCGTCGGACATCTGCTTCACTCGGTTTCACTTCAGGTTGTGTCGCTGAGCTTGGTGTTGGTGGCCTGGAGGAATCAGGATCGCCGGGTGTGTCGTTGTCGGCGCCTGAGGGGAGTACCGCCTCGCTGTTGTTCTCGAGAGTCTGGCCCTCGGTCGCGGGGATCGCCATCGTCGGCTGCGGTGGAGGCTCGTATTCTCGGAGGTCTGGAGGATTTTGTCCGAGTAGGTCTTCATAGGTACCGCCCTTGGCTGTCTCCAAGATCTCCGTCATGGTCTTGCCAAGGTTGCTCTGCCGCTGCAATTCGACGATCATCTTCTCTGCCTCCGAGGCGACGCGCAGCTGCTCTGGGGCGCACCTGATGAGCACGCTCCCGTGGGAGATCCAGATGACCGAGGTAGGACGGGCGCGCCCGTCCACGCGTCGTTTTTCCTGAGCAAGGACACGAGCAGGGCCGTGCCATCCGCCCTTCTTCCCAGGGCGAGGGTCCAGGCCTTTCCCTTTGCGCCAGAAGTAGACGAGGTCCCCCGGATTCCAGGTCTGATAGACCCGGTTGCGGGCCTGTTCGGCGTGTCGACGACGCTCAGCATATTCTACTTCCAGGAAGCTTTTGCGCGCGAGGAGGCGCCTCTGCTCCTGAGTCTCCCCGGTGTCCCCGTCAATGATGGCGAACGGGTTGCTCGAGGCCGGCATCCCAGAGACGCCCATCGCGTGCTCGAACGGGGAGTGGTTGCCGACCTTGTCCATGCTGTTGATCGCGCTCACGGCTCAGGACACCAACTCCTCGACCGGGCAGTCGGGGTCCAGCGTTGCCAGCTTCGTCATCAGTCGCTTGAAAAGCTGGATGCGCCTCTCGACCTTGCCCATCAGCCAGTGGGCCTCGCCCGGGGCAATCCACAGCTCGATGCCGCGGTCCGAACACCACCTGGCCACTGCTTGTGAACGATGACAACCTTCGGGGTCCAGACGGAGAAGGCTGGGGCGGCGGTAATGTCCGCGCCAGTCATTCCATGTTGAAATCACCTCCTGAGTCGATCTGTTGCCATTGCGCTCTCCCTTCTGTCCATGATAGGTGACACTGGTGAGCCCAGATCCCTCGTCGACGTTCAACGTCATCAGGAAAGAGTCCTGCTTCGGCGAGAGCCACTCGAGCCCGTCGGAGGCCAGCACCTCTAGGACGCCTGGCAACTCGATGCCCGAGGCGACCCTGACGGCTTTTGGTAGTTGTCCCGCATGGCATGCGTGACACTGGAGGCGAAGAGCTGCTCGTAGGACCTGGAGAGGTGCTCCCGATGCCTTGAGGATCTTGTACAGTGTCTTGTTGCTCGGGTGGCCGAGGTTGCGGTGGAGCCGCGTCAGCCGTTGCTCGATCTCCAGCTCCTCCTTCTTGGTCGGTGTCTCGGAGATGCCCAGGCCCTTCATGACCGACTCGTCGTCCATGGCCTCGGGGTTATCCTGCAAGAGGTCCTCGTCGAGGGCCTCCTCCATCTCCTCTTCAGCGTCCTCTGGGATCTGTTCCAAGCTGGTGAAGATCTCCTTGCCGTACCTCGCGCTGGTGTTCGTCTTCAGGATATGCTTTGCCCAAGCCTTACACAGTGCTGGTGGGTAAAAGGCCGTCTGGGCCACCACCTGTCCGTCCTCGATGGGGCGGTGTGTGTGGTTGTCGCCCCTGCCAGGGCGGTTGGAGCACGTCCTGCCGAGCTTAGCGCCGAACTCCGGGTCTGTCGAGCATATGCGCCATGCCTTCCTCATCAGCAGGCCGGAACGAGCTTCGCGAAGTCCATGCGCACAGCCATGGATGATCGTCTCGTGCATCTGGCCGCGCATCGCCTTGATCGAGGGAGACCTGGTCCAGCTTCGGCTGGAAGCTGGCTGTTCGAGCTCGGTGTGGCAGTCGTGAATCTTCTTCGAGTCTTCCCAGAGGCTCTTGCAGTTCCGCTGGATACGTCGGGCCTTGCGCACTTTCGCCAGATACGTGGCCTTCTGCTGAGCTGTCTTCTGGCTGAGATTCTGGATCGGGCAGTCTGCTGTACATGGCGGGCTGAGAACCAAGCGGCGCGGTCGGAGTCGTCGGAGAAGGTGAAGCGCGCGTCGAAGCCCGGTTGCCGTTCCCATGTCGATCCCATTGAAGAGGCCGCGCCTGAACACTTTGCCTCCCTGGTCCTGCACGGCCTTGCTGAGGCTCGAGTCCTCCGGACAGCACGCCCCCATCAGGTCGATGCGGTAGGGCCTGCCGAGCTCCGTCAGGTCCTCGGCGATGGTCTGGTAGATCTCGTCCAGGACCTTGTCGTGGCTCTCGTAGAACATCTTGAGATCCTGGTCGTCGAGCTGCTTCAGCGTTTCCTCTTCGAGTCCATCTCCGGCAGTTCCGAGTCGTCGAGCATCTCCGGAGTGAACTTCCAGCCCCCCTGTACCTCCGGGGAGTTCAGCTTGTTGGACAGGCGCCGCCAGCGTAGAGCCACTGCCTGCTCCCGGATGGTCACCTCCGTCGCCTTCGTACACGTGTGGCTCTTGCCTCCGCGGCAGCTGCACCCCCGAATCGTCTTCCCGAGGGTCCCGCAGCAGGAGCACGCGGACTTCGGAGGTCTCGTCGCTGGCTGAGCCCCCGCTGGACTCGGTGGGGCGCTGCTGGCTGTCGCTGCTGATGCCGCTGCTGGTGTCCCGGGTGCTCCCTGCTGTGGGGTCTTGAGGCACTGATGGCTCTTGCCCCCGAAGCAGCTGCACCCGCGTTTGGTCTTCCCCAGAGCTCCGCAGCAGCCGCACTTCCCCACTGGGTTGTACCACTTCGCTGGTAGCTCCGGAGTAGCTGGTGTTGCTGTTGATGTTGGCGTCGGGGTCGCTGGAGCCGAAGTTGTCGATCCCCTCGTGCGAGGGCGGCTCCACTCGGGGCGGGCCGCAGGCACAGGTGGCGGCTGTTGCTCCGAGGATTGCCCAGCCAAAGAACCGTCGCTGCATGTCATCCAAGCGGCCAGTGGCGGCCTGGGAAGAATATGGAGGTCGTGAAAGACTGCTGGTTGAGGCTATTGCCGAGTTGATGAACTGAGCCGAAGGTGGCTGCGAACAGCATGATGATGAACACCGATGGTATTGTGCTGGCTCATCGCTTTGCTTTTCCATATTTTGATCCTGAGGCTTGCTTGCTAACGGTCCTCTTGACTGTGATGATGTCCCGATCGACGGTGATGATGAAGAGAGCCGGTCGGATGACCTGACCGTCCGTCCGAACGAAATCGAGGTTTCCGTCGCTCGAGCCGATCCGCTCCGTGTCGCAGTTTCCGTCGCTCTGGTAGGTGTCCGCGCCGCCGAGGTTTCCGTCGCTCTGGTAGGTGTTTCGAACTCGCGGTGACCGAGTCGGTGTGGCCCCCCCGATGATGAGGTTGACAATCGAGATAAATTCTCTTCTGCTGCCATCATCAGGGGGCGATGTCCCTAGCGTACCGCAGGGCAGCAGCTGCACGGAGCGGCCTCTTCGGGCAGCTCCTCCACCAGAACATCGGGCGCCGTCGCTTCGGACGTCAGGCACCCGGCACTCGGCAAGGAAAGCGGCACCTCCTTCCACCACTGCGGCGTCGTCAGGTTGACGGCCAGATGGTTGCTCGAGAGGCGCTCGCAGTAGAACACCTTGTTGCCCATGGTCGGAAGGCCGATCCAGTTCCGGCCGCAGTCGACCACAACCTTCAGCGAGTCAGTCAGAATGTCCATGCCCAGGAGGATCGGCACGCGGTTCGGCATCACCGACAGCTTGACCTCGGTCAGGTCGCCGCCTAGGAACACGTTCCCCTTCACCGTGCCCATCGAGCTCTTCTGGAGGCCGTCGCCGAAGGTGAATGAGCACTCGTCATGTGTCGTCTCGAACTCCTGGCCGTGCTGGTCCAGCATCTCGTACATGAGGTTCTCGACGCTCTCGAGGCCGCCGAGGCTCTTCGTGGCCCCGATGTCGAGGATCGCCCAGATGCCGCGCTCCAGGAGGTAGAGGTACTCGTCGAGGGCGGACAGGACGAAGCCGTTGTGAGTAGTCCCACGAGCTCCATCTCTCGTATTATCTTTCTTGAACCTCTCGTGGCAGTCCGCCGCTCGATGACCATATTCGCCGCACGCGATGCACTTCATCTTGGACATGTCACGTCCCTTGCCCGTGTCGAAGCGAGCGCGGCCTCGACCGTTCTTGCCGCGGCCACGCTGGAAGCCTCGTCCCGGGTTCGGAGGCGGGGGCACGCGATCGGGGTCCTTGAGCGACACGACCGGGTAGTAGTCGCGGGACACTCGAAGGCGTCGGATCAGGTCGCGAGCGTCTTTGAAGCTCCTGCCCACCTGCTTGAACTCTGCGAACACCTCGTTGTCCGCTGGGTTGTCGTCAGCTGGCTCCTCATCTTCATCTTCTTCAGCGAGGGTGATCAGCTGCTCGACAACCTCTGTGAAATCAATATCTTCCCCACCAGTCTCGTGCTCAACGTCGTCGACGGGCGTGTCCTCATAGAAGGCCCTCCGGTGCTGCTTGCCGTCGAGCTCCGCCAGCGCCTCCGCCGGGAAGCGCGTGAGCAAGGCCTTGTATGTCTTACCAAAGATGAGGTCGCCACCTGAGTGGCGGTGATCTCTCCACGTTGAACAGGGGATAGCTTGGACTTCCGAAGGAACCACCATGTCCGAAGAGGCTTCGCAATCACTTCTGTCACGCTGGAATCAATGACTTGGAGCTGCACCAACAGCTCCCGCTCCTTCTTCTCGAATCTGGCGGCCCAGTCCTGGAAGGTCTCGCCCGAGTTCCTGCTGACCTTCAGGAAGAACTCCTCCGCGAGGAGGCCCGTGTCATTCAGGCTGGTGAAGTCCAGCTTCTCCAATACGTACTGAAACACTTTGTTCCAACCAATCAAAACTCCATCCTTGTCGATCTCGTCGACCGTGTCGATGTCCGGGCAGCTCTCCACCGTCGTCCGGACTCGCGCCCCGAGGGCGCGCACCAGCTGCGGGCCACACACGTAGCGCTCCGCAGTCTTGATGCTCTTGGTGAACATGGAGACCTCAAACTTGTAGCTCGTCAACTTGTCTGCCTCGCCGTTCCATGAGGGGACGTCGACGCGCGTCGTCGGTGGCCCGCTGGCGGCTGTAGTCGCCATTCAGGCCGAGACCGGTGGGAGCCCGTGGTTGTCGGAGACCACAGGCTCCGCTACCAATCTGATTACTAGAGCTCGTCCTCTAGATCGTTCACGCTGGTGACGATGAGGAGGAGCAAGAGAAAGTATGTGTCGATGTCAATTATCGTGATAATTGTCCGTGAACACCTTTTGTCCACAATATGAACGGCCGCGCTGTAGTGTGCGCGGTCTGCCTGGCACGGCCAGGCTCTGTCAGAAAGAGTCCCGCCCTCCCTCGCCTTGAGCCGAGGGTGGCGGCGAAACGGACAGGGCAGACGGGCAGGAGACAGCTGCTGCTCAAGCTTACTCCTGCGTAGCATTCAGACATAGGGAGCTCCACCAAAGGTCCCAGCGCTACCGTACGCATGCGTCCCGCACACCCAGTACAGCGCTTCGTGGCCCTCCTCCCTCTCCTCCTTGCGTTTCACCCATCCAGTACAGCGTTTCGTTGCCCCATAGGGAGCCCCACCGAAGGTCCCAGTGCTACCGTCCGCATGCGTCCCGCGCGCCCAGTACAGCGCTTTGTGGCCCCATAGGGAGCCCCACCGAATGTCCCAGCGCTACCGTCCGCATGCGTCCCGTACACCCAGTACAGCGTTACGTGGCCACATAGGGAGCTCCACCGAAGGCCCCAGTGCCCCCGTCCGCATGCGTCTCCGAAGCCAAATCTGGCATTTTCACCCACCCAGTGCAGCGCTTCGTGGCCCCATAGGAAGCTCCACCCAAGGCCCCAGCGCCACCGTCCGTATGCGTCGGGGAAATGTAATTTGGCATTTTCACCCGCGCAGTGCAGCGTTTCGTGGCCCCATAGGGGGCTCCACCGAAGCCCCCAGAGAGACCGTCTGCATGCGTCCGGGAAACCTTATTTGGCATTTTTACTCACTCAGTAGAGCGCTTTGTGGCCCCATAGGGAGCTCCACCGAAGCCCTCAGTGGGACCGTCCGCATGCGTCCCAGAAACCCAATTCGGCACACCACCCACACAGTACAGCGTTCCCCCCCGCCCAGTGCAGCGCTTCGTGGCCTCATAGGGAGCTTCACCGAAGCAGATATTCACAATTACGGTACCCACAACTGCAAATGGTTGAGACCTTCGCCAGGATAATTGAATTGTCATTGTTTTTTTACGGATTGGGGCCTCCTGGGGGGGAGCCCTGAGTGGGCTCAAAAACTAATTGGAACCGTCTTGGGTCCCTCGTCGGGCCTCTTGGAGGCATGCCGGGAGCTATCTTGAATTACCTTCGACGGTCTTCAGCCGCTCTGGAGGCCACCTTGGAGCATCGAAGGCCCTCTTGGACCCATATGAGGCCATCTTGGGCGCCCTGACATCCCGCACCCCCCCGACAAAAACCTCAGGGAAAGGAGGGGTGTTGTACCACTCCCCGAAGGGACAGAGGGTTTGAAAGAGGGGGGACAGATCGCCAGACCACCTCAGCCCAAATGGCTGGTGGTATTTTTGCTTCGATGCTGACTGATCCTGATGCCTCGAAGTCTTGCCCCCGAAAAGTGAAATCGATGAAAAAACCCTGGAGTTGAAAAGTCATCTCGTCGAAGAGCTGGGAATGATGCTAGGCCCAAACACGCGATGTCTTGACTTTGCGATGTGGGGTCCTGGGAAGTCCTGACCCTTCCCCAGGGCTGGCTTCTTCACCTTGGGCCGTGCTTTTGTGGGATGTCCTGGGGCCCGGCGAGGGCCCCCAGAGGACGAAAACGGCCAAACACCTCTTGTCGCACCAATTGGGCCGGTGATGATTATGGAGGTTGGGAGGGGGAAGGGAGCGGCGGTCGATGTGCGATGGGTCTGGGTTCTTTGGTGGTTTCTTCCACTTGTTTATTGTCGCGCGCATCTGCCCATCTGCCTATCGACCAATCTTTCTGTTTAGCTGCCTAGAACAACCTTCTGTATATCTATCTATACCTATCAGTGCATGAGTCTATCCGCCGATCAATCAATCAACCAATCAATACATATATATATATATATTATGCACATATTTGTGTATATAGACAAATCGATATATCGATATTACAATATGTACACATTTTTGCATATACACACATCTATGTATATGTTTATAAATATGCGTATCTACATGTTCATCCATCTATATATAGTTCTACCCACCATCGGGACAACATCTAACAACACCGGAGGTTGGGGGGTGAGATCGAAGTGGAACGGAGATCCCCCCTACCGGGAAATCGAGTTCGGTTTCGTGTTCGTGCGTGCCGTGCGTGCGGGCGAGGCGAAGCTGCGTGGGCAGGCGAGAGGAAAGTCTCCTGTGGCTGAGGCGCGGCCGAACCAAATGACTCCCTTTTGGCGTCCGGTGACCCGCGGTGTCCCGCCGGTGTCTCGCTGTGGCTGAGGCGCGGCCCGACCAAATGACTCCCTTCCGGCGTCCAGTGGCCCGCGGTGTCCCGCCGGTGTCCCGCCGGTGTTCCGCCGGTGTCCTGTCGGTGTCCCGATGATGGCGGTGATGATGATGATGACGACGACGATGATGATGCTGATGATGATGATGGTGATGATGGCGATGATGCTGATGATGATGATGATGATGATGATGATGATGATGACGGTGATGATGATGGTGATGATGGTGATGATTGTGATGATGGTGATGATGGTGATGATGGTGATCATGGTGATCATGGTGATGATGATAATGGTGATGATGGTGATGATGGTGATGATGGTGATGATGATGGTGGTGATGATGATGACGTTGATGATGATGATGATGATGTTGATGATGTTAATGTTGATGCTGATGATGATGATAATGACTTCGATTGTGAGATCGATTGTGAGATCGATAGTGAGATCGATAGTGAGACCGAATGAGAGATCGATTGTGAGATCGATAGTGAGATCGATTGCGAGATCGATCGTCAGATTGATTGTGAGATCGATCGAATGAGATCGATAGTGAGATCCAGTGTTCCGCCGGTGTCCCGTCGATGTCCCGATGATGACGGTGATGATGATGATGACGATGATGATGATTGTGATGATGATGTTGATGATGATGATGGTGATGATGGTGATGATGATGACGATGACGATTATGATGATGATGGTGATGATAGTCATGATGGTGATGATTGTGATGATGGTGATGATGATGCTGATGATGATGATGATGATGATGAGGATGATGATGATTGTGAGATCGATTGTGAGATCGATAGTGCGACCGAATGAGAGATCGATTGTGAGATCGATAGTGAGATCGATTGTGAGATCGATCGTCAGATGGATTGTGAGATCGATCGAATGAGATCGATAGTGAGATCGATAGTGAGACCGAGTGTGAGATCGATTGTGAGATTGATTGTGCTATCGATAATTAGTGGTATCGATAGCGATAGTGTGACGCGGTGCCTTCGGATGTCGGCGCGAGCTCGAAAGAGCGAGGATAAAAGAGTTACGATGGTGGTGCGTCGTCAGAACAACAATCACCACTGTTGCCCACTGCTGGCCCCCCCCAACCTCCTTATCACCCGCATGGTGGTCGTATAGGTATATAAATATGTATCTATATATTTATTTATATATATATATATATATATATATATCTCTCTCCCTGGGGGGCGAGGCCGGGGGCCCCGGGACAGGTGCCCCCACCCCCCATGGCGGGACTGGGGCTCATTTTCCCTTTGTTTTTACAGGGTTTCCGCGTCCTGGGCCTCGGAGGCCGCCGCCTCCAACCCCCCATGGGAGGACGGGGCGGCCGGGGAGGTCCAAAATAGTCCAGGAGGGCTTCCAGAGGCTCCCAAGACAGCCCAAGCGGGCCCCGAGTCGCCGAAATACCGCTCCAGGACGCCCAAGATAGGCTCAAGACGGCCCGAGAGGCCCCCCAAGGCACTCCACGACGCTTCAAGACGCCTCTCCCAAGCGCTTCAAGAGGCCGAAATCGTCAATTTTACGAAGGTTTTGGACACATTTTGCTTTTCCCGCCTTCTCAGCTTTCCGACGCTCCACGACAGCTCAAAGGCCCCCCGCGGATGCCCCAGGAGAGCCCAAGAGGCCTCCAAGAGGGGCTCAAGACGGCTCTGGAGGGCCCCAAGACGGCCCAAAACGCGCTCAAGACGGGCGAAGAGAGCCCCAAGACGGCCCAAGCGGGCCCCGAGTCGCCGAAAGACCGCTCCAGGACGCCCAAGATAGGCCCAAGACGGCCCGAGAGGCCCCCCAAGGCACTCCACGACGCTTCAAGACGCATCTCCAGAGCGCTTCAAGAGGCCGAAATCGTCAATTTTACGAAGGTTTTCGAACGATTTCGGCCTTCCAGCCTTTTCGGCTGTCCGACGTTCCAAGACGGCTCAGTAGGCCCCCAGGAGCGCCCCAAACGGCCCAAGAGGGCCCCAAGAGGGCCCCAGAGTCGCCCAAGACAGCCCAACAGAGCCCCAAGACGGCCCCAAGATGCGCCCAAGACGGGGACCACGACTCCAAGATTCGACCAACCGGCTTGAAGAGTGCCCCAGGAGGCCCCAAGGAGCCCCCAAGAGGCCCGAGGAGGCCCCCAAGTGGCACCCAGGAGGCCCAAACGAGGCCTAAAGAGGCAACAAAACAGCCCCGAGGAGACCCCACAACGGTGCCAAAACGGCTACCGAGACGGCAAGGAGGAGGAGGAGGAGGAGGAGGAGGAGGAGGAGGACAAGGACCAGTGTACATCCAAGAGCCATCAACCATGTTGCAATGAACGCTCCCGCCTAGCTTCTTCTTCTTCGTAGGCTCCTACGGGAATTATTTGTTCATTTCGGGAAGTGCTCCATTTGACGGCAACTGCCCGAGAATCCTCAATCGTGACAAGACGCCGTTCTTGGGACTTCAGCGCAGCGAAGCAACATGACGGTTGCGCCCTGGCATTCCTAAACCACGCTGGAAGGTCGTTCTTGGAACCTCAACGCCGCGAATCCGCTTTATTGCTGCGCCCTGACGCTCGTAAACCCTGCCAGCACACCATGCCCCGGACGTCAACCAAACGAATCCCCCAAACGGTGGCAAGCCTTTCAGACGACTGGGCGCGGCGCCAGGGCGCCTACCACGTGTTGAAGAGGAGCCGCCCTCGGTCCTGCCAGCGGCTGCAAACACCGACATCGGAAAGCACGCGGCGCTGGGGCGATAGTCACGTTTTGAAAACAAACAGCCGCCTCTCCATCCTTGAAGTTGCTGCGACTTGTCGATGATGCTCCGACCGATCCGCCTGCCCCTCTTCTGTGCGAGCTCGCGTTCACAATCGGGGAAGTCCGCGCTAGAACCTAAGCGCGCGCGAAGCGCGCGCGTGGTTCTAGTATATATATATATAGCAAAAATATCAACGGTGAACCATCGGGACAAACATCGTGACAACCATCGGGACAACCATCGGGTCAACCATCGGGACAACCATCGGGACAACCATCGGGACAACCATCGGGGTAACCATCGGGACAACCATCGGGACAACCACAACCATCGGGACAATCGCTGGGACAACCGCCAGGACAACCCGGGGTTCACGCCTGGCGTTCGGGGGGCGGCCTTTTTGGTAATAGATGGCTTCCACTATGGATGGAGCTCGCGCAGTTTCGCCTCGCACGCACGACACGAACCGAAAGCGAAACCGATTGCCGGGTTGGTGTCACTTCCTCTCCAACCCCACAACCTCCGATACTTGTTTCACGACGCGGGCTTGTTTGGGTCTGGGGGCCAAAGATCGACTCCCATTTCTGTTCTTGGACGCGTCCTGACAAGAATTTTGCGGCGGATCCAGCCATGGCGACGAGAAGCTTCCTGGAGGGCGAGAAACTTCAAGATGCGTTGGTTTTCGAACCTCGACCCGTTGAGTTTCGTCTCTTGATGTTCGAACCTCTTCGCCCAGGTGCACGTCTTCTTCGCGGAGCCCACGCGTGCGCCTTGCGTCACTGTCTTCGGTAGCAAATCATGGGAGCCCTGTTTGTCCTCGTCCTTCCGCCTTTTGAGTACACTAGCGTGCGCTAGCGTCTAGCAGTCGATAAGAAAGTGACGATTCAGCGTCGGTCAGCGTCCATTCGAAGGAGCCGACAAGAAGACATGAGACGGCGAACGAACAACATACACCCATACTCATACGGGGGACGGGCGGGGCTATGGGTTCGTGTTGTCGGATTGGGGTCCCCCGTCGAACGGAGTCCCCCCCAGGGTCCGACAACCCACACCCATACCCACAGCCAGTCCTTCTCCCTCTGACCTCCTTACACGATGGTCGTTGAACGTAGGTATTTTGGGGATTCCCAGATCCCAGGATACTTCATGAGCCTTCCTATTTCAAGAACGAATGTACTTCTGCTGTGCTCTGTCATTTTCTGGGAAGGCCCGAACCCAATCTACTTGATCCGCCTTCCTACTTCAAATGCTACCTTCTTCTTCCGACTGACGTGTATGTTCACGGGTATGGGTGTGTGTTGTTCGTTCGTCATGGGAGGCAGGAGACACCCGTGAGTTGCCACCGAAACCGTCGGCCTCGCCACTGGCTTGCACGACGGCGCGTGCGTGCAGGACCTCGGCCTCGACGGCGTCACCGAGGCGGACGGGCTGGCGGTCGGCCGTGCGTCGGGGCTCGCGTGCCGCATGGCCGCGGTCAGGGGCAACCTAAGGGTCGTGTGGTTCCGAACGGGACCCCAGGGAAAGGGACTCTTGAGACGGGCGATGCCGATGGCTCGAGTCCGCTCGGCTTGGCCCGCGCAAGGTCGTCGCACGACGCTCTCACTTGCACCTCGAAGTCTCAGATGCAAGGCCGCGGTCTCAGGAGTCCCTGTCGCTGGCGTCCCTCGACGAAACGCATCAAAAGGGGGGGCCGGCAACGCAAGGGGAGTTCTCGTCGGTTCTCGGCGGTTTTCTAGCCTCGGGCTACCTCCAGCCCGGAGAAGAAAAGGGTACCGATACCGCTGCCATTCCCTCGCTTTTCGCCTTTTTGGGCCTCCTGGGAGGCTCTCGCCAACACCGCTGGATTCGCCTTGAAATTCTGGTCAGAGCTCATCCCAGGAAAGGTTCCGGGAGTAGCGGTATTGGTTTCCCCACCAGTGGTTGCGCCTTGCCGAGAGCGTTCCGTGGGTGCCCGAATCGTCCCGAACGGCCGGTGGAGGCCCGACTTATGGCCAGAAAGCCACCAGGAGTCCTGCATCGGAGTGGCCCTTCTGTCGTGGAGGCGTCGTGAGCAAGATCAAGGGAACAGGAGTCCCAGGATCAAATGGGGTTCGAGTAGATGGGGTCAGAGGATCGAGCCGCATCAACGATGCGGATCGATGTGGAGCCCGATTCCCTCCACGCCGACATCGACGACGCGGCACGATCCTCCGATCCCATCTGTTTCTGACCCCATCTAGGAGGCTTTAGATTAGCGGGGCTTTCGTAAAATTGTTGGCCGGTTCCCGTGAGTCTTCTCCTGCTCCTCCTCATCCTCCTCCTCCTCTTCCTCCTCCTTGGGCCTCGGGGTCCGTTCCAGCAGCTGCGCCTCGCCGAGAGCGTTGCCCGGATCGCCCCGCCACGGGAGGCCCGAGGGATGGTCCAAGAAGCTTTGGGGTCAGGGGCGTCGACGGGGGGGGGCGGGCTCGATGTATACACCACGTCGTTAGACCACATTCGGTGAAGGGCTTCGGTGTATAGAGGGCCCCAGTACGCTGCTTTTGTCGGGGGACCTCGTCTCTCCCCCAGGCTGGTGGCTTGTCCCGCGCTCGGCGTGGGCTCGATGCACACTGGACGCGGATTTTCCGCGTGGACTCGGCGTGGATTTGACGCGGCTTCGACGAGCTCGACACGGATTCGACACGGATTCGACGCGGCTTAGCATCACCACCCACCACGCCACCCCAACCCAACCCGAAGGCCTCAATTTGCCCTCCATTCCCAGTGGTGGGGGTGGTCGGGGAACATTGAAAAAACACCTGAAATCCGTACCCCCCCCAACCCGAAATTCGGGTCAAATTCGAGTCTTCGGGTTGGGTTGGGGTGGTCTTGGCAGGTAGTCATACAGGGAGTTCAACGAAAACTAGGTCGGCATGCCCAGGCTCAGCCTCGCGGACCTACTCTAAAACCATATGTTTAAAATTCCTTGTTTTGTTTCATGACGTGTCGTTATCGCGCGAATGATACTCGAACACCTAGTTTTTAAAATGATCACGGTGATCTTCCCCAGATATTCCCCCGAATTGTCCTCCAGATCTTCACCCAGATCTTTCCCCAAATGTTTCCCTTGATGTCCCTGCAGATCCTCACCTAGATCTTCCCCTCAGATCTCTTCCAGATCTTCCTCAGATCTTGCTCAGATCTTCGTCACAGGGCTCAAGCTAAACACTGTTTACTTGTTTCCTGTTGTTTTCGTTGTCTGACTGTTTTTCGTTCTAAACGCGCTCGGGAGGCCTATGTTGTGTTTGGTGTTTTGTTCTCGCGCGGGCACGAGCCGTGCGTTTTGTTCGTGTTCTGCTTGTGTGCGAGAAGGGTGGCCGTGTTTTGTTGTTTTGCGCCCGTTTTCTGTTCACGGCGTCTTCGCATTTCGCGCGGCGCGCCTCTTCCGTTATCGTTTTCATTCTGCTTCGCGGATATATTCTAAAATCATATGTTTGAATTACGTTGTTTTGTTTCATGCTCTGCCGTCATCGCGGGAGTGATTTTCGAAAACATAAGCTTAAACATTGACACGGTGAAAATTGCTCAGATTTTCCTCCGGATTTTCTTCCAGATCTTCCACCATATCTCCCCCCAGATTCCCTGAGATCTTCGCCCCGATCTTCCCCCAGATCTTCCCCTAGATCTTCTGCCAGGTCTTGCCTTAGATCTTTCTTCAGATATTCCCCCAGATCTCCCCCCTGATCTTCCAGATCTTCCCCCAGTTATTCCCCCAGATTTTCCTACAGATCTTCCCCCAGATAGTCTGCCAGATTTTCCCCCAGATCTTCCGCCAGATCTTCGCCCAGATCTTCCCCCAGATCTCCCCCGAATCTTCCTCCAGATCTTCCCCCAAATCTTCCCCCCGGATCTTCCTCCAGATCTTCCCACAGATCTTCCTCCCAGATCTCCCCCCCAGATCTTCCCCCATATCTTCCCCCAGATCTTCCCCCAGATCTTCCTCCTGATCTTCCCCCAGATCTCCCCCCAGATCTTGTCCCAGATCTTCCCCCAGATGTTCCTCCAGATCTCCCTCCAGATCTTCCCCCAGAGCTTCCTCCAGATTTTCCCCCAGATATTCCCCCAGATCTTCCCCCAGATTTTCCGCCTGATCTCCCCCCAGATCTTCCTCCCAGATCTTCCCCCAGATCTTCGCCCAGATCTTCGCCCAGATCTCCCCCCCGGATCTTCCTCCAGATCTTCCCCCAGATCTTCCCTCAGATCTTCCCCCAAGTCCACCTTCAGATTTTCCTCTCAGATCTCCCCACCAGATCTTCCCCCAGATCTTCCCCCGGATCTTCCCCCAGATCTTCCTCCAGATTTTCCTCCAGATCTTCCCCCAGATCTTCCCCCAGATCTTCGCCCAGATCTCCCCCCAGATCTTCCCCCAAATCCTCCCCCAGATGTTTCCCCAGATCTTCCCCCAGATCTTCCCCCAGATCCTCCCCCACATCTTCCCCCAGATCTCCCCCCAAATCTTACCCAGATCTTACCCCAGATCTTACCCCAGATCTTCCCCCAGATCTTCCCCCGCATCTTCCCCCGGATCTTCCCTTGGATTTTTCCCCAGATCTTCCCCCAGATCTTCCCCCAGATCTTCCTCCCAGATCTTCCTTCAGATCTTCCTCCAGATCTTCCCCCAGATCATCGCCCAGATCTTCGCCCAGATCTTCCCCCCAGATCTTCCCCCAGATATTCCCCTGAATACTCCGCCAGATTTTCCTCCCAGATCTTCCCCCAGATTATTCCCCAGATTTTCCCCTGATCTTCCTCTCAGATCTTCCCCCAATCTTCCCCCAGATATCCCCCCCAGATCTTCCCCCCTGATCTTCCCCTGGATCTCCCGTCGGTTGTCTCCCCCAGATTTTCCCCTGGATCTCCTCCCAGATCTTCCTCCAGATCTTCCCCCAGATCTTCCCCCAGATGACCCTTCAGTTTTCCCCCTCAGATCTTGTCCCAGATCTCACCCAGATCTTCGCCCAGGTCTTCCCCCCGATCTCCCCCCAGATCTTCCCCCAGATCTCCCCCCAGATCTCCTACCAGATCATCGCCAAGATCTTCATCCAGATCTTCCCCAGATCTTCCTCCAGATCTTCGCCAATATCCTCTCAGATCTTCGCCCAGATCTTCCTCCAAATCTTCTCCGAGATGTCCCCCGAGATCCCTCTTCGGATTTTCCTCCAGATGTACCTCGGAGCTTCCCCCAGATCTTCGCACAGATCTTCCTCCACGCATTCCTCAGATGTCTCGCCAGATGCTCCAGATCTTCCCCCAGAGCCCCCTCCGAATCTTCCTCCGGATCTTCCTTCAAATCTCCCCAGATCTTCCATAAGATCTTCCTCCAGATATTCGCCCCCATCTCCCGCCGGATCTTCGCCCAGATCTTCCCCGGATCTCCCTTCGGACATCTCGCCATATTTTCCTCCAGGTCTTCACCCTGATGCCCCCTCTAGATCTTCGCCCAGATCTTCCTTCAGATCTTCGTCCGGATCTCCCCCCAGAGCTTCCCCAGATTTTGTCCCTCGGATCTGCGCCCAGATCTTCCCCCAGATCCTCGCCTAGATCTCTCCCCAGCACAACTCTCAGACGACACCCTGTTTTGTTTCATGCCGCGTCGCTGCCCTGGCGCTTTTTTGTTATCCTGGGTTTGTTGTTTTGCCCCGCCTCGGGGCTGCGATCTCTACGCGGCAACCTAGAAGGTTTACTCCCCTGTTGTTTAAGACCCTTGTTTTTTTTCAAACTCCCCGTAGCAGCACGATGGGACAGCCCAGGTCCCCCGAAAATGCAGCATGAGCTCCAGGGTCCAAGGGCGACGCCGGGTTTCTCTGGCCGACCACGCGGCGGCGGCGAGAGGCCGCTCCCAGAGGCTGGGGCGGGGCCGGCGGTCGGGCGGGGCGCCGGGGCGCGCGTGCCGGGCCGGGGGGGGGGCAGCGTCGAGGCGGGGAAGGAGGGGGAGGTGGAGGAGGAGGGGGAGGAGGAGGAGGAGGAGGAGGAGGAGGAGGAGGATTCGGGGGAGCGTAAGACCTGGGTTTGCCAGGACTCGGGTTCGCCATCGTTTTTTTGACGGCCGCGCCTCGGATTTTGACGAGGAGGAGTGTCGTGGGAGGTTGTCCCCCTACAGGGGGACTTCCGACGAACAACTAAAAGTGCCCCAAGAATGCCCCCCAAAGGCAAAACAAAGACTCAAAACATAGTCCCTGGACTATGTTTGTGTATTATTTTTGGATTATTTTGGGGGTATTTCTCATTTTTCGTCGACACTCACTCTGTAGGGGTACAGGCCCGACTTAAATCTAAAGGTCCGAGCTTCGATGCACGAGCTGCAGTGGAGGCCCAGGCCAAGAAGCACCTGGATTGCCTCCAGAGTGCCCTGGGTTTCTTGGGTGTTGCTGGTTCTGCCATGGGAAGCGTGGCGTCCCCTCACCAAACGTCTCAAGGGACGTCCTGGGGTCTCAGGGTTGGGTTTCTGGTGGAAGGTTTCTTGTGGTCGGGCGCCTCATTACTGTAGGTTCTGAACTGGGTCCGAGTTCTGATCTAGGTCTGAGCTAAGCTTACCGATGCAAGTACTCAGGGCAAGGCTCGCTCTAGGCAGCAGTGCAGCTTCTGACCACGGCCCTAGGGGAGGACGCCCTAGAGTCGACGATCTGGTTCGGTGAAGTGGGTGGCGCTCGACGCAAAGATGGCGGGGAGGCGCCCGGTGCTTCAATCGAGATGTTGCTTAGGCGTGTGATCCACGATCAAACTCTTGAGGGCCAGATGGTGCTCTTCCAGCCTCCCAGGTGAGGAGGGGGTTTTCCCCATGTTCCCTCACATTGTTTTGCCGTTTTCGAAGTCTGGCGTGGTTTCCATTGGCTGCGCCTCGTCGCGTTCGCCTCAGGGGTGCCTGGACCATCCCGAACAGCATCTGGAGGCCCGCGTTGTGCTCAGGGAACAGGATCGAGGTACGAGGTTCGCTCTGGGTTGTTCCCAACCATCCTGTGGTGTTGGCTCCTCGTTTTGAAGAGGTGGTCCCCGCGTTCCTCTCCACTACCCCCCCCCTCCTCCCTCCTCACTTCATAATTATCACCATCGTCAGCCGTAGCCATCTTGGCTCAAGTGTCTTCGCCAGATCTCTTCGCAGAGCGCCCGCGCTCTGCGGTCAGCGGCGCGCAATTCGGAAATGAAGAATGGAAATGGGGGGCTGCCCGCAGGAGCGATGGCGGGACGGCCCATCAGGACGGTCAGGCGTGTCGGTGCGCTGCGCAGAAGAAGGAGGCCTCGGCGGCCTGCCGTCGGGCGCGGGCACGGCGCCTCTTCGCGACCGAGGCGGCAGTCAGCAAGGTGGGCAGAGGCGGCCCAGGTTCTTGGCAGGACCGTGAGGCTGCTGCGCGCCCTGTTTTTCGCGTCGCCGCCGCGGGAGGTCGCGCCCCTGGCGCAGTGAGGCGGCGGCGAAACTCCGCATGGCACGCGCTGCTGGCTCCCGGCGGGCAGATTCGCGCGCGCGTCCGCAGCGGGCATAGCGCGGGCCGCCGCAGGCCCCCGCCTGGGCTGACAGGCCCCGCTCACTGAGGCGGCCGCGGTGTCCTTCGGCGACTTCGAAGCTGCACCCCAAGAGCACTGCCAGGCTTTCGGTGCGAGGACGAGGACCTCTGCGAGGGCAGGCTGGAGGACCTGGAGAGCATGCTCATGCGCAAGGTCGGCCTGGACATGGACGAGGACGAGGGCCTCCGCGAGGGGTGTGCGCATGGACGACATGAAGGGCTTGCGCATGCGATGGGGTCGGTCTGATCCTGGACGAGGACGGCAGCTTTTCCGAGGACAGGCTGGAGGATCTGAAGGACGTGCACGGCCGCAAGTTCGGTCTGGACCTGAACAAGAGCGAGGGCCTCCGCGAGGGCAGGCTGGTGGACCCGAAGAGCCCGCTCATGCGCGAGTTCGGTCTGGACCTGGGCGCGGACGCAAGCCGTTGCTCACCCCAGGAGGGGTCGTCGGGGGCTTATCGGCTGAAGCGACGCTGCCCACGCCGCTGGCAGAGCGGCGCAGCGTCGGGGAGGCCGCCGAAGACGGCGCCCCCCTCCCTCCAACTATATGCAGTTGTGAGTATCGCAGTTGTGAATATCGTCTCCGGTGGCGCCCCCTATGTGGCCACGAACCGCGCGAGGGGTGCGCCGACATGTGCAGCGGGGTGCACGACGCGAGCGAAAACGATAGGTCTGGGCACGAGAGACTGAGCGCGGGTGAGTCTGAGCGCGACTGAGTCTGATTGTGAATGAGTCAGGGCGCGAGTGAATTCATGTGCACGCATGCGAGCACGGCCACACCTAGTGTGAATGTATATGAATGTGAACTGTTTGGGCATGCCTGGCTCTGAGTACTCGCGGCACCGAGCGTGGCTGCCACATGGATCTCCCCGGGGAGCCTCGACGGCAGCGCCCGTGCGCCGCGGCGCCCATGTCGGCGCGCCCCTCGCGAAGATCGCGCCCGCTTCCTTGTTTTTCCCCCACTTTGATTATGCGCTGCAAAGTCAAGGCTGCGAGCGCAGCGCAGCGCGGAGTCCCCGCGACCCGCAGTTTCGCCCCGGAGAGGTCCCAGCGACGCGGGCGGGTCGTCCGCTGCGCTGCGCTGGCTGATGGCGAGCAAGGATCCGGCCGTTGGGCGCAGCGACGACGGGCGAGCGAGGCGCTCGGTAGACCGCCGCGCGGCATTCCCGCGACGCGCGCTGGTCGCCCCGAGAGGGCCGCAACGACGCGCGCGGGTCGTCCGCGGCGTGGGGCAAAGACGGTTAGTTGGCTGGCCGATGGCGGGCAAGGATCTTGACCGCTGGGCAGAGCGACGACGGGCGAGCGAGGCGCTGGGCAGAGCGCCGCGCGGAGTTCCCGCAACGCGCGCTGGTCGCCCCGAGCGGGCCTCAACGACGCGCGCGGGTCGTCCGCGGCGCGGGGCAAAGAGGGTTAGTTGGCTGGCTGATGGCGGGCAAGGATCTTGACCGCTGGGCAGAGCGACGACGGGCGAGCGAGGCGCTGGGCAGAGCGCCGCGCGGAGTTCCCGCAACGCGCGCTGGTCGCCCCGAGCGGGCCTCAACGACGCGCGCGGGTCGTCCGTGGCGCGAGGCCAAGAGAACGCGCGGCTCGGGCGGGCCGCTCCTCAGGTCAAGCCTCGCGAGTAAATTCAGTGAAGGGCCCAGCTCCCAGGCGAGGGCCGTCGTGGCGGCCGCAGTCCAGGATCACGCCTGGGCGGCGTCGACCGAGGGGGCAGCGCGCCGGACAGCCGACGGCCCAAGGCGCGAGTCCACAGGACCGAAACAAGGTCTGGAGCTCCCTATTGGGCCCGAAACGTGCGAGGGGCGTGCCTCGCGCGAATTGCGCCACTGATACCTGAGGTGGAGTTCCCGATGGGGCCACGAAAACGCTCGAGGGGAAAATGGGGCGGCGCCGCCATGCGAACTGCGCAACCGGGACCTTAGGTGGGGCTCCCTATGGGGGCACGAAGCGTGTGAGGGGTGTGCCAAAATGGGGCGCCGCCGCCATGCGAACTGCGCAATGTGGCCCTTAGGTGGGGCTCGCTATGGGGCCACGAAGCGTGCGAGGGGTGTGCCAAAATGAGGCGGTGCCGCCGTGCGAACTGCGCCGCAGGGGTCTTAGGCGTAGCTTCCTATGGGGCCACGAAGCGTGCGAGGAGCATGCCAAAGTGAGAAATTGACGAGAGGAGAGACGAGGGGGGAGAAGAGGAGGACATTAGCCTGGCGAAGGACCCAACCATATGCAATTGTGAATACTGTTGTTGTGTGCTCCGCATTCGGAGGAGCTCCCTTCTAGGGCCACGAAGCGTGTGAGCGGTGTGCCAAAAGTTGTCCGGTGGGAGCATGCGAAACCAGCCCTTGGGGGCGTCGGTAGAATTCCTTTTGAGGCCACGAAACGCGTGAGAGGTGTGCCGAAATAGGTGCGGTGGGCTCATGCGAACGCAGCCACTGGGGCCGTCGGTGGAGCTCCCTATGGGGCCGCGAACGGTGATGGGTGTGCCGAAATGGGTGCGATGGGCGCATGTAAACACGTGATGGGTGTGCCGGAATGTGCGTGGGTGACGCATGCGGGCGGTGGCACTGGGGCCTTCGTTGGAGCTTCTTATGGGACCACGAAACGTGGGAGGGGTGTGACAACATGGGTGTGGGTGGCGCGTGCGGGCGGTGGCACTGGCGCCTTCTGTGGAGCTCCCTATGGGGCCACGAACAAGTGAGGGGGGTGCCGAAATAGGGCGGCGCCGCCATGCGAACTGCGCCATGGGGCCCTTAGGTGGAGCTCCGTATGGGGCCACGCAGCGTGTGAGAGGAGTGCCAAACTGAGGCGGCGCCGCCATGCGCAGCTTGCCACTGGGACCGCAGGTGAAGCTCTCTATATGTGCCCACGAAGCGCGGGAGGGGTGTGACGAAAGGGGGCGGCGCCGCCATGCGAACTGCGCCATGGGGCCCTTAGGTGGACCTCCCTATGGGGCCCCGAAACGTGTGAGAGGAGTGCCGAAATGGGGCGGCGCCGCCATGCGAAGTGCGCCACTGGGACCTTAGATGGAGCTCCCTATGGGGCCACGAAGCGTGTGAGGGGTTTGCCAAAATGGGCGGCGCCGCCATGCGAACTGCACCACTGGGACCTTAGATGGAGCTCCCTATGGGGCCACGAACCGTGTGAGGGGTGCGCCAAAATGGGGGGCGCCCCCATGCGAACTGCACCACTGGGACCGTAGGTGGAGCTCCCTATGGGGCCACGAACCGTGTGAGGGGTGCGCCAAAATGGGGCGGCGCCGCCATGCGAACTGCACCACAGGGACCTCAGATGGAGCTCCCTATGGGGCCACGAACCGTGTGAGGGGTGTGCCAAAATGGGGCGGCGCCGCCATGCGAACTGCACCACTGGGACCTCAGATGGAGCTCCCTATGGGGCCACGAACCGTGTGAGGGGTGCGCCAGAATGGGGCGGCGCCGCCATGCGAACTGCACCACTGGGACCTTAGATGGAGCTCCCTATGGGGCCACGAACCGTGTGAGGGGTGCGCCAGAATGGGGCGGCGCCGCCATGTGAAGTGCACCACTGGGACCTTGGGGGGGCTTCGTATGGGGGCACGAACCGTGTGAGGGGTGCGCCAAATTGAGGGTGACGAGAGGAGAGAGGAGGGGGAAGGAGGAGGAAGGAGGGGGAGGAGGAGGAGAGGAGGGACGCGGGCCACCGTCTCTTCAAAACGAGGACCCAACACCACAGGACGCTTGGGAAAAAGAGAAGAGGAAAGGAAAACAGGAGAGGAGGGACGCCGGAACCGTCTCGTCAAAGCGAGGACCCGACGCCACATCATGGTCGGGGACTAAAGCAGGGAACGGACAACCAGGGGCGCCGACAGGGGGGGATCCGGCCGAGGTTGGGGAAGCTGCGACCACCAATCGACAGTTTTCACGGAAACGCAAACATAAATGAGGCGCTCCTCCTCCTCCTCCTCCTCCTCCTCCTCTTCCTGCTCCCCCTCCTGTTCCTCCCCTTTTCCTCCTCCTCCTCCTCCTCTTTCTCCTCCTCCTCGTCCTCCTCCTCCTCCCTCCTCCTCCTCCTTCCTCCTCCTCCTCCTCCTCCTCCTCATCCTCCTCCTCTTGGTCCAGCGTCGATTACGGTAGGTTCGCGTCGTGTCGACCGGCGGCGACCCCGCCGCCGACGTTCAACGTTGAAAGCCGACGGCGGCCCAGAATCGGTCGATGATGAACGATCGGACGTTGCGGAAGCGGCCGATCGTTCAAGGATGCACGACCAGCGCGGAGACTAGAACCAACGGCAGTGTCGATACGACACGAGCCTGCAGGAGGCGCGTGGACCAGCGACGGGTCCCGCGCCCATGCAGATCGACGCTCTCCGTCGCCAGATCAGGTGGCACCGGCTGCACATTTCACGCCGTACTTGCCCCGATCTGTGGATCCCAGATCCATTGTAGCGTTGTGGAGCACAATCAATGGGGAGGGATTGCGCGGCGAAATTATTTCCAGATGTCTAAAGATGTTTCAAACATGCCAGACTATATTTAAAACGTGAGCTTAAACGTGTCAAGGACAGGTTTCAACCATTCGAAACACATTGTTCATCGAATGATGGGATCGTTAGGGTGTCCATTGTCATGGCGCCACAGTTTCTGCGCGTGCCCGACACCCCCCGCCACGCCAGGCCTGCCCCCCCCCCCGATCCCCCGAGCCCAGCAGCGGGCCGCTTCGCGTGCTCCGGGGGCCCGGCGCCCACCTGCCGGCAGTGCCTCGCTGAGCGCCCTGGAGCGCTGTGGTCTGTGGCCGTTCTTCCTGGATCTCAGAGCGTGAATTACCTACCCCGCTTTCGCTTCCAGGCAAAACCAAGTCATACCACGCGCCTCCTTGTCAAGCGGCCTGACCAGTACAGGCCGTAGTTTAGCATCGTTTGGTATTTCTTGGAAGCGAGGGTGGTCAAAAACGAGGTTTGTTTCCCCCCTAGGATCAGCGTTTGCACTGAAGGGGTCCTAGCGGAAGTTGAAAGATTTGGCGAAAATGTCCCGCCGATTTTGGTAGCAAGCTGGGCTCCCGGGAACCCCATTGGTTCCGGGCCGACTTCGGAGGCCCGTATATAATGGAGTGCCCCAAGGCTACTGCAGCAGCCCTGAGAGGTTTCAGGGTTCAAAGGTTTTTTTGCCCCAATCAGTGCTTGCACTGAAGGGGTCCTAGCGGAAGTTGAAGGATTTGGCGAACATTTCCCGCCGATGTTGGTAGCAGGTTGTGTTCCCCGGTTCCAGGTACCCGTGTTCCCGGTTGATTGGTTCCGGGCCGATTTCGGTGGGTTTTGGGTTCCCGGGCTCCCGGGTTCCCGGTCGATCTCGTCAGCGCAAACCATCCAGTGATTGGGGTTTCGTCTCTGGTGTAATTTTATTTGTTGTTTTGCCGATCGGCGCGGGTCCTCGCACCCCCCCCCCTTTCCCCCCGCCCCCCCAGGTGGAGCCCCTCCCCTTTGGGACGCACGGTTCCAAACAGTAGCACTTCGCAGAGGTCCAGAGCCAGACACCCCCCCCCTCCCTTCCCTTTCCGCCCAATGTCGAAACGCCGAATAAACAAACGCTCATCTTCGATTAAGCCGGGTATGTCCCTGTACAGGAGGAATGTTCAAAAAGATGTAAAAAAATAGCAGGGGGACGATTTTTCGACTATGTCTGGACTATTTGGGAGCATTTTTCTGTTATCTTAACTCTTCCTCCAAGGCCCCCCTGTAGGGGGACACGACCGACTTAAGCCTTCGGGGGCTGCGAAGGTTGCCCCTCGTCCAGGGTGCCCCCCCCCCCCTCCGCTTGTCGCTCGATGCCGGAGAGCCCCTGGGCCCCTGTGGGCCTCGCGAGGGGTGCTCTGGAGGGCGCGGGGGGCCTCCGTGCTCGGAGGGAGGAGAAGCGACACCAACACCAACAGGGGGCCACCTCCAGCGAGGAGGTCCACGAGGCCTCCCCGAGCTGGAGGCTGGGGATGTCTCGAGCGAGAGGGGGGGACCACACCACCAGGGAGACCCCCCTTGCCTCCTCGCATCTCCTCGCCCTGTTGGTGTTGGTGTCGCCTTTCCTTGTCCCTACCATGCAATTCCTGGGGGCACATTGGGCCAGGGGCACTTCTAGCATTCAGTCGGGCCTGTCCCTCGACAGGAGGAGTGCTCCAAAACAGTCAAAGATGGTGCTGGGGCGATTTTTTGAATATTGCGAAGGCCTTAGGGCCGATGCCGCCGACCCTAAAGGGGGACGATGACCGACGACGACGACGACGACGACAACGACGACGACGACGACGACGACGACGACGACGACGACGACGACGACGACGACGGCGACGGCGACGGCGACGGCGACGGCGACGGCGACGGCGACGACGATCGCGAGTCCTTGCTGGGGCCTTCCCGGGCCCTCTTGGGCTGTCCTGGGGGGCCTTTGGGCCGTCTTGGGGCCTTCCCGGGCCATCCTAGCGTGTACTTGGGCCGTTCTGGGGAGCTCTCGGAGACAACTGGGGCCGACGTGGAATGTATGAAGCTTGGAAGTCGAGCAGGCGAAAACACATGGGCGATTTCGGGACCTCCTGGTAGCCTCTTGGAGTGGGGAGCTTGAAATGTGGGTTGGTTTTCCCCCTCTTCGGCCTCTCTTGGGGTGTTCCTGGGGCTCTCTTGGGCGTTCTCGGTCGGAGAAGGGGGAGGGGGGGGTCACGATTCGCAGGACGCTTCCAGGGACCCTGCGGGATCTTCTCCTCCCTCTCACCCTCCCCCGGGACCTCCCCTCTCTCGTGGGGAAGGGATTACAGGAACGGAGTCCCCTTCGAGTCGATTACGCTGTTGTTCGATTCTCCTCTGGCTGGAGCGTTTGAGGAGGTGGGCCGAGGGAAGAGGGGGGTGGTTCTGGGAGGCTCATGCAGGTTTCAGGGTGGTGCGGGGGAAAAACGACGAAGAGCGAGGGGGAAACAGAGAAGGAAGAGGATGAGGAGGAGGAGGCAGAAGAGGAAGAGGAGGAGGATCGAGGATCGGGGTTCGAGTCGATGTTTCACTTTCCATGGTCTTTTTTGGGGGGGCTCTCTGGAAGCCTCCGAGGATTTCTGGGGACGTCCTGGAGGCGTCTTGGGCCGTCTTGGGGCCCTCTTGGGCCGTTAGGGGATGCTTTTGCACGCCTCTTGGGGTGTCTCGGGGTGATATTGGGGGCCTCCTGGGCCGTCTTGGCGCGTTGGCAAACGTCAGAGGCAAGAGCGCTAGAATCCTGCAAAAACGTATGGAACATCTACGATTTTTGCCTCTTGGGGCTCTCGTGGGAAAGCTCCTGGATGCCTCTTGGGGCGTCTTGGAGGCCTCTTGGGCCGTCTGGAAGCCGTGAAGGCGTCTTGGACAGATCGTCAGGCGAGTCGGGGTTCTCGTGGACTGTCTGTGGGGCATATTAGACCACACTTGGCCCTTTTTGGAACTCTTTTGAGCTCTGGGAATCCCCAGGAGAGCGTCGTATTTGCCCCCCCCCCCCCCCCCCCCCCTCCTGGACCCCCCCCAAGGACCCCCCCCCCCCCCACCCCCCACCCCCCACCCCCCCGGCGGGGGAGGGATCGAAGGGAAGGGGCTTCCCTTCGACTCTCAACGCCTGGGAAAGGAGGGGAAGAGGACGACAGCCACGACGACAAACGAATGACGGGCTTATGCGGTCCCTGGGAAAGGGGGGGAAGAGGACGACAGAGACGACGACAAGCGAATGACGGAGATGACGACTCGAACGGACGAAGCCTCTTACACACGCCGACAGGGTCGGCAGATGTTTTTTTACCATTTCGGGTTATTTCCCGACTATTTTGATTTGTCGTCCAACATCTCCCCGCAGGAGGACAGGCCCGAGTTAATGCAAGTCCTGGGGGCACCTTGGGCCAGTGGCACCTCTAGCAACCCCCGAAGTCTGGGACCCGCGGCGCCCGATGCAGCCTGCAGAGCCGCCGGATCCAAGAGATCCCCGATCCGATCCCGGTCCGACGCTGTCCTGGCCCTGGCTTCGTCGTGCCGCTCCGTACCAGTTTGAAACATATCCCTATCCCTATGTTTGACATCACCTCACCTCGATGCCGATCTTAAGGATTCCCTCAGTTTTTGAGGGCCTATCCCTAAGATGGTCCTCGCTTTTTGCTCGCCCATCTTAGGGATAGGGATACGTTCGAGGCTGGTTAGCTCCCCCAGGGCTTGGTCGCCGGCACCTTCACCGTGGACGACGAGGAGCTCTTCGCCGAGGGGGAGACAGCGGCGCGGGCACAGGCTCACGGAGGCCCGCGCGGACCTCCCGGGCCGGCGCTGGGACCCCCCCCCCTCCGCGGCTCGGAGGAAGGCAGCACACCCGTGCCGCTGCCCGTCCCGCGGCGCCGCAGCTGGGTCCGCCCTCGAGAGTCCGGTCGGAGCACGCCCCGGGAGAGCTCCGCGGAGTGGCGGCGTCGGCCTCCGTTCGCGGCCCCCCGAAGCCCTCGGCGGGCCGCGGGGGTGCCTCGCGGGTCGTTTGCCAGCCTTGAACGTATCCCCATCCCTGAGATTGACACGCCAAAAGGCGATGACCATCTTAGGGATCCGCCCTCGAAAAGTGAGGGAATCCCTAAGATGGGCCTCGTGACGAGGAGATGCCCAGCATAGGGATAGGGATATGTTCCAGGCTGGTAAGTCGTCGGTGCTGCCCCGCCCCCCCCGTCCGTGGCGGCGCTCCCTGGCGCCCGTGCGCGCGCCGCGCGGCGCGCCCCCCGAGGGGAGGCGGCTCCAGCGCCGACGCGCCGGAGGCCGCGCCGCCTTCCGGACGTGTTGGCGTTAAGTCGGGCCTGTCCCCCTTACAGAGGGATTGTCGACGAAGAATTAAAAATACTCCAAAAATAATCCAAAACATAATCAAAAAATAGTCTGGGGACTATCTTCGGGGTATTTTTTGACTTTTTTGTGGTATTTTGGAGGGTATTTTTGATTTTTCGTCGGAAATCGTCATGTAGGGGGACAGGCCCGACTTAGTGTTGGCGCAGTGCTCGGCCGAAGCGGCGTCTGGGCGACGCCGTGCGCCGCTCTCGTCCTGCTGCTGCTTCTGTTTTTTTTCCGGCGCGGGGACGAACAAGTCGGAGGTGGATAGATCTCCTACCCTGACACGTCGATGAAGGAATTGGCCGTGCTCGGTGCGCGAGGGGGCGTCGCGGCCGTCATTGTTGCGGGTCCAGGTCCGTCGGCTTCGGTCCCAGGCCGCTTTCACGAAGGGGAGGTTCGCTAACTGGAGGCTTGTCCACCGCCGAAAAAAAGGCAGTCAAGACAGCGAGGGACAAAAAACGAAGGCAGCGCGAGAGCGAACTCGGGGCGCTGCCGTCCTGGCCGAGCCCCCCCCCTCCAGGTCCATGGGGAGGGGGCAGGGGGAGGGGTAAACCCCTCCCCGAAGGGGAAGAGAGGAGGGGGTGGAAGAGGGAACTCTCTCTCAACCACCGACGCCCAGAGGGCTGGCGGGATTCGGGGCGCGGCTCTGAGGCCGAGCCCCGCCGGCCGTGCGCCCGTGCGCCGCCCCTCTCTGCCCCCTCCGCCCGTCGTGCAGCTGGCCGCGCTGCGGGACGCGGACGGCGTCTTCAGCTCGGGGGCGGCAAAGAGGGGGGTGATGGCTAGGGGGGGGGTGGATCTCATGGCGTGGGCCATGATATTTCCCCGGATGTCATGGCGCCTCTTCTTATTCTAGACGCTTCGCGTATCCCCACCAGCCCGTCCAGAAATGAGTCCCAGGGGAGTGGAGGTTATGAGGGAAGCGGGGGAGCATGCAGAAGAACAAAGGGCGGGGTGAGCCGCCATATACCCCAAGAGGGGGAGGATGTAGGAGGAGCCGTCGTCGTCGGAGTAGGAGGAGGAAGAGGAGGAGCAGGAGGAGGAGCAGGAGGAGGAGGAGGAGGAATAGAAGGAGGAGGAGATGGAGGACTGCGAGGACGAGGAGGACGAGAAGGAGGAAAAGGAGGAGGAGGAGGAGGAGGAGGAGGAGGAGGAGGAGGAGGAGGAGGAGGGGGAGGGGGAGGAGGGAGGAGGAAGAAAAAGAGGAGGAGGAGGAGGAGGACAATTGCGAGCTTGGGGGCCTCTTGGGCCGTCCTTGGGGCCTCTTGGCGGTCCCGGGGGCCTCTTGCGTATCTCGGGGAGCCTCTTGTGGCCTCTTGGGGGTCTCTTGGGGGCCTCTTGGAGGCCTCTTGGGGGCCTCTTGGGGCCTCTTGGGGCCCTCTTGGGGCGCTCTTGGGGCGCTCTTGGGAGCCTTCGAGGCGCTCTTGGGGCCATCTTGGAGGAGATCTATCAAAGAAGGGGGGGTCCCCAATTAGCGCTGCTCCTCTAGAGTGTCTCGAGTCGCCTCTTGGGCCCCCCCAAGAGGCCAACATCCTTCCAAAACCTAGGTAAAATCAATGTTTTTTGTTTTCTCGCCTTTTCGCTCTTGGACCCGTCTTGGGGGCCTCTTGGGCCTCTTGGGGGTCTCTTGGGGGCCTCTTGGAGGCCTCTCTGGCGCCTCTTGGGGCCTCTTGGGGCGCTCTCGGGGCGCTCTTGGGGCGCTCTTGGGAGCCTTCGAGGCGCTCTTGGGGCCATCTTGGAGGAGATCTATCAAAGAAGGGGGGTTCCCCAATTAGCGCTGCCCCTCTAGAGTGCCTCGAGTCGCCTCTTGGGCGCCCCAAGAGGCCAAAATCCTTCCAAAACCTAGGTAAAATCAATGTTTGTTGCTTTCTCGCCTTTTCGCTCTTGGAGCCGTCTTGGGTCATCTTGGACTCTCTTGGGGCCTCTTGGGGGTCTCTTGGCAACGTCTTGGAGGCTTCTTGGGGGCCTCTTGGGGTCTCTTGGGGCCCTCTTGAGGCGCTCTTGGGGCGCTCTTGGGAGCCTTCGGGGCGCTCTTTGGGCCATCTTGGAGGAGATCTATCAAAGAAGGGGGGGTTGCTTATTAGCCCCGCCCCTCCAGAGTGCCTCGAGTCGCCTCTTGGGCCCCCCCAAGATGCCAAAATCCTTCCAAAACCTAGGTAAAATCAATGTTTTGTGTTTTCTCGCCTGTTCGCTCTTGGAGCTGTCTTGGGCCATCTTGGACGCTCTGACACCTCGCGACCGGCCCCGTCCAGGTCAGTGGGGAGGGGTAAGGGGAGGGGTAAACCCCTCCCCGAAGGGGAAGAAGGGGGTTGGCAGAGGAAACTCCCTAGACCACCTACGCCCTAAAGGGCTGGTGGGATTCGTCCCGCCGCGCGCTCCGGGAGGACCCGGCCGCACGCCGCGCTGCTGGCGGGCGGCACGCACGTGTTCTGGGCCACCGGGGGCGCCCTCGTGGGCACCACCACCGGGGCGCCCGTGCCCGAGGCGCGGCCTTCGAGGAGGGGGCAGGGAGGATAGAGAGATAGAGGAGAAGAGGAGGAGGAGGAGGAGGGAGGATGAGGAGGAGGCGAGGGGAGGAGGAGTCGGAGGAGGAGGAGTGAGGGATGAGGAGGATGTGAGGGGTGGAGGGGTGAGGGTGAGGGGGGAGGGGGATGGGGGGGGGGGGAGGGGGGCAGAAGGATGGGGGGGGGAGGTGACAGTGTGTAGGGGGCAAGCCTAGGTGGTGCGCTCGCGTCATATCTGACGTCCTACCCCCTCCTCCCATCCCTTACCATGGCGCTGATTTTCTCTATCCGCGGACGCGTGTCGTAGCGGACCTGTGGCTCCGCGCGCGCGTGCGTAGTGGGTGGTGGTGCACGTGCGTGCGTGCGTGCGTGCGTGTGTGCGTGGTTGTCGTGGTGGTGGTGGTGGTGGTGGTGGTGGTGGTGATGGTGGTGGTGTTGGTGGTGGTGGTGCTGGTGGTGGTGGTG
>CAUYUJ010017138.1:110000-111501 GCA_963575745.1 Prorocentrum cordatum | reverse complement strand
GGAGGGAGGTCAGTGCAAACGGGGGGTCAGCCAGGGCACGGGATCCTGCAGGATCCTGCGAAGGCCCCATGTGGCTGACCCGGGTTAGCGAGCCGCTCGTGGCCGCGAGGCGGCCGCGCCTATCGGCTGACCCGGGTTTGCGAAGACCTGCGTTGCAGTGTTATTTTCTCCTGCACTGCAGTTTTTGGTTCCCTGCTGACCCGGGTCTGGATTGACCCGGATCAGAAGATCCCCGAGAGGCGGAAGTCGTCGGGGGCAACGGTAGGGGGGGGATACGGTAGGTTCGTGTTGTGTCGACCAGCGGCGACCCCGCCAGCGGCGTTCGATTTTGAACGCCGCGGGCGACCCAGAATCGTTCGATGTGGAACGATTTGGACGTTTCGGGAAAGGCCGATCGTTCAAGGTTGAACGATTCCCCCGGTGTCAGAAACCAACGCCGGGGTCGACACGACGCGAACCTGCCGTAGGCACAGGGGGGGATGCATCGGCCCCCAATCGCCCACGCATCGCCGGCAGGGGCCCGACGGCCCCACCCCGCCCAGGAGGGTGCGGACTCCCTAATTATCGGGTGCCGGTCGCCGACCTATCGGCGATGTATCGCCGGTTCCCGGTCGATGCATCCCCCCCTACGAAAGGTTCGCGTCGTGTCGACTGGCGGCGACCCCGCCGCTGGTGTTCAGGGTTGAACGCCGCTGGCCGCCCGTGATCGGCCTAATGTTGAACGATCGGGCGTTGAGGGAACGGCCGATCGTCCAAGGTTGAACGATCCACGCCGAGTCGAAAACCAACGTCAGGGTCGAAACGACACTGACCTGCCGTATGCCTGTCCCCCCCTGTCGTTGCCCCTCAAGTCGGGCGTGTCCCTCTCCAGGAGGAATCGATGCCAAAATAGCGAAAAAGAAGATCATCGGGGGAAGATGTTGGAGTATCTTGGGCCCTTAAGAAATATGCTTAGGGGTCTGTGTGAACTTTCGCCCAAATAATCCGCCTGTAGGGGCGCCTTCCTGCCCGAGGCTTACGTCGCTCCCATCATATTTGAGGGCCACAGCCCAGGAATGGTTTCGAGCGCCCCGAAAAGTATCGGAACGGCGTCGAGCGAGCATCGCCTCCCAGTGCCCGACACGTGAAAACCTCCCTGTCTCGGTGCCTTTTCGGTGCTCGAAGCTCTTTCTGGTGATCAAGGCTAAAGCACAGTCGGCCCGGATTAATAGGTCGACCCTGCCAGATCAAGGGCACCCCCTTGTGTCCTGTGCCTCGCGACCCGTGCCTCCTGCATTCCTGCGGCAGTGTGGCCCTCGGAAGGGTCTTGTGTCCTCTCGCGCGTCCTGTGCACTGAAGTCCGACTGTAGCTTGGAACATCATAACTCAGGAGAGGAAAAAACACACAGACACAATTAATCCTCGATTCCCCAGAAAATATAGGGCAATATGGGAAGTGGGGGGGAAGACAGAAACCCGGAAACTATGGGAAAATATGGGGAATCTTTTTATTTGTGTGTAT
>CAUYUJ010017138.1:37500-105000 GCA_963575745.1 Prorocentrum cordatum | reverse complement strand
CCGGGAGGCGCGAGCGCTGAAATCCTCCAAAAACCACAGGAGAATCGAAGGTTGTTGCTTTGGGAGGGACTTCTTGGAGGCTCCTCTCGGAGCTCCATGGAGGCGTGTGGGGGACCTTTGGAGGCGTTCTGAGGCTGTCTTGGGCATCTTGGAGGGCTCTTCGGCCGTCTCGGAGGCTCACGCCTTTCTGGGGCCGTTTTGGAGCCCTGTGCGCCTATGTTGCGGCCATGTTGGGCGGGGTCACCGTCCTGGAGGCCCGCGCAACACACCTCATTGATGCCCAAGAGGGCCCGGAGGCGCCTGCGGGGAACCAGTGGCCCGGGCCGCTCATTACACCAGAGACGAAACCCCAATCAGTGGATGGTTTTCGCTGAGGAGATCAACCGGGAACCCGGGAGCCCGGGAGCCCAGGACCCACCGAAATCGGCCCGGAACCAATAACCCGGAATTCCCAGGAATTTGGAACCGGGAACCCGGAAACCCAGCTTGCTACCAAAATCGGCGGGAATTTCGCCAAATTTTTCAATCTCCGCTACCCCTTCAGTGCAAGCACTGCTTGGGGAAAGAACCTTTGAACCCTGAAACCTCCCAGGGCTGCTGCAGTAGCCTTGGGGCACTCCATTACGTGCTGAACGCACGTGGCGGGTAATCCGAATAGAGCACTTGGCCTAGTACAGGCTGGTTGCTTGTGAGCTTTAGTCAGCTCGCGAGCTTGCTTCGTTATTGCGCGGACTTCAGCGAAGTGGTCCATGGGTGCCTGGCGTTCGAAGTCTTGCTTGCTCGCTGGTGTATGCTGTGTATGGTTAGTGTTGCTGTTCGCTGGTGTCCGATGTTTGCCGCGCTCTGCTGGCCGCCAACAGTATGAAGCATGGTCTTGGAGAGGCCAGCTGGCTCGACACCGTCAGGCTGACGAGGTGCTCCATCAAGTTTCATCCACCTCCCTCTCTTCACCCTCTCCCTCCTCGTCCTGCTCCTTCGATTGATCCTTCTTCTTCTCCTGGTCCCCTTCGTCCCCTCCCTGCCCTCCTCCTGCTCCCCCCCTCTCGTCTTCCTCCCCGGTCCCTCCCCACGCTCTTCCTCATCCTTTTCCTCTTGCCTCCTCCTGCCTCCTCCTCCACCTCCTCCCCCTCCTCCTCGCCCACCTCCGCACCCTCCCGCTCCTCCCCCCCTCCTCGCCCTCCTCCCGCCCGTTCGCCCTCCTCCTTGCTCCTCCCCCCTGTCCAGATGGACTCCCGCGCCGACGTCCCCCGTCCCCCCCTGCGGCGCGCCCAGGGCGCCGCGCGCTGGCGGCCGGCCAAGGCCGCTCGCGGGTCTCTCGGCGCTGGTGGTCGCGGCGGCTGGCGCAGGTGCCGCGCCGCGGCGACGTGACGACGACGGCGTCGACGTCGACGGCGTCGACGGCGGTGACGGCGACGACGACGGCGACGGACGACGACGTCGACGACGGACGGCGACGTCGACGACGACGTGCTTCGAGCAGCATGTGAGCGACACACACAACGGGATCGTCTGTGACGACACCGGCGCGCAAGCTGCTCGCGTGAGGTCACGCGTCGGCGCCCTCGCGTGCAGCGTCGCGTGCCGCGGCGGCGGCACGCGTGAGCCACCGCTCGAGGTCGCTGTGTCGTCCCGCGCAAGATCCCATCCTTGTCGAGCATCACGCGAAGATCGGTCCGAATTCAGTCTCTGGCAGGACCGTTGCCGACACAGTGCGGCACAGGCGGGGAGAGCAGGGCCTGCAGCAGCGCCTCCCCGCCTCCGCAGCCGTCTGCCTCGGGGGCCCCACGGCGGGCTGTGCCAGCAGCACGCATGTTTTGCACTGGAGACGCGCGGAGGCCGAGGCAGAAGCTGCGCGCCGCGGCGGCAGGAGCCTTGATCCCTGTCGTCACGACACACTGCAAATGCCCAGGCGTGCGTCCGAAGTCGCCGTCGAAGTTCTCCAAGGTTTCCGTTTACAGACGACCCGCACGAGAAGGATGGGAAATTTTCCCAAGGATACCTTTGCAACCTTGTCCCTTCGGCCCATCCTTGGCCACTTTCTCTGGCCGCGCCCCGCTCGAAAAGCATCGGAATGGCCCTCCAAGGCCCTTGCATCCTTACCGCGCACCCTTACTATACGGGTTGACTGTATCCGCCGAGGTTTGCATTCGTCCGTACGGAAAGCGGAAAGAACGGGCACGAAGACCGGCAGCAGTGCCTGTCTTCTTTGGACAGGGTTCGCTGTCGGCGTCGCTGCAGGCGTTGTCCATTTGCGACAGAAGGGCGCCTGCTCAACAGCGGCCGCTTTCAGTTTTGGACAACATTGATTGTTGGACATCGTACACATTTTTCCCGTACCCATTCCAGGCGTCCAAGCCCTCGGCGTCGCGAAACAAAATCCCAGGCGTGCGTTCGAAACCGCGGTCGAAGTTCTCAGAGGTTTTCGCTCGTCTCCGGAGGTCGTCTCGCCTCGGGATGCTCTCCAGCAGTTGCGCTTCGCCGAGGGCGTTCCAGGGCGTGCTGGGATCGTCCCGAAGGGCTGCTCGAGACCCCAGCTATCAGCTATGACCGAAAACACACAACGCCCTCGCGTCGTGACGAACATCGAGACTGCAGGTTTTTGGCCGTGGTCGGCCTCGAGGGGGCTTCGCCCAGCCCCGGGGACGTCAAGCATCGGGATGCCAAACCGGTCCTGGGGAAAGGGTTGGGTGTTTGAGGACCCCGCCCGGAGAAAAAAACGAGACATCTCATGCTTGGGAACCTTCCTGGAGTCCGTGTTTGAGGAGATCGTGGGAATTATGGGATTGCAGTCGGGACGCGCATCAAGAAACCGTTCTAGTTTTGTCAGGGTGCCCTGGTCTTTTTAGCTGTGAGTGCTGCACGGTGACTTCCCGCGGGGGTTGAGAAGCTGCTGCATTCAGGGTGCCATCCTGGGTTTCCCTCAAATTGCACTTCGCGAGCGGAGTTTCAGGGTTAGGTTTCTTGCGGGGGGTTCTTGCTGCCGCATCCGCATAGTATTGGGTGCGAACCGACAGGCTTGGGGTGATTTCTTAGAACGCGATACCAGGGCCCGAACAGCGACCGAGCGACGGGAAATTAGGACCCAGGTCTCCGACGACACGTTTCTTCAATCCGGGCGTTTTTGTATTTGACTTCGGCCTCTTGGGGCGATCAGAAATGGATCCGGGGCGCGACATTGCCCTAAGGGGAAGGGGCCCCATGCCCCTGGGGCGCGGATTGAAGAAACATCGTACAGTCGGGGCGTTGACCTAGGGAACCCTAAATAAGGAACGAGGCCCCTTCTTTCCCATAAGTTAAACTTCGATTTCCCATCGAAAACCTTGGGAAAACCTGAGGCAAGCTGTGGAACTATCAAGGAACACGGAGCCCCTCCCCAACGAAAAGGGTTCCTTCTTCAGGACCCCTACTGTAGGATCTCTCGGGTTCGAGCTTCGAGGATCTGGGGGGGGGTGCAAGCGTTTTTCTGCCTTCGTGTGCCTCCAAGGGGGGTCTTTGTCGCAGCGGCTGGATTCGCCCCGAGGTTCTGGTCAAAGCGCACCCTCATTGGAGGGGCTGGGGTGCGAGCAACACGTTTTTGGGACGTGTTCGACTCATGTTTGTATGTTTTACGATGTGTTTGCAAACAATGTATGTTTCGCCAATGATCTCGTACGTTTTACCATACTATTCGGTGTTTAACGGTGTTTCGTATGTCTTACGACGTCGTGTTTTCTTCACAACGCTCAGGGGCAACGACAGGGGGTGTATAGACTCAGCGGGGGACGCATCGAGTTCCAATCGCCCACTCATCGCCGATAGGGGTCCGATGGCCCCACCCTGCCCAGAAACGTGCGGATTTGCAATCGGGGGTTCATCGCCGATCTATCGGCGCTGTATCGCCGATTCCAGAAATGTTTCCCCCCCGTGCCAGATCCCCCATATCCTTGCCCCGCAAACACGGCTCCCCAGAGATCTGAGTTCCTTCCAGCGGCCTGCTGTGCGTCCCGAGCCGTTCTCTTCCGGCCCCGGGGGCTCCCCCGGAGGCCGCAGACGGCCAGGCAGTTCTCCGCCGTGGTCCGTCTCCACGCCGCGAGGCGCTCTGGGCCCGCAGGCAAGAAGTGCTGGGCCTCCCGGGTGGGGTCCGAGCAGGTGGGGTCGGAGGATCGCGCCGTATCGCCGATGCGGCGGCGATGCCTCTCGATGCGGAGCCCGAGTTTCTCCACGCCGGCGGCGCCGATGCGCCGGAGGGGCGCAAGCCTACAGTGGAAGCCCATGCCAAGGAGCACCCTGCTCGCCTCCAGGGTGCCCTGGGTATCCTGTTCTCGATGGTTCTGCTACGGAGAGCGTGCCGTTCCCGCATCGAACATCAATCGACGTCCTGGGGTCTCAGGGTTGGGTTTCTTGTGGAATGGTCGAGCTTCTACTGTAGAAAGACCTCGGGCCCCATTCATCGGACGACGTTCTGTTTCCAACGCGCGCCCCAGAGGTCCCGGCCCCTTCCCAAGGGTACTCCAGATTTCGTAATAAAAGGGAGGGGGTCTGGACCCTCCAAGACAAGCCATTTCAGGCCTCCCCCGTGGGAGAACCCTCCAAACCATCGTCCCCAGACCCCCCCAGGCCCTCCAAGATGGCCTGGAAGAGACCCCCCCCCGAAATGAGACCCCCCTCCCTTTATTGAGAAATCTGGGGTAGTCTTGTGCCCCAGATTGTGGATGCGATGGCCTCGGTTTCCGATCTCGGCCCCCGGAGGGCCGACGACCCTCGGCCCCCCGAGGGCCGAAGTGGAGAAGAGCAGCCGCACTCGGCGGGCCACCGGCGAGCGGAGATCGGGGGCCGACGACGACGACCCGCCAAAATTTGGGGCGCGTCCGAGAGGGGTGCCGATGACGAAAGCGGGTGGTCCTGTCGAGGTCCCAGACATGTGCGGTTTTGGCCTCCCACTCGTCCGCGCACGTGCCTTGGGCCGACGACGACGACGACGACGACGACGACGACGACGACGACCCCGCCAAGGAAAGCAGAGCCTCGCGGTGCTTGCCCGCCCGCGGCGCGAATCAACAGCTCTCTTGTCAGAGGATGGGATGCTGCACGTCTGTGCTCGAAGCACTGCGCGCTGGTCGTTGAAGGTAGGTAATTCTGGATCCCCAGGTCCCAATTTACTTCGGCCGTCATCCTATTTCAAGCGTCTAGCGATGTCCCTCTTCCTTCCTCTTCAGGGGGCAGGCGGAAGCCCAATGTACTTCTAACGCATTTCTACTCAATGGTGCTACCCACTTCTTTCGACCGGCGTGCACATGTGATCGCACTCACACCTGCAGGTGACTCCTGCGAGCTATATAGGTCAAGGCCTATTTCTCATCTGCGATATAGGTGTCAAAGCCTAGTTTCAACAGTGGCTGGCCGTCGGACGCTGGATCGACCGGTCTCTGGACGTGCCCTGCGACAGCTGTTACTCGGCCCCCGTGGCCACCACGCGGAACGGGCACGGTGCCAGCGAGCGACGCGGCAGACTCCTCTTTCCAGGGAGCAAGCACTGGACCCCAGGGGTCAGACCCCCTCCCCGCAGAGGTCTGGGCCCTTTCCCCAGGACCTGTGCTTCATCCAGGGTCGTTTTTTGACTGTCCTGGGGCCCTGGGGGGCCCCAGGGGTCGGACATCGCCAAAGAGCGCACTTCCGGATTGTGTCACGGCGCGAGGCGTTCTCGGGACCTCGGGCCGACGATGACCCAACCCAACACCGAGTATAGTGGCGCCTGCCCGTCCGCGACCCTTTGAAGGCGACGACGACGACCGACGAAGACGACGACCACGATGACGACGGACGGCGACGACGACGACGGTGACGACGACGACGACGACGACGACGACGACGACGACGACGACGACGACGACGACGACGACGGACGACGGACGACGGACGACGGACGACGACGACGACGACGACGACGATGACGACGGACGACGACGACGACGACGACGACGACGACGGACGACGACGACGGACGACGACGACGACGACGACGGACGACGGCGACGACCCCCCCCAAAAATGACCGAGTCTCGCGGCGCCTGCCCGCCCGCGCCCCCGGCGCCGCCGCCGCCCGCCCGCGGCGGCGCCTGGCCCGCGGGGCCGCCGGCGTCGCGGCCGGCGCTGGCGGCGTCATCGAGCGGCGCGGCGCCCAGCGGCTGCCTGGCGAGCGGCACGGTCTTGTTGGGGCGTTTCTGTTTTGCTCCTCGAGCCCAGACCCTCTCGGGTCGTGAACAAAATCACGACGGAAGGTTTTCCCTTATTTTCGGTTTCTGGGGGCCCTTACCGGGCTTCGGGACCGTCAAAAAGCGACTCCGGATGAGAAGCCGGCCCCGGGGAATGGGTCGAGATTTTTTGGGGTCGACGTCATGAGAAAATCATGACGTCGGGGGTCTGGGAGTGCGGCCTCTGGATTCGTTAGCAAATCGTGGGAGGAATCGAGGTGCCCGCCCCGACGACGAGGGGCGACGACGAAGCAGGGCGACGGACGACCCCGGCGAGCACCGAAGGCCGAAGGCCTTCCGCGGTCTCCAGATGCGTCGGTGCCCGCCCCGACGACGAGGGACGACGACGAAGCAGGGCGACGACGACCCCGGCGACCACCGACGGACGACCCGGGCGACCGCGGTCTCCAGATGCGTCGGGGCGCCGATGGCAGGGGTCGGCGTTGACAGGAGTTGACCAGCCCCAACCGTTGGCTGGCGGGCTTGGGCACCACTCAATTCGTTAGCAAATCGTGGACCTCCGTAATTCCGATTCTTGAGTTATGATGTTCCAACCTACTTCTAGCCTTGATCATCAGAAATAATTTCGAGCACCAGACGAGTACCCAAACTCGAGGGTGTTCACGTGTCGGGCCCTGGGGGACATTCGTCCGACATTGTTTCGACATCTTCTCGACACTTTTCCGGGCGTGCGAAATTATTTCTGGAATGCGGAGTGTAAGTACGATGGGAGCAACACAACTCTTGAGTGCAATCGCGTCGATGAGATTATGATGCCCGACGAGGAAGCGCCGATCCAGCGTCGATCAGCGTCGATTCCGCGTCGATGCAGCGGGCGGCGCGACATTATGTGGGGCGTTTGTGCTCCCCGATTGCGGCCTCCGCGGGGTTCTCGGCGGCTCTCGGCTGCGTCTTGGAGGGCGAACGACTGCACAATCACAAACAGTTGGAGCTACGCGCGAAGGATCGGCGCCCGGAGAGGGCGAAAAGCATCGACAAACTACTGTTGGGCAATCATAGGGGGACGAAGACTGGCGTGAACATCTGAAAACCCCGAGGTCCGCGCGGAGTTCGTCCTCGGAGCCGCGGTGCCCCCCCCCCCCCCGCGGCGCCTCTGGCGCCGTCCCTGGCGCGGTCCACGCGCCAGGGAGGGGGTCGCAGCGCAGCTCCAAGAAATCAGGGCGGACGTCCAAATTGCTGTTTCTTCTTTTTGCTGCAGCCTCGGGATGTTTCCCGCAGCCGCGCCTCGCCGAGCGTCTTCCCATGGGTCCCCGGATCGTCCCGAGCGGCCGCCGGAGAGCGGGGGCTATGACCCGAAGCCCACTCGGATTTTGGGGCAACCGACGTTTCGGGGGGACGGGCTCAGGTGTGTGTGTGTGTGTGTGCTTTGAAGCCCCATCGCCCACTGATCGCCCATGCGGGTCCAATTTCACTCCGTCCAGGAGTTTGTGGCGACGTATCGCCATCGGGGGTCTATCGCCGATCTACCGGCGAAGTGCAGTGGAAACCCACGCCAAGAAGCACCTTCCTTGTCCCCAGGGTGCCCTAGGTTTCTTGGGCTTCGGTGGTTTTGCCATTGAAGGCGTGACGTTCCCACACCAAAACTCCACGCACGCCCTGGGGCCTCAGGGTTGGGTTTCTTGTGGAAGGTATCTTGTGGTCGAGCTCCTACCGAGTCGCCGACTCAACGTCGATGTTTCCTCCCCTTGGTCAGGCGATCGCAAACATGGAGCAAGGGGGCGTGGATTAGCGACGGGTCCCGTTTCCGTTGGAAATCGCTGATTTGGGCCGCCGAACGAGGCGGCGCCGGCCGCGTTTTGGGGAGGGCCCCTCCTATCCATGGATTCGGCGACCGCGCGCCAGATCCATGGATCGCTAATTTATGTTTGCGCGCCCCCGACTGGGCTTAAGTCGGGCCCGCTGTCCCTCTCCAGGAGGAAAGTTCCAAAATGGTCGAACAAAAATTGTCTGGGGACGATGCTTTGACCATTTTTGGTTATTTGGTGGGGTATTTCTTGACAGAAATCAAGCCAAAATCAATGATTTCTGATTTTGATGTATTGACTATGTTTGACGATCCTTGATTCTTGGTTTCGTTTGTGGCGATTGACTTGATGGCTCTGTTTGTTGACGATTTGTTTATATGTTTCCACCCAAACCGACCTAAATTCAGGAGGGGAAAACACACAGACACAATTAATCGTCGACTTCCCAGAAAATATGGGAAAATATGGGAAGTGGGGGGGAAGATGGAAACCCAGAAAATATGGAAAAATCAGGGGAATCTTTTTATTTGCATGTATTTATTGGTGTGTCCTGGGGCCCCTTCATAAATTCACGGGTCGCCAATCCATGTCTGCGCGCCCCCCGCGGGGCCCCCCCTTCCCCGTCGTTGTCCCTCGGCGCCTCCGTGGGCGACCCCGTCCGTCGGGCGGCCGTTCTGGCGTCGCTAGCCCCTCCAGTCGTCGTCGTCGTCGTCGTCGTCGTCGTCGTCGTCGTCGTCGTCGTCGTCGTCGTCGTCGTCGTCGTCATGGTCGTCGTCGTCGTCGCCCCGAGATCTCCAACACGATGTGTGTCTCAATCGTGGGCGTTCTCCCTGGATATCGCTCAGTCGGGCTTGTCCCTCTACAGGAGCAGTATATTCGAGAACTGTCCAAAGCATAGTCTGGGGACGATGTGTCGTGTTTCGTCTGAATGTCTTTGTGACCATTTTTTTATTTTTCTTCCAAGATCCTCCTGTAGGAAGACATGATAAAGCCCGACCCAAGGAGGTCGGCCTCCGATGAATAACTGCCCCAGGGGAAGTGGCAGGGACTCCTGGAGCCTCGACTTCGGCCTCCCCAGACCCCCTCATGCTTCGTGTGCCCAGGGCAGAATCCCTGCTTTCCCACAGTCAGGAGGGGAAAAAAACACACAGACACAATTAATCCTCGATTCCCATGAAAATATGGGAAAATATGGGAAGTGGGGGGGAAGATGGAAACCCAGAAAATTTGGGAAAGTATGGGAACATCTTTATTTGTGTGTATTCATTTGTGTGTCCCAGGGCCCCTTCACATAGTGCCGCACCGTAGGTGCCTGCACGCACAGTGACCGCGTCGGCGTGGAGGCAGCAGGCCAGGCATCCTGGCAGATCACCAGAGCTGTGCTCGGCTCGGCGCGTGCCTCGCAGCAGCAGCTCGCAGTTCAATCGCTTCCACTTTTGTTGATAGCGTTTATGCTTGTCGCTCAGACTAGAACTCCTGAACCCTAGTGACCGCGGCGGAGTGGAAGCAGCAGGCCAGACATTCCGGAAGATCACCAGAGCTTTGCTCGGATCGACGCGTGCATTGAGGTGCCCTCTCAAGCATGTGGTAGGTGCGTACGGCTCGCGCTCAACGGTGTTTGCGAATCCCAGGGGGACGGCATCGCGATTTGGATTGGTGGTGAGGCCACATTCGTTTTCAAGGTGTGGTGGTCCTTGGAAGAACGTGCTGGCGCGTGCGGGCTCCGAGAACCCAGTGGCAATCCACTGTCTGGCAGCCGCCGGGTTCTGTCGCTCGCATACTGTTTTTTTATCAAGCCGAGCGTGCCAGTCTCGCTTCAAGCCTCGGCTCTTCGCAGCAGCTCGCAGTTCAATCGCTCCCACTTTTGTTGATAGCGTTTATGTTTTTCTGTTTTTCGCTCAGACTGGAATTCCTGAACCCTAGTGACCGCGTCGAAGTGGAAGCAGCAGGCCAGACATTCCGGAAGATCACCAGAGCTTTGCTCGGATCGAGCGTCCAACCTTTGAAGTGGAAGCAGCAGGCCAGACATTCCGGAAGATCACCAGAGCTTTGCTCGGATCGACGCGTGCATTGAGGTGCCCTCTCAAGCATGTGGTAGGTGCGTACGGCTCGCGCTCGACGGTGTTTGCGAATCCCAGGGGGACGGCATCGCGATTTGGATTGGTGGTGAGGCCACATTCGTTTTCAAGGTGTGGTGGTCCTTGGAAGAACGTGCTGGCGCGTGCGGGCTCCGAGAACCCAGTGGCAATCCACTGTCTGGCAGCCGCCGGGTTCTGTCGCTCGCATACATGGATGGAGCTGTTTTTTTATCAAGCCGAGCGTGCCAGTCTCGCTTCAAGCCTCGGCTCTTCGCAGCAGCTCGCAGTTCAATCGCTCCCACTTTTGTTGATAGCGTTTATGTTTTTCTGTTTTTCGCTCAGACTGGAATTCCTGAACCGCAGTGACCGCGGCGGAGTGGAAGCAGCAGGCCAGACATTCCGGAAGATCACCAGAGCTTTGCTCGGATCGACGCGTGCATGGAGGTGCCCTCTCAAGCATGTGGTAGGTGCGTACGGCTCGCGCTCGACGGTGTTTGCGAATCCCAGGGGGACGGCATCGCGATTTGGATTGGTGGTGAGGCCACATTCGTTTTCAAGGTGTGGTGGTCCTTGGAAGAACGTGCTGGCGCGTGCGGGCTCCGAGAACCCAGTGGCAATCCACTGTCTGGCAGCCGCCGGGTTCTGTCGCTCGCATACATGGATGGAGCTGTTTTTTTATCAAGCCGAGCGTGCCAGTCTCGCTTCAAGCCTCGGCTCTTCGCAGCAGCTCGCAGTTCAATCGCTCCCACTTTTGTTGATAGCGTTTATGTTTTTCTGTTTTTCGCTCAGACTGGAATTCCTGAACCGCAGTGACCGCGGCGGAGTCAGAGCTTTGCTCGGATCGACGCGTGCATGGAGGTGCCCTCTCAAGCATGTGGTAGGTGCGTACGGCTCGCGCTCGACGGTGTTTGCGAATCCCACGGCATCGCGATTTGGATTGGTGGTGAGGCCACATTCGTTTTCAAGGTGTGGTGGTCCTTGGAAGAACGTGCTGGCGCGTGCGGGCTCCGAGAACCCAGTGGCAATCCACTGTCTGGCAGCCGCCGGGTTCTGTCGCTCGCATACATGGATGGAGTTGTTTTTTTATCAAGCCGAGCGTGCCAGTCTCGCTTCAAGCCTCGGCTCTTCGCAGCAGCTCGCAGTTCAATCGCTCCCACTTTTGTTGATAGCGTTTATGTTTTTCTGTTTTTCGCTCAGACTGGAATTCCTGAACCCTAGTGACCGCGTCGAAGTGGAAGCAGCAGGCCAGACATTCCGGAAGATCACCAGAGCTTTGCTCGGATCGACGCGTGCATGGAGGTGCCCTCTCAAGCATGTGGTAGGTGCGTACGGCTCGCGCTCGACGGTGTTTGCGAATCCCAGGGGGACGGCATCGCGATTTGGATTGGTGGTGAGGCCACATTCGTTTTCAAGGTGTGGTGGTCCTTGGAAGAACGTGCTGGCGCGTGCGGGCTCCGAGAACCCAGTGGCAATCCACTGTCTGGCAGCCGCCGGGTTCTGTCGCTCGCATACATGGATGGAGTTGTTTTTTATCAAGCCGAGCGTGCCAGTCTCGCTTCAAGCCTCGGCTCTTCGCAGCAGCTCGCAGTTCAATCGCTCCCACTTTTGTTGATAGCGTTTATGTTTTTCTGTTTTTCGCTCAGACTGGAATTCCTGAACCGCAGTGACCGCGGCGGAGTGGAAGCAGCATGCCAGACATTCCGGAAGATCACCAGAGCTTTGCTCGGATCGACGCGTGCATGGAGGTGCCCTCTCAAGCATGTGGTAGGTGCGTACGGCTCGCGCTCGACGGTGTTTGCGAATCCCAGGGGGACGGCATCGCGATTTGGATTGGTGGTGAGGCCACATTCGTTTTCAAGGTGTGGTGGTCCTTGGAAGAACGTGCTGGCGCGTGCGGGCTCCGAGAACCCAGTGGCAATCCACTGTCTGGCAGCCGCCGGGTTCTGTCGCTCGCATACATGGATGGAGCTGTTTTTTATCAAGCCGAGCGTGCCAGTCTCGCTTCAAGCCTCGGCTCTTCGCAGCAGCTCGCAGTTCAATCGCTCCCACTTCTGTGGGTAGTCTTGTGTGTCTTATACGCCCAGGACAGAATTCCTGCTCTCTCAGACCGCCGCACCGTGGGTGCTCGCACGCACAGTGACCGCGCCTGAGTGGGAGCTGCAGGCCAGACATTCTGGAAGATCACTGGAGCCTTGCTCGGACCGACGCTTGCCTTGCTCTCGAAGCATTTGGGAGGTGCGTACGGCTGAGGCTCGACATTCGTTGAGATATCAGGAAGACGGCATCGCGATTTGGATTGGTGGTGAGGCCACATTCGTTTTCAAGGTGTGGTGGTCCTTGGAAGAACGTACAGGCGCGTGCGGGCTCCGAGAACCCAGTGGCAACCCACTCTCTGGCAGCCGCCGGGTTCTGTCGCTCATGGATGGTGCTGTTTTTATCAAGCCGAGCGTGCCAGTCTCGCTTCAAGCCTCGGCTCTTCGCAGCAGCTCGCAGTTCAATCGCTCCCACTTCTGTGGGTAGTCTTGTGTGTCTTATACGCCCAGGACAGAATTTCTGCTCTCTCAGACCGTCGCACCGTGGGTGCTCGCACGCACAGTGACCGCGCCTGAGTGGGAGCTGCAGGCCAGACATTCTGGAAGATCACTGGAGCCTTGCTCGGATCGACGCTTGCCTTGCTCTCGAAGCAGTTGGGAGGTGCGTACGGCGAAGGCTCGACATTCGTTGAGGTATCTGGAAGGCGTCATCGCGATTTGGATTGGTGGTGAGGCCACATTCGTTTTCAAGGTGTGGTGGTCCTTGGAAGAACACACTGGCGCGTGCGGGCTCCGAGAACCCAGTGGCAATCCACTGTCTGGCAGCCGCCGGGTTTTTTTCGCTCGCATACATGTCTTTCTTTATCAAGCCGAGCTTGCCAGTTTCGCTTCAGGTTTTGGCTCTTCGCAGCAGCACGCAGGTCAATTGTTCATATGTATGTTGATCGGGCTTCTGTTTTTGTACGCCCAGGACAGAATTCCTGTTCTCCCAGAGCGCCGCACCGTGAGTGCTTGCACGCACAGTGGCCGCACAGGCCAGACATTCTGGAAGATCACCAGAGCTTCGCTCGGACCGACGCGTGCATTGAGGTGCCACTGACCTTGAGAGCGCGGCATGCCTCGTGCGAGCTCCGAGAACCCAGTGGCAATCCATTGTCTGGCAGCCGCCGCGTTCTGTCGCTCGCATACATGGATGGCGCTGTTTTTATCAAGCCGAGCTTGCCAGTTTCGCTTCAAGCTTTGGCTCTTCGCAGCAGCTCGCAGTGTAACGGTTGTCCAACGTGCTTGTGCCTTGTATATGGCCAGGACAGAATTCTTGCTTGCACGCACAGTGACCGGTTCTGAGTGGGAGCAGCTGGCCAGACATTCCGGCAGATTATTGGAGCCTTGCTCGGACCGACGCGTGTTTTGAGGTGCTCTCTCGAAGGATTTGGGAGGTGCGTGCGGTTCGCGCTCGTCATTGCCATTGCCAGTGATATCAGCAGGATTGGGATTCACAGTGCCACATTCGCGTTCAATGTGCAAGGGTCCCTGGAAGAACGGCATGCCTCGTGCGAGCTCCGAGAACCCAGCGGCAACGCATTGCCTGGCACCCGCCGGGTTCTGTCGCTCGCATAAATGGCCGGCGCTGCTTTTATCAAGCCGAGCTTGACAGTTTCGCTTCAAGCTTTGGCTCTTCGCAGCAGCTCGCAGTGTAATCGTTCATACGGTTGTCCAACGTGCTTGTGCCTTGTATATGGCCAGGACAGAATTCCTGCTCTCCCTGAGCGCCGCATCGTGGGTGCTCGCACGCACAGTGACGGCGCCTGAGTGGGAGCTGCAGGCCAGACATTCTGGCAGATTGCTGGAGCCTTGCTCGGACCGACGCGTGCCTTGAGGTGCCCTCTCGAAGGATGTGGGAGGTGCGTGCGGTTCGCGCTCGTCATTGCCGGTGATATCAGTAGGACGGTCGCGCGATCGATTGTGATTCTTGGGGCCGCATTCGCGTTCAAGGTGTGATGGTCCTTGGGAGGTTGGCATGCCTCGTGCGAGCTCCGAGATCTCTGGAGCTTTGCTCGGACCGACGCGTGCCTTGAGGTGCCCTCTCGAAGCATTTGGGAGATGCGTGCGGTTCGCGCTCGACATTGACGGTGATGTCGGGATGGCAACGCGATTAGGATTCATGGTGCCACAGTCGCGTTCAAGGTGTGACGGTTCTTGAACGAACGGCATGCCTCGTGCGAGCTCCGAGAATCCAGTGGCAATCCACTGTCTGGCAGCCGCAAGGTTCTGTCGCTCGCATACATGGCCGGCGCTGCTTTTATCAAGCCGAGCTTGGCTCTTCGCAGCAGCTCGCAGTTTCATTTGTTCAACGTGCTTGTGCTTTGTATATGCCCAGGACAGAATTCCTGCTCTTCCTGAGCGCCGCACCGTGGGTGCTCGCACGCACAGTGACCACGCCTGCGGGGGAGCTGCAGGCCAGACATTCTGGAAGATCATGAGAGCCTTGCTTGGACCGACGCGTGCCTTGAGCCTTGAGTTTCCCTCTCAAAGCATGTGGGAGGTGCGTTACGGCTCGCACTCGACATTCTTGGTGATATCAGGACGTCGGCATCGATATTTGGATGGGTAATGAGGCCACATTCGTTTCCAAGGTGTAGTGGTCCTCGGAAGAACGTACTGCCGCGTGCGGGCTCCGAGAAACCAGCGGCAACGCACTGCCTGGCACCCGCCAGGTTCTGTCATTCGCATGCATCGCCGGCGCTGCTTGTATCAAGCCGAGCGTGCCAGTGTCGCTTCAAGCTTTGGCTCTTCGCAGCAGTTTGCAGTTCAATCCTTGATACGTTTGTTCAAGGTGCTTGTGCCTTGTATATGGCCAGGACAGAATTCCTGCTCTCCCTGAGCGCCGCACCGTGGGTGCTCGCACGCACAGTGACGGCGCCTGAGTGGGAGCTGCAGGCCAGACATTCTGGCAGATTGCTGTAGCCTTGCTCTGACCGACGCGTGCCTTGATGTGCCCTCTCGAATCATTTGGGAGGTGCGTACAGCTCGCGATCGACATTCAGGACGGCGGCATCGCGATTTGGATGAGTAGGGCCGCAGCCGCGTTCAAGGTACTGCATCTTGCGAGCTCCGAGAACTGAGGGACAATCCATTGTCTAGCAGCCGCGGGATTCTGTCCCTCGCGTATATGGCCGGCGCTGTTTTTGTCAGACCGAGCTTGCCAGTTTCATTTCAAAGTTGAGCTCTTCGCACTAGTTCGCAGTCAAAAACTACTTATGTCTGTTGAGCGTGCTTGTGCTTGATCTCACTGAGCGCCGCGTCGGAGTGGGAGCAGCAGACCAGACATTCTGGGAGATCATTTGAGCTTTGCTCGCACCAAAGCGAGCCTTGAGGTGCCCTCTCGAAGGATTTGGGAGGTGCGTGTGGTTCGCGCTCGACATTCCTGGTAATATCAGGACGGCAGCGCGATTGTGATTCATGGAGCCGCAGTCTTGTTCAAGGCGTCATTTTCCTTGGGAGTCCGGCATGCCTCGTGCGAGCTGCGAGAACCCTGCGGCAATCCATTGTCTGGCAGCCGCTGGGTTCTGCCGTTCCATGCATGGCCTGCGCTGGTTGTATCTTTCAAGCATTGTTTCTTCAGAGCACCTTGCAGTTCAATCGTCCAGTTTGTCATCAAGCCTGCTCGTGCTGCTCTTCCTGAGCGCCGCACCGTGGGTGCTCGCACGCACAGTGGCCGCGTCTGAGTGGGAGTTGCACGCCAGACATTCCGGCAGATCACCACAGATCCTCTCGGACCGACGCGTGCCTTGAGGTGCCCTCTCGAAGCTTTTGGGAGGCGCGTGCGGTTTGCGCGCGACACGTTTGGTTCTCATATGTCAGGCGCTGGCTTTGTTTGGGAGCCTTGCTCGGACCGACGCGTGCCTTGAGGTGCCCTCTCGAAGGATTTGGCAGGTGCGTGCGGCTCGCTCTCGACATTGCCGGTGATACCAGCAGGATTGCGATTCATAGTGCCACATTCGCGTTCAATGTGCAAAGGTCCATGCCTCGTGCGAGCTCCGAGAACCCAGCGGCAACCCATTGTCTGGCAGCCTCCGGGTTCTGTCGCTCGCATAAATGGCCGGCGCTGCTTTTATCAAGCCGAGCTTGCCTGTTTCGCTTCAAGCTTTGGCTCTTCGCAGCAGCTCGCAGTGTAATCGTTCATACGGTTGTCCAACGTGCTTGTGTTTTGTATGCTCAGGACAGAATTCCTGCTCTCCCTGAGCGCCGCACCGTGGGTGCTCGCACGCACAGTGACCGATTCTCAGTGGGAGCAGCAGGCCAGACATTCTGGCAGATTACTGGAGCCTTGCTCCGACCGATGCGTGCCTTGAGGTGCCCTCTCGAAGGATGTGGGAGGTGCGTGCGGTTCGCGCTCGTCATTGCCGGTGATATCAGTAGGGCGGTCACGCGATCGATTGTGATTCTTGGGGCCACATTCGCGTTCAAGGCTTGATGGCCCTTGGGAATTTGGCATGCCTCGTGCGAGCTCCGAGATTTCTGGAGCTTTGCTCGGACCGACGCGTGCCTTGAGGTGCCCTCTCGAAACATTTGGGAGATGCGTGCGGTTTGCGCTCGACATTGACGGTGATGTCGGGATGGCAACGCGATTAGGATTCATGGTGCCACAGTCGCGTTCAAGGTGTGACGGTTCTTGAGCGAACGGCATGCTTCGTGCGAGCTCCGAGAACCCAGTGGCAATCCATTGTCTGGCAGCCGCAAGGTTCTGTCGCTCGCATACATGGCCGGCGCTGCTTTTATCAAGCCGAGCTTGCCTGTTTCGCTTCAAGCTTTGGCTCTTCGCAGCAGCTCGCAGTTTTATTTGTTCAACGTGCTTGTGTTTAGCATGCCCAGGACAGAATTCCTGCTCTCCCTGAGCGCCGCACCGTGGGTGCTCGCACGCAAAGTGACCGCGCCTGCGGGGGAGCTGCAGGCCAGACATTCTGGAAGATCATTCCCTACCTAGGCTCTGCCTAGAGGGTTCTTACTCTCTTAGCTTAAAGGGGCCGGGCAGTCCACCACGCCCCGGGCGGTTCCCCCAGTCCCCGCCCCGCGGTTCCCCCAGTCCCCTGGGAGCTTTAGCCATAGCTTTAGCTTTAGCTTTAGCTTAGCTTTAGCTTAACTTTAGCTTAGCTTTAGCTTAGCTTTAGCTCAGCTTTAGCTCACATTTAGCTCAGATTTAGCTTAGCTTTAACTTAGCTTTAGCTTAGATTTAGCTTAGCCTTAGTTTGACGTTAGCTTAAATTGAGCTTAAAATTTGCTTAGCTTTAGCTTAGCTTTAGCTTAGCTTTAGCTTAGCTCCAGCTTAGCTCCAGCTTAGCTCCAGCTTAGCTCCAGCTTAGCTTCAGCTTAGCTTCAGCTTAGCTTCAGCTTAGCTTCAGCTTAGCTTCAGCTTAGCTTCAGCTTAGCTTTAGCTTAGCTTTAGCTTAGCTTCAGCTTAGCTTCAGCTTAGCTTCAGCTTAGCTTTAGCTTAGCTTTAGCTTAGTTGTAGCTTAGCTTCAGCTTAGCTTCAGCTTAGCTTCAGCTTAGCTTCAGCTTAGCTTTTGCTTAGCTTTAGCTTAGCTTTAGCTTAGCTTTAGCTCAGCTTTAGCTTAGCTTCAGCTTAGCTCAGCTTAGCTTTAGCTTAGCGTTATCTTAGCTTTAGCTTTAGCTTAGCTCCAGCTTAGCTTTAGCTTAGCTCCAGCTTAGCTTTAGCTTAGCTTTAGCTTAGCTTTAGCATAGCTTAGCTTTAGCGTAGCTTTAGCTTAGCTTTAGCTTAGCTTCAGCTTAGCTTCAGCTTAGCTTCAGCTTAGCTTCAGCTTAGCTTCAGCTTAGCTTCAGCTTAGCTTCAGCTTAACTTTAGCTCAGCTTTAGCTCAGCTTTAGCTTAGCTTCAGCTTAGCTTCAGCTTAGCTTCAGCTTAGCTTTATATTAGCTTTAGCTTAGCTTTAGCTTAGCTTTAGCTCAGCTTTAGCTTAGCTTTAGCGTAGCTTTAGCTTAGCTTTAGCTTAGCTTAGCTTTAGCTTAGCTTTAGCTTAGCTTTAGTTTAGCTTCAGTGTTACTACTAATGCTGCTTTCCTAGGGGCTCCAACTCCTAGGTAGGGTCGCACTCGGATAATTAGAGCTTTGCTCGGACCGACGCGTGCCTTGAGCCTTGAGGTGCCCTCTCAGAGCATGTGGGAGGTGCGTTACGGCTCGCGCTCGACGTTCTTGGTGATATCAGAACGCTGGCATCGAGATTTGGATGGGTAATGAGGCCACATTCGTTTCCAAGGTGTAGTGGTCCTCGGAAGAACGTACTGCCGCGTGCGGGCTCCGAGAAACCAGCGGCAACGCACTGCCTGGCACCAGCCAGGTTCTGTCGTTCGCTACATTGGCTCTTCGCAGCAGCTCGCAGTGTAATCGTTCATACGGTTGTCCAACGTGCTTGTGATTTGTATGCCCAGGACAGAATTCCTGCTCTCCCTGAGCGCCGCACCGTGGGTGCTCGCACGCACAGTGACGGCGCCTGAGTGGGAGCTGCAGGCCAGACATTCTGGCAGATTGCTGTAGCCTTGCTCTGACCGACGCGTGCCTTGAGGTGCCCTCTCGAATCATTTGGGAGGTGCGTACAGCTCGCGATCGACATTCGTGATGATATCAGGACGGCGGCACCGCGATTTGGATGAGTAGGGCCGCAGCCGCGTTCAAGGTACTGCATCTTGCGAGCTCCGAGAACCGAGTGACAACCCATCGTCTAGCAGCCGCGGGATTCTGTCCCTCGCGTATATGGCCGGCGCTGTTTTTGTCAAGCCGAGCTTGCGAGTTTCATTTCAAAGTTGAGCTCTTCGCACTAGTTCGCAGTCAAAAACTACTTATGTCTGTTGAGCGTGCTTGTGCTTGATCTCACTGAGCGCCGCGTCGGAGTGGGAGCAGCAGACCAGACATTCTGGGAGATCATTTGAGCTTTGCTCGCACCAAAGCGAGCCTTGAGGTGCCCTCGAAGGATTTGGGAGGTGCGTGCGGTTCGCGCTCGACATTCCTGGTAATATCAGGACGGCAGCGCGATTGTGATTCATGGAGCCGCAGTCTTGTTCAAGGCGTCATTGTCCTTGGGAGTCCGGCATGCCTCGTGCGAGCTGCGAGCTCCGAGAACCCTGCGGCAATCCATTGTCTGGCAGCCGCTGGGTTCTGCCGTTCCATACATGGCCTGCGCTGGTTGTATCGTTCAAGCTTTGTTTCTTCAGAGCAGCTTGCAGTTCAATCGTCCATTTTGTTATCAAGCCTGCTCGTGCTGCTCTCCCAGAGCGCCGCACCGTGGGTGCTCGCACGCACAGTGGCCGCGTGTGAGTTTGAGCAGCAGGCCAGACATTCTGGCAGATTGCTGGAGCCTTGCTCGGACACACGCGTTCCTCGCGGTGCCCTCTCGAAGGATTTGGGAGGTGCGTGCGGTTCGCGCTCGTCAGTGCCATTGCGGGTGATATCAGCGGGACTGGGATTCATACTGCCACATTCGCGTTCAATGTGCAAGGGTCCCTGGAAGAACGGCATGCCTCGTGCGAGCTCCGAGAACCCAGCGGCAACGCACTGCCTGGCACCCGCTGGATTCTGTCGCTCGCATAAATTGCCGGCGCTGCTTTTATCAAGCCGAGCTTGCCAGTTTCGCTTCAAGCATTGGCTCTTCGCAGCAGCTCGCAGTGTAATCGTTCATACGGTTGTCCAACGTGCTTGTGATTTGTATGCCCAGGACAGAATTCCTGCTCTCCCTGAGCGCCGCACCGTGGGTGCTCGCACGCACAGTGACCGGGTCTGAGTGGGAGCAGCAGGCCAGACATTCTGGCAGATTGCTAGAGCCTTGCTCGGACCGACGCGTGCCTCGAGGTGCCCTCTCGAAGGATTTGGGAGGTGCGTGCTGTTCGCGCTCGTCATTGCCGGTGATGTCGGGATGGCAACGCGATTAGGATTCATAGTGCCACAGTCGCGTTCAAGGTGTGCCTCGTGCAAGCTCCGAGAACCCAGCGGCAACGCACTGCCTGGCACCCGCTGGGTTCTGTCGCTCGCATAAATGGCCGGCGCTGCTTTTATCAAGCCGAGCTTGCCAGTTTCGCTTCAAGCTTTGGCTCTTCGCAGCAGCTCGCAGTGTAATCGTTCATATTGCTGTCCAACGTGTTTGTGTTTTGTCTGGCCAGGACAGAATTCCTGCTCTCCCTGAGCGCCAGTTCTGAGTGACAGTTTGGCAGCCGCAAGGTTCTGTCGCTCGCATGCATGGCTGGCGCTGCCTTTATCAAGCCGAGCTTGCCTGTTTCGCTTCCAGCATTGGCTCTTCGCAGCAGCTCGCAGTTTCATGTGTTCAATGTGTTTGTGTTCAGAATGCCCAGGACAGAATTCCTGCTCTCCCAGGGCGCCGCACCGTGGGTGCTCGCACGCACAGTGACGGCGTTTGAGTGGGAGCAGCAGGCCAGACATCCTGGAAGATCATTACATTAGAGCCTTGCTCGGACCGACGCGTGCCTTGAGGTGCCCTCTCGAAGGATTTGGGAGGTGCGTACGGTTCGTGCGCGACATGAACGGTAATATCAGGACGGCAGTGCGATTTGGATTCTTGGGGCCACCTTCGCGTTCAAGGTGTGATAGTCCTGGGAAACACGGCATGCATCGTGCGGGCTCCGAGAACCCTGCGGCAATCCATTGTCTGGCAGCCGCTGGGTTCTGCCGTTCCATACATGGCCTGCGCTGGTTGTATCGTTCAAGCTTTGTTTCTTCAGAGCAGCTTGCAGTTCAATCGTCCATTTTGTTATCGAGCCTGCTCGTGCTGCTCTCCCTGAGCGCCGCACCGTGGGTGCTCGCACGCACAGTGGCCGCGTCTGAGTGGGAGCAGCAGGCCAGACATTCCGGCAGATCACCACAGCTCCTCTCGGACCGACGCGTGCCTTGAGGTGCCCTCTCGAAGCTTTTGGGAGGCGCGTGCGGTTTGCGCGCGACACGTTTGGTTCTCATATGTCAGGCGCTGGCTTTGTTTGGGAGCCTTGCTCGGACCGAGGCGTGCCTTGAGGTGCCCTCTCGAAGGATTTGGAGGTGCGTGCGGCTCGCGCTCGATATTGCGGGTGATATCAGCGGGACTGGGATTCATACTGCCACATTCGCGTTCAATGTGCAAGGGTCCCTGGAAGAACGGCATGCCTCGTGCGAGCTCCGAGAACCCAGCGGCAACGCACTGCCTGGCACCCGCTGGGTTCTGTCGCTCGCATAAATGGCTGGCGCTGCTTTTATCAAGCCGAGCTTGCCTATTTCGCTTCAAGCATTGGCTCTTCGCAGCAGCTCGCAGTGTAATCGTTCATACGGTTGTCCAACGTGCTTGTGCTTTGTATATACCCAGGACAGAATTCCTGCTCTCCCTGAGCGCCGCACCGTGGGTGCTCGCACAAACAGTGACCGAGCCTGAGACATTCTGGCAGATTACTGGAGCCTTGCTCGGACCGACGCGTGCCGAAGCGCGTACGGCTCACGCTCGACATCGCCTGTGATATCAGTAGGACGGTAGCGCGATCGATTGTGGTTCAATGTGTGATGGTCCTTGCGAGCTCCGAGATTTCTGTCGCTTTGCTCGGACCGACGCGTGCCTTGCGGTGCCCTCTCGAAGCATTTGGGAGATGCGTGTGGTTCGCGCTCGACATTGTCGGTGATGTCGGGATGGCAACGCGATCAGGATTCATGGTGCCACAGTCGCGTTCAAGGTGTGACGGTTCTTGAACGAACGGCATGCCTCGTGCGAGCTCCGAGAACCCAGTGGCAATCCATTGTCTGGCAGCCGCAAGGTTCTGTCGCTCGCATACATGGCTGGCGCTGCCTTTATCAAGCCGAGCTTGCCTGTTTCGCTTCCAGCATTGGCTCTTCGCAGCAGCTCGCAGTTTCATGTGTTCAATGTGTTTGTGTTCAGAATGCCCAGGACAGAATTCCTGCTCTCCCAGAGCGCCGCACACCGTGGGTGCTCGCACGCACAGTGACGGCGTTTGAGTGGGAGCAGCAGGCCAGACATCCTGGAAGATCATTACATTAGAGCCTTGCTCGGACCGACGCGTGCCTCGAGGTGCCCTCTCGAAGGATTTGGGAGGTGCGTACGGTTCGTGCGCGACATGAACGGTAATATCAGGACGGCAGTGCGATTTGGATTCTTGGGGCCACCTTCGCGTTCAAGGTGTGATAGTCCTGGGAAACACGGCATGCATCGTGCGGGCTCCGAGAAACCAGCGGCAACGCACTGCCTGGCACCAGCCAGGTTTTGTCGTTTGCGTAAATCGTCGGCGTTGCTTTTGTCAAGCCGAGCGTGCCAGTTTCGCTTCAAGCTTTGGCTCTTCGCAGCAGCTCGCAGTGTAATCGTTCATACGGTTGTCCAACGTGCTTGTGCTTTGTATATGGCCAGGACAGAACTCCTGCTCTCCCTGAGCGCCGCATCGTGAGTGCTCGCACAAACAGTGACCGCGCCTGAGTGGGAGCAGCAGGCCAGACATTCTGGCAGATTACTGGAGCCTTGCTCGGACCGACGCGTGCCTTGAGGTGCCCTCTCGAAGGATTTGGGAGATGCGTGCGGCTCGCGCTCGTCATTGCCGGTGATATCAGTAGGACGGTCGCGCGATCGATTGTGATTCTTTGGGCCACATTCGCGTTCAAGCTGTGATGGTTCTTGGGAGGTTGGCAAGCCTCGTGCGAGCTCCGAGATCTCTGGAGCTTTGCTCGGACCGACGCGTGCCTTGAGGTGCCCTCTCGAAGCATTTGGGAGATGCGTGCGGTTCGCGCTCGACATTGTCGGTGATGTCGGGGTGGCAACGCGATCAGGATTCATGGTGCCACAGTCGCGTTCAAGGTGTGACGGTTCTTGAACGATCGGCATGCCTCGTGCGAGCTCCGAGAACCCAGTGGCAATCCATTGTCTGGCAGCCGCAAGGTTCTGTCGCTCGCATACATGGCCGGCGCTGCTTTTATCAAGCCGAGCTTGCCTATTTCGCTTCCAGCATTGGCTCTTCGCAGCAGCTCGCAGTTTCACTTGTTCAAGGTGTTTGTGTTCAGAATGCCCAGGACAGAATTCCTGCTCTCCCTGAGCGCCGCACCGTGGGTGCTCGCACGCACAGTGACGGCGTTTGAGTGGGAGCTGCAGGCCAGACATCCTGGAAGATCATTACATCAGAGCCTTGCTCGGACCGACGCGTGCCTTGAGGTGCCCTCTCGAAGGATTTGGGAGGTGCGTACGGTTCGTGCGCGACATGAACGGTAATATCAGGACGGCAGTGCGATTTCGATTTTTGGGGCCACCTTCGCGTTCAAGGTGTGATAGTCCTGGGAAACACGGCATGCATCGTGCGGGCTCCGAGAAACCAGCGGCAACGCACTGCTTGGCACCAGCCAAGCCAGGTTTTGTCGTTCGCGTAAATCGTCGGCGTTGCTTTTGTCAAGCCGAGCGTGCCAGTGTCGCTTCAAGTTTTTGCCCTTCGCAGCAGTTTGCAGTTCAGTCCTTCATATGTTCGTTCCATGTGCTCGTATTTAGAGTGCCCAGGACAGAATTCCTGCTCTCCCTGAGCGCCGCACCGTGGGTGCTCGCACGCACAGTGACCGGTTCTGAGTGGGAGCAGCAGGCCAGACATTCTGGAAGATCACCACAGGTCCTCTCGGACCGACGCGTGCCTTGAGGTGCCCTCTCGAAGGAGTTGGGAGGCGCGTGTACGGTTTGCGCGCGACACGTTTTTGGTTCTCATATGTCAGGCGCTGGCTTTGTTTGGGAACCCGAGTCTGCCAGCTGCGCTTCCAGCTCTGGCCCTGCGGGTTAATCGCGTATGTCCAGCTGCCTGCGGCAATCCCCGTCACCGTGGCAGCGCAGCGGCGCAGCTCGGGGGCAACGAGTCAGGAGGGAAAGAAACACACAGACACAATTGATCGGCGATTCCCCGGAAAATGTGGGAAAACATGGGAAGTGGAGGGGAAGAGAAAATCCCAGAAAATATGACAAAATATGGGGAATCTGTTTATTTGTGTGTAGTTATTTGTGTGTCCCAGTGCCCCTTCAAGAAGGCGGGAGGGACAGGCTCTGGGGGGAACGCATCGGCCCCCAGTCGCACAGTTGTCGCCGATCGGGGCCCGATAGCACCTGCGTTTGAGCAGCGGTAAATTGTAACAGGCGGCTGGTCTCGCATACTCAGGAGGCTTACGCCATTCCACTGGCCCCAGAAGAGGACGGAGCGGGGGACTCGAGGTTCTTGTGGGACCGGAAGTGGCTGAAGTGGGGATAGAGAAGGGGGAGGAGGAGGAGGAGGAGGAGGACGGGGATGAAGAGGAGGATGAGGAGGTGGAATAAGACGATTACGAGGATACGAAGGAAGAGGAGGAGGAAGAGGAGGAGGAGGAGGAGGAGGAGGAGGAGGAGCAGGAGTCAGACGTGGCTTGTGGTGAATCCGTTGGGGCCAGGTCCGAGTTTTTTGTCGGCGGCATCCTGGATCCGTGCCTTGGTTGTAGGTCAAAGGTTCCTTTGTACTTCTGTGGGGATCGTTTGAGAGGCCTCTCGGAAGCCTGTTGGCGGCGATTTGGGGGTCTTCGGCGTTTGTCGGGATCCTGTTGGATGCTACTTGTGGCCTGAGTTAGGTCTCTTTGGGGCCTCCTGGGGCTTTGGGAGCCTCTTGAGGGCCTGCTGACGGTCTCTGAGATCAGTTTGGGGCGGAGGGCTCGGAATGCCGTTTCGTGCTCCCCTTGGGGTTTCTTTTGGGCCCCTCTTGGGGCGGTATTGGGCAGTTAAGGGTGCCGTTTGGGCCATATTGAGGCCGTCTGGGAGCGATCTTGGGGGCCTCTTGGGCCGCTTTTGAGCGTCATCAGCCTGGAAAGGCAAGAACGCTAGAATGCTTCAAAAGCCCAAGAAGGAGCAATCTATGTGTGGCCTTTTGCGGCTCTCTTGGGAGGGCTCTTGGAGTTATCTTGGGGCAGTTTTGGAGTACATCTCGGGAGTTTAGCCTGGCTGGAGACATCTTAGAAAAAAGCTTGGATCTCTGGGCGACCAGGGAGGTCTGATCTTCAGGCTCCCATGGCCCCGAACGTCGTTGACGAGCTCGTTCCCCCACGCCCTCGGGGTGAGGAGGGGCGTTGGCCCTCTAATTGGATGTTTATTACGTGTTCGATCATGGACCCCTTGCTAACGCGAAATTGCATATCCTGCTTTCACACCGATGACTTGGCATCGCTCGGACGTGTGCATTTTTCCTTTCGGCGAGGATCATCGAGGAGCATCCTTGACCATTTGGCGAAAAAACACGCACGAAACCGAAAAAAGCACAGGGAATGGACGTCCGAGCGATGGCGAGATGACCGCCGAAGACCGTGTCGGGCCGCCGTCCAGACCGCCGACAGTCCGCCGGAAGCTCGCCGAGAACGGGCGACGACCGCCGATCTGGACGCCCGACATGGGCACGGAAAGAATGGGTACAATGCCCAACAGCAGTTCCTGTTCAGTTTGAACAGGGCTCGCTGTCCACGCCGCCGCGGCCTGTGTCCATTCGAGACAGGAGGCCGCCTGCCCAACAGCGGCCGCTGCTGGTTTGGCACAACATTTGCTGTTCGGCATAGTGCCCATTTTTTCGGTACCCATTGCGGGCGTCCAGAGCCGAAAGACCGCCGAGAGACCCCAGAAGACCGCCGAAAGGCCGCCGAAGATCGCGTCGGGCCCCAGAGCCCGCGGCGGGGCGCGCGCGCCCGCCGGCGGTCTTCGGCGGAGGCTTTCCGGCGGTCTTTGTGGCGGCTTTCGGAGGCCACGGTGCGTGGCGAGGGGTCCACGGTCGAAGGCGCAGGATTCTGGGACCCAGGGAGGGGGCAAAGGGGAGGAGGGGAAAGAAGCACACAGACACCATTAATTGTCGATTCCCCAGAAAATATGGGAAAATATGGGAACTGGGGGGGAAGACAGAACCCCAGAAAGTATGGGAAAATATAGGGAATCTTCTATTTGTGTGTATTTATTCCTTCAAAAAAGGGGATGGGGGACAGCCGATCCTCTCACCCGCTTTCTGCCTCCGGCCCGCGGGGGCGCTGGCGGACCTCGCCGTGGGCCGTGGGCTCTCGGGCTGCGCCCCTCGGCCGCCCCGCGCCGACGGCACGGCGGACCGTCGGCGCAGCGGCGAGGGGTGGGTCCGACCGGGGGAGGCCCTCCGTTTTTGGAGTATCCTTAATTCGTCGTCGAAAATCCCCCTGTAAGGGGGACAGGCCCGACTTAACGCCAACACGTCCGGAAGGCGGCGCGGCCTCTGGCGCGTCGGCGCTGGAGCCGCCTCCCCTCGGGGCGCGCCGCGCGGCGCGCGCCCGGGCGCCAGGGGGCGCCGCCACGGAGGGGGGGGGGGCGGGGCAGCGCCGACGACTTACCAGCCTGGAACATATCCCTATCCCTATGCTGGGCACCTCCTCATCACGATGCCAGTCTTAGGGATTCCCTCATTTTTTGAGGGCGAGTCCCTGAGATTGTCCTCGCCTCTTGGCGTGTCAATCTCAGGGATAGGGATACGTTCGAGGCTGGTAATCCGTGGGGCAGGCGGCAACGGGATGCGCCGCGCGGTGCGAATATGAGGAGGGCGAGGGGGATCGAAGGAGAACAACAAACAGCAGAAGCATAAACGTTTGGCGCTCCGCGCGGACTTCTTGGCTCCGCGCTGGGCCTCCTCGGCGGCGCCTCCAGCGCCGCCCCTTGCGCGCTCCGCGCGCCAGGGAGGGGGGTCGGGCGCGGATCCAAGAAATCCGCGCGCAGCGCCAAAAAAATATGTTTAGTTTTTGTCTTCTTCTTCTTCTTCTAGGAGGAGGAGGCGCTGAGGAGAGAGAGGGGGAAGTGGGGGAGATGAAACTTCGCATCGCGTGGCGCAATCTCTTTGCCGAGGGCCCGGACACCCTGAGATCCGACGGCGCAAGTCGCGAAAAGGCACCTCCGAAATTCTAGACCTAATCTTCCTGCGCCATTCTTCGAGCTGGATCGATCCGTCAGGGCCCCAAGGCCCGAAATCAGTCGAGATCGCCCAGCTCCAAAAATTTGAGGCGCCATTGGGCGTCGCGTAATGGAGGCGCGATTTCTAGGTGGGTGGCTGGGGCTGCAGAGAAAGGGCCCTCCTGGTCCCCCAACAGGCCCCGCTGGGGCCCCAGGAGGGAGCCTGCCGGGCCCGAAGAGGGCACATTTCCCAGCCAACCCCCTCAGCGAAGATCCTCCTCCTCCTCCTCCTCCTCCTCCTCCTCCTCCTCCTCCTCCTCCTCCTCCTCCTCCTCCTCCCCCCCAACGCCCAACGCCAGGATCTCAGCGAAGCTCCTCCTGGACGCTGCTGCTCTCGCCCGAAGCGGCAGCAGCGTTGGCCGAAGCACGGCCGGCCCGCGCCGCCCCCCCACGGGGCGCAGCGGCGCCTTTTGCGCGGGCGTCCACGGGGTGAGCACGCTCCGAGGAATCGTTTTCCGCGGGCGAGCAACTCCTCCCTCCTCCTCCTCCTCCTCCTCCTCCTTTTCCTCCTCCTCCTCCTCCTCCCTCCTCCTCCTCCACCTCCTCCTCCTCCTCCCCCTCCTCCTTCTCCTCCTCACTCCTCCTTTTCCTCCTCCTCGTCCTCCTCCTCCGCCTCCTCCTTCTCCTCCTCACTCCTCCTCCCTCCCTCCTCCTCCTCCTCCTCCTGCTCCTCCTACTCCTCCTCCTTCTCCTCCTTCTCCTCCACTCCTCCTCCTCCTCCTCCTCCTCTCCGCCTCCGCCTCCTCCTCCTCCTCCTCCTCCTCCTCCTCCTCTTCCTCCTCCTCCTCTGTCCTCCGCCTTTGCCTCCTCCTCCGCCTCCTCCGCCTCATCCTCCTCCATTCCTTTTTCTTTAAACTCATGTTTATCCTTGTCGCACCCCGAGACAAGTTTTTAGGGTGGGCCGGGCGTTTCGCCTGAGACTTCTTCATTATCTCAGATCAGAACGCAATGGTTTTACAGATGGAAGGCGGATCGTTTTCAAAATGTGGCTATCTCCCTAGCGCCGCGTGCATTTGTTCACAATTGTTGGAAGAGTTTCGCGGATTGAGGGCGAATGGTTCTCAACATGGTGCACTCGCCTTAGCGCCGCGCAAATTCGTTTCAAAACTTTACAAGAGCTTCACGCTTCACGGACTGAGGGCGGTTCCTTGTCAAAATCTGGCTCTCGCCTTAGCGCCGCGCAGTTGCAAGAGTTCCACGGATTCCCATGATCAGCGTACCAGAACTTGTATTTTGGAAGGGTTCATGATTATGCGGGTGGAAGAGTTACGTTGATTCGCGGAGTTGAAGTCCCAGGAATGGGGTTCCGGCACGATTCAGGATCGTCAAGACGCAACAGCCAGGTTGATCCGTAGCGTTGGAGACCTAAAGTACATTGTTTTGGCATGCTTCAGGGTCTTCAAACGGTTGTCTTCCTACGAGGCAGTTCCTTCAATGGAATTGAACCGTTGTAGGGGCATATGAACAGGGAGCTTGGAGGGAGGGTTTATTCCAACATCGTCGATGACTCTTGGGTTTGCGCTGGTCCTCCTCCTCCTCCTCCTCCTCCAACTCGTCTTCGTCCTCCTCCTCCTCCCTTCTCCTCCTCCTTCTCCTCCTCCTCCTCCTTCATCTCGTCCTCCTCCTCCTCCTCCACCTCCTCCTCCTCGCTAGCTTCCTCCTTCTGTGGGGGATTCGTACCCGCGGCCTCGCGGGCCTGGCCCCTGGGCCGCGACCCCGCCGATGCGGGGCGTGTTCTCGCAGATGCCCCGCGCGGAGCGCATCCGTGCGACCGCGCATCCGCGGGATCGCGCCCCGAAATCCAGCCCGCGAGGGCGCGGGTACGGATGAGTTCGGCGCTTGTGCATCGTTTCAGCCTCTGGGGCCCACAGAGAAGCCAGACACTCTCGCGCCGAGGAACAATCACGACGGGAGGTTTTGTTGATGAGGGTTTCAGCCCCCCGGGGCCCTCATTGGGCCCCTGAGCCCCCAAAAATGATTCGGGAGCAAAGATGACTCGGGATGAAAACTGGTCCCGGGGAAAGGGGCCAGACTTCAGGGGGCCCACGGTGTCGCAAATCACGATGCCGGGGGCCCAGGGAGAACACAGTCAACCCGCAGAGGAAGGATGGGCGATGTTCCCAAGGGTACCCTTGCATCCTTGCCTCCTCGGCCCATCCTTCGCCACTTTCGTTGGCCGCGCCCGGCTCGAAAAGCTTCGAAGTGGGCGTCGAAGGCCCTTGCATCCTTATCGCGCATCCTTATGATTCGGGCCTGCGTCGCGATCCACACGGAAGGCGGGCCGGCAGCCCTTCTGAGAGCGGAGTTCGTTGAAAATTGACCGGCCCATGTGGCGTCAGAGGTCAAGGCCCAGGCGACGGCAGCGACATCTTCTTCTTTGGTCTCCAGTCGGCAAGCGATCGGTCCATCGTCAGCGACAAGGGGGCAACAGCCAGCTTGATCCTTTTCTTTCGGTAAGCGTACAGCACCAACCGTGCTGGACGATTGAACCTGCCACGATTGAAATACAGAGCTGTGTGGTGAACGAAGAGGAGATAACCGGCGAAGACAACACCACTGCTACAAATTGCGATTCCGAATGATCTTCGTCACCGCCAGTGCCGCCTCTTCCAAAGCCAGAGCTGCAGCAGTAAACGAAGAATGGGTGTTGCCAGCTTGATCCGCTTGCCCTACTGCTACGGGCGCGCTGATTCGAGTGCTCGAGCAGGCTCGTGCACTTCCCAAACAATGCAATGCGTATTCGTAGCAAGCACTAAGGTTCCAGACCAAGAGGAATTTGACGTTTGTCGGTGCCCCATTTGACCTTCTCTTTTGACCTAATGCTCCACAGGTGCATGGCATGAGGGTTGTGTATGCTTGATTGCTCAATTATGTTGAGCATGCTTGCATCATCGCGCTCGCCTATTTCATGTCGCATGGTCCGCGTTGTGATTAGCACATGCACTACTCCCATGAATCGGCATTGCATTGGTTCGCAGCACTTGCGATAGGCGTGATGATCGCAATGGTATCCCAGTATGTATCCATTTTTAGTTTTTGGTTTTTCTTCTCTCTCTCTCTCTCTCTCTCGCCCCCCCCCTGTGTATTCAACTATATATATATAGGTATCTCTCTCTCTCTCTCGTTCGTTCTCGCTCTCTCTCTCTCTGTTTTCTTGTTTTGACACTCTCCCTCTCTGTGTCTTACGTGTCACCCCCTCTCTCTCTCTTTCCCTCTCTCTCTCTCTGCATGTCTGCCTCGCCCTTCCTCTTCGAATGTTGGTTGTTCTCTCTGTCTCTCTCTATTTCTCTCTCGCTCTCCCTCTTTGTATATGAAGATAGAGATGTCTCTCTCTCTCTCTCGTTTGTTCTCACTCTCTCTCTGTTCTCTTGGTTTGACACTCTCCCTCTCTGTGTCTTTTTTGTCACCCCCTCTCTCTCTTTCCCTCTCTCTCTGTATGTCTGCCTCGCCCGTCCTCTTCGAATGATGGTTGTTCTCTCTCTCTCTCTGTCTCTCTCTCTCTCTCGCCCACTTTCTCTTTTCGATCTCTCCCTCCCATGATTAATTGGTGCGCGCACCCTCTCGATGTAGAGACGTCGTTTGCTTGTGCCAATACATGTCCCGCTGATAGGCATGGTTCTGGGTTACGCGGTGTACTACTTTACCCGCTTGTCTTTTACTTATGTAGGATTGGCCATGCGCCAGGACACCGACAACAACCGATGTTGTTAATAGTGCGTTCACTTGCTCTTGCATTGTGCTCCTGATGTTTCTGACACGGACGCTGGCACGAATCATGGACAGTGACACGCCAACCATCGTAGTGCAACATGCGATGACATTGAATGGATGCGACGTCGTCGTCTCGTTGGCATCAGCGTGCTTGAACATGATCTTGACGGTGTCGATAGGTTCGGGGCAGTCGGTGCGTACCGTGTGCATATTATTTGCGTTTGCGTAGTGATTCAGACGTTTCTGTAAGTTGCCCGATTGGCCTTGTGTCTCCGTCCCGCACAGTGCATTATCCCTGGCTCTCTTTGAGTACGCTTACTCTGAGATCCATGCGCCAGTCGCGTGTTGCACAGCACCGAGCGACACTGACGATGTGCGACGTTCGCTTTATGACGAAACCAGTGGTGATCAAGGCAGGGGGAGGTTTGATCGGGACACGGTGATATCAGTTCTGTTCATTCGTTTCTTTTCTGTTGTGTTGTGTGTGTGCATGTCGATGTGTTCCGAGTAACGCATGAGGCGTGCTTACGTTGGTGCGTTACCAATTGAACGTTAGTTGAATTCTGCGTCTTCACCATCTGTTTCAATTGGGCATGAAGTAGTCGATTGTTGTAAGGTCGACGTCAGCGTCGCAGCATAGCAGTCGACTGGCCACAAGAGGGAAAGCAGTGGCTTTGCAGTTTTCACTATGGGGCGCGATCCGACCTTTATGAGTCGATCCATGTTGCCTTACCATGCGTCCGTGTTGGCACTATCATGCCACCATATTGGTGCCAAGTCGGCCGGCGACGTTTACGGCGAACCACCGCCGCCCCCTGCGTTTTGGAAGCATTTGTGTGGCCAAACATTGGGCCACAGTCTGGCCAGGATGCTCGAGTACGTGTCCTCCCAGCAGCGGTGGAAACGAAGCCCTTGCGGGAACTCTTCGGGGGAATAGCATCTAGATATACAGCTATGTCTATAAACAATACATATATATATATATATAGATACAGCGGGGGTGGCATACATACTTTGTTATTCATGTTTTAATGCAGCGAAAGAGCAATAGAGAAAGCGATATAAAGAGAGACAGAGAGACATAACGATATACATATATATAGAAAGGGGCGAGTGCATCTACATCTATATGCACACACACATTCACCTATATACATATGTGTATATATACACACCTATACCTATAGAGAGAGAGAGAGAGATAGAGAGAGAGAGAGAGCGAACTTGCAGGAACTATATATTGGTATTACATACGTGGTGTGAGTAGGAGAGGGAGTGGAAGACAGAAAGGGAGACAGAGCGAGGGAGCGAGAAAGGAGGAGGAGGAGAAGAGGAAGGAAATGGAGAACGGGGAGCAGGCCGAGGAGGAGGAAGGGGCTTCCTGGGGGGCGTCCTTGGATCTCCTGGCGGTCTCTGCGTCGCCTCTCGGGGGCCTGTTCGGCCAAAGCGCGCCAGCAGATGCCCCTGTAGCTTTAACTGGGTCGTGTGCTCGCGGCCCCCCCCCTCCGCCCTCCTTGAAGGGGGGGGAAGCTGTCTTCGGACCTTCCCTTGGCATCGCTCGGACGTGTGCGTATTTCCTTCAGCGAGGACCATCGAGGAGCATCCTTGATCATGTGGCGAAAAAGCCACGCACGAAACCGAAAAAAGCACAGGGAATGGACGTCCGAGCGATGGCCAGTTCCTCCCACCTCCCTTCATTCCACAGGGAGAGAGGGAATTTGGGACCCCCTCCTACCCTCCCCGCTTGCGCCGGAGAGGGGGGGGGATTTTGCACCTTCTGGCTCCTGTCCACTTACGCCAGTTTGGGTGTTTGGGTTATGGTGTCAGAGCCCCCTAGTGTTTGCGCGGATTATTCCCCCCCCGCTTTAAGATTGTCCCATAAGATCGACATATTCTCCCATCGCGTCAACGCGATTTTGCATAGTCTGCACCGTCCGGGCACATACGGACCGTCTCGGGGCGATCTTGGGGCGTGCTTGGGTCTCGATTTTACCCCTTCCTATGAGATCGTCCTCATAAACATTCTCAACCCGTCAACGCGATCTGATTCATCTGCTCCTTGAAGCCTCCTGCGGCGACGCGGACGGAAAACTGTGAAAATCTGGAGGTGGATGCTGCTGCTGTTGCTGCTTGTGGCGACGGCGAGCTTGGGAGCGTTTGGGGAGCGATTGGAGCGCCTGGGAACGTCTTGGGGACTTTGGGGCGCCTTGTGAAGATGAGCCGATCTCAACCAAGGCGCGTTTATTGCAGGATCGTAAGAATGGATGGGTGCGAAATCAGGGACGGGTGCGAAATCAGCAGGTGTGCACCACATATATCCAGCTGCCTGCGGCGAAATCCCGCCACCGTGCCAGCACAGCACTCTCGTGTGGCGGCTGGTCGAGGGGGCGCGGGAGGCCGTCACTTGTAGCACCTCGTGTACGATGGTTATGATGATCGGTGGTGATGATGGTTGTTAGGATGGCGGAAAGAGAATGATGTTGTTGCTGTTGACGACGATGATGATGATGATGATGTTGATGCTGATGATGATGACGGTGGTGGAGATGGCGGCGGTGATGATGATGATGATGATGATGATGATGATGTGATGGTAACGGCAGTTCGGGCGATGGCGATGCGTACGATGATGGTGGGCTGGTGATGGTAATCCCGATGATGATGAGGAGGATGCGGATGATGATGATGATGATGATGATGATGATGATGATGATGATGATGATGATTATTATGGTGATATTGATTATGATGGTGATGATGGTGGTGGTGATGATGATGCTGATGATGATGACGGTGATGATGGTGATGCTGCCTAGGGTGATGGTGATGATGGAACTCATTTGGGCCGTCTCGTGGCTGTTGTGGCCACTTGTGGCGCAGCGATGGGGGTCCCTTGGGGCCGTCTTGGGGCCCTCTTGTGCCAGCTTGGGGTTCTCTTGGGCCGTCTTGGGGCCGTCATGGCCGTATGGTGGGCGTATGGGGGCCATCGTGGAGCCGTCTTGGCGCCGTCTTGGGCCGTCGGAAGGGTTTTCCAAAGCCGTCTTGGGTCCCACGGGGGCCCTTTTTGGCAGTCTAGGGGCCGTCTGGGATGCCTCTTGGGCCATCGCGGACTCCTCTGTGGCTGCCTTGGGCTGACGGCAGCCCGAAAGGGCGAAAATGCGAACATCAGCCACAGCCGAATGGGGATCAGCGGTTTTGCCTTATTCGGGCCTTGTTAGAGGTTCTCTTGTGGTCCTTTATGGCCCTCTTGGGGGCATGTTGGGCCATCTTGATGCAATATTCGGCCGCCTCGGGGCCATCTTGGGCTGTCTTTGAGGCACCTTCCGCCATCGTTGTGTCATTGGTTGCCTGCACGGGCTGTCGTTCAAGCCCAGGGCGCGTATCCATCGTTTTTTTCATGGATGGGGCCGTGGCTTGGGACGCCGTGGAGTGTTTGGGAGCAGCTCCTGGGAATACGGGAATTGCACGATTCATGAGCGGGTGCGGGGTCTAGGAGGTAGCAGCCATGCGGGAAATACGCAATCGCCAAGCGGGCGCGCATGGTATGAGGGTTCAGGCATTAGCTGACGCGCTTGAAGTGCACCATCCTCGAACGGGTACGCGTGGAACGGGGTACAAGGCATTAGGTGCCAGGAGGGAATTGCACCATCCTCAAGCGGGCACGCGTGAAAGGGGGGGTCAGGCATTAGCTGCAGTGCGGGAAGTGCACCATCCTCGGGCGGGCAAGCGTGGAAGGGGGTTAAAGGCATCGGTTGGCATGCCAGAAGTGTACCATCCTCAAGTGGACACGAGGAAAGTGGCCTTGGTGAGCATGGGGGTTGCACGCAAGGGTCTGCTAGTGGAGGGGGGGGGTCCTTAACTTGACTACAAACCCTACCTGACATCCCCTGACATTCCTTCACGCCTCAACGTGCCATGATCTTCGACTTCGAACTCTGTCAGCAGCCCCCAAGAGGACCCCGACAGGCCCGCCGTAGCCATTTTGGCTCAAGCTGCGTTTTCTCAAGCCCGAGAGGCGCCCGAGTCCCCACCGTACTTCACAGTCTTTCGCTACATGCAATTTCTGCTGCTGTCGGTTCTGTTTGTCTCACCCTGCCTCAGGGCAAGCGCTCTCGCATTAGCAACACAGCGTCATGGTGAGCTTGTGCAAATAAAATATGGTCAAGGGCATGTTGATGTATTTGGGTTCAAGTTTGCCAACGTCCACAAGACAAGAATCGAGATCGCATCAGCGGATGAATGGGAACCTCTTGGGTTGAATTTGTGTGAGGCACTGTCGGGAATGGAATGTTCAGATATACAAGTATCTAATTCACAGACGCATCCAGAGAAAATGCGGCAAGGGACACGAATGTCCAGACAATCTTTCCATGAAACGCTTCCAAAGCTTCTTCAGCAGGTGCATGTGGACATTTTCCATGCTGCAACGACATATGGACGCTGGGAGGCATATGTTTACGACAACGGTCCTGTTGCACGTTTGGAGAGTCTGGGAAGCTGTGGTGAAACACGTCTCTTAAGCTCTACTATTATGACGTTCCTTGCGTCTGGGAACACAGTGTTGGCACTGACTAAAGCTGACGGGTCTTCTGAAACAGAAGTTTCAGAACTCCGTCGAGATATCGAGCAGGCTTTGCTGAAGCAGGCAAACAAGCCGCCGTTGTTGTATTTTTCGGGCGGACCCGGATCAGACATGGTGTTTAAGCAAACTTCATCATTTCCGGCAGAATGTGTGGTCGTCGGCACGGACTATTGGTCCATAGATCCGCAGATTGTCCATGCAACGCCAGACATGCCCGACAACAATACATCTCGCTTCAGCAGACTCCAGGTGCCAGTAATGACAACGGAATGCCATGCGGAAGATACGAGCGTACAGCGACAAACTATGATTCATGAGAGTAACTTACCAATCCGAGTGCTGCAACCTCTGAAGGACTACATCTTCGTGTATGGACAGCGCAAGGAGATTGGCAACGCGTTCGGGCAACGCGTTCCGGCAAACGCCGGTCGGGAGCCGGCGGGAGCCGGGTAACAGGGGTGACATAAAGGGGAAGGGCAGCAGTCGGGGGTGGACAGACTCAGGAGGGGGAAAAATACACACAGACACGGTTAATCGTCGACTCCCAGAAAATATGGGAAAATATGGGAAGTGGGGGGGAAGACAAAAACCCAGAAAATATGGGAAAATATAGGGAACATGTTATTTGTGTGTATTTATTTGTGTGTCCTGGGGCCCCTTCAAAGACCTCCTACCCTGACACAGCGATTAGCGAATTAGCCGTTTTCGGTTCGCGAGAGAGGGCGTCGCGGCCGCCATTTTTGCGGGTACACAGGTCTGTGGGTGTCGGTCCCAGGCCGTTTCTCACCAAGGGAGGTTTTTCTAAAGGGAGGCTTGCCCACCGCCGAAGCAGGATTGGGGGTAGGCCCTGAGGGTGACGGTGTGAGGGTCGGGCTGTTCGGGTTAGGGTGTTGGGGGTAGGGTTCGGGCGGCCGGGGGGTGTCAGGGTGTCGGGGTAGGGTGTTAGGGTGTTAGGGTGTTAGGGTGTTAGGGTGTTAGGGTGTTAGGGGTAGGGTTCGGGCGGCCGGGGGGGGGTGTTCGGGGTATGGTTCGGGTGCTTTCGGGTTAGGGTGTAATGCCAGGGTGCTAGTCTTGCGGTGTGAAGCTTACGGTGTGAAGCTTACGGTGTTCGGGTTGGGGTTCGGGTGTTGTGGTTAGCGTGTTATGATTATGAGGGTAAGGTTCGCGTCAGGTGGGTAGGGCGAATTAGGGGTAAGGGGTAAGGGCTGGGGTGTTAGGGGTTGGTATTTGAAGGGTTAGGTTGCTAGGGTTAGGGTGTTAGTGTTAGGGTACTTTGGGGTTGTGGTGTAAGGTTAGGGTGTTAAGGTTCGAGTGTGAGCGTTGTAAGGTTAGGGTGTTCGGGTTGGGGTGTTGTGGGCTCGGATTCTGGTGTTAGGGTGTTAGGGTTAGGGCTTATGGTGTTATGGTGTTAGGGTTGGGGCTTCTGGTGCTACGGTCAGGGTGTTGGGGTCAAGGTGTCAGGGTAAGGGTTCGGGTGGCGAGGTGGGATGCGGGTGGTAGGGCAGTACGGGTAAGCGTCGAGAGCCAGGGGGGCGGCGTCGCCAAATGGGGGAGGGGGGTGGGCGGTCCGAGTTCCGAGCCCAAGGGGAGGGAGGGTGGGCCCAAACCATTTTTTTGGTGGAGAGTGGGGTGGGTGGGCTGGGGTCCAGGACGGCGGATCGGGAAAAGGGAGGAGGGGGGTCCGGGACGACAGACTGGAGAAAGGGGGGGGAGGAGGAGGCGGGGGTCCGGACCTTGCCTCCCCCATACGGGGGGGGGAATCCAGCGGTGCGCCCTCCTGCTGGGCCGCGTTATAGGCTCGCTTGGCACGTCCGACGAGTTTGGAGGGTGGCTTTGGGGGCCTGCTCCGCGCCGTCTGGGCAGCCGCTCCTGGCCGTCTTTGGGGGCCTTTTGGCTTCGGGGCTTCGCGGGGCCGTCTTGGACAACTCTTGGAGGCCTCGGGGGGGTGTCTTAGCTTGTCGGAGGACCCAAGAGGCTGCAACGATGGGCCGTCTGGATACAATCTGGGAGCGTCCTGGAGCCAACGTGGGCCGTCTTGGGGCCACATTGGGGCCATCTTGAGGCCCTCTTCGGGCCGTCTTCGAGGCGTCTAAGGACCCTCTTGCGCATCTTGGAGCCGCCTGAGGCGGGGAAGCCGTTGGGAGATGAATTTAGCGGGTGGCCCGCGACATGCGCCGAAGGCCACTGCGAAACGTTTGGAAGGGCCCACAAGACTTGAACAGTCGGCGCGCCAAGCAAGCTGCTGCCTGGCGACGGGGGCGATTGGTCGAAGACGCCTTCCCTGGGATTGTTTTGGGACAGTTTGGAGCGGGTACTGAGTAATGAATAGTGAGTACTGAGTAGTGAGTAATGAGTAGTGAGTACTGAGTAGGGAGTAGGGAATGAGGAGTAGTGGGTAGTGAGTAGTGAGTAGTAGGTAGTGAGCAGTGGTAAGTAGTGAGAAATGAGTAGTGGGTAGTGAATAGTGGGTACTGGGTAGTGAGTAGTGAGTAGAGAGCAGCCGAGTAGTGAGTAGTGAGTAGTGAGTACGACAAGCAAGCTGCTGCCTGGCGACGGGGGCGATTGGTCGAAGACGCCTTCCCTGGGATTGTTTTGGGACAGTTTGGAGCGGGTACTGAGTAATGAATAATGAGTACTGAGTAGTGAGTAATGAATAGTGAGTACTGAGTAGGGAGTAGGGAATGAGGAGTAGTGGGTAGTGAGTAGTGAGTAGTGAGTAGTGAGTAGTGGGTAGTGAGTAGTGGTAAGTAGTGAGAAATGAGTAGTGGGTAGTGAATAGTGGGTACTGAGTAGTGAGTTGTGAGTAGAGAGCAGCCGAGTAGTGAGTAGTGAGTAGTGAGTACGAACGGTGAGTAGTGAGTAGTGAGTAGTGAGCAATCAGTAGTGAGTACTGAGCAGTGAGCAGTGGGTGCTTGGTAGTGAGAAGTGAATGGCGAGTAGGGAGTAGCGAGTAGAGGGTAGTCAGAAACGAGTAGTGGGTAGTGAGTAGCGCGTAGGGGGTCGGCAGTAGTGAGTAGTGAGTAGAAAGTAGCGGGTAGGGGGTAGCCAGTAGGTAGTAGTGAGTACTTCGTAGTGAGTAGTGAGTAGGGAAAAGTGGGTAGTGTGTAATGAGATGTGAGAAGTGGGTCGCAAATAGTGGGTAGTAAGTAGGGGGTAGTGAGTAAGTAACGGGTAGGACTAGTGAGTAGTGAGTGGTGAGTACTGAGTACTGAATGGTGAGTAATGACCAATGCGTAGTGACTAGTGGCTAGTGAGTGGGGAGTTTTGGCTTGTACGTAGTGGTTAGTCAGTAGTGAGTAGGGAGTAGTGGGTGGTGAGTAGGGAGTATCGAGTAGCGAGTAGGGAGTATTGAGTAGTGACTAGTGAGTCGTGAGTAGTGAACAATGAGTAGTGTGTAGTGAATAGTGGGTAGTGAGTGGTGAGTTTTGAGTGGCGAGCACCTCGTAGGGAGTAGCGGTTAGTGCGTAGTGAGTAGCGAGTACCGTGTAAGGAGGAGCGAGTAGGGAGTAGTGAGTACTGAGTACTGAGTAATGAGTAGTGAGTAGTGAGTAGTGGATTGTTTAGTGAGTAGTGAGTAGTGAATATTGGGCAGTTAGTATTGCGTAGTGAGTAGTGAGTAGGAAGCAGTGGGGAATGAGTAGTTGGTAGTGGTAGTGAGTAGTGAGTATCGACTACTGTTTGGGGCTAGGGCTGGGGTTGGGTTTAGGGCCTGGGATTCGTTCGGGGATTAGGTTTAGTGGTTGTAGGGGGGGGCGGGTTCTGGAGTCAGGGGGCGGCGTGGCAAAAGTGGGGGAGGGGGGGTCCAAGCTAGGTGCGTTCGCGTCATATCTGACATCCTTCCTCTCCCTCCCATCCCTTTCCATGGCGCAGATCCCCTCTCTACTCGCTCAGTCGGATGTCGAGCAGGGCAATGATGGGTACGCGATGCATTGTAGAACACGGCATGGCATGGCGTAGAAGAGCACCGCAAAGCGTAGTATCAACCTAGCATTGCAGCGCATGCCGTGGCATGGTGGGGGAAATGACACCAGCGCTGCAGCGGGAGCAGGAGTCGAAACGAGCGGAAGCGCGGAAATGAGGCCAGCGCTGCAGCGGGAGCACGATTCGGAACGAACGGAAGCACGGAAATGAGGCCAGCGCTGCAGCGGGAGCACGATTCGGAACGAGCGGGGCCCGAAAATGAGGCCGGCGCCTCAGCGAGAGCAGCATTTTGAAAAACATGCAGGCGAAAACCCAACTCTGGGCAAACCTGTGTGCAAAAAAACAATACGGGGGGGGGTCGGACACTCACAGGCCGTCATCAGGGGAAGGGGGAGAGTAGTATTCATATTGAGTAATTTTGAATTTCGAGCCCAAGAGGGGGGGGGTCGAACCCCCCCCTTTGTAAAAGAGGGCGGGGGGGGTTCCCGAAGACGGACCAGGAAAGGTGGGGGGGTCCCCGACGACGGACCAGGAAATGGGGGGGGGGTCCCCGACGACGGATCGGTGAAGGGGGCGGGGGGGTCCCAACCCCCCCCCCCATTTGAGGTTATCCAGCGTCGCGCCCTCCCTATCTGGATCATCTTGGGGACCTCCAGTGGCTCTTGAGGGCCATCTTTGGGCTCTCTTTGGCCGTCTTGAGGCCTTTTTGGATAGTCTTGGGGTTGTATCGAGGCCGTTGTGTGGCCATCCTGGGCCATCTTGCGGCGATCCCTATGCAGTGTTGAAGGTCAGAAGTCCGAAAAGGCGAGAACAGCGGGAATCAATGATGTTGGTTTCCTGGGGACCACTTGCAGGCCATCTTGGGCAGGCTGGAGGCCATCTTGCATCTTTTTGGAGGCACCGTCAGTATTGGAGGCATCTTGGGACAATGTTAGGCAATCCTGGCAGTCGTGGATACCCTCTTGGAGCCGTGTTGAACGGGAAAGCCGTTGGGAGTTTGAACTATCCGGCGGGGGGGGCTGGCGGCATGTGCCGGGACTCTGTTTGGAATTTGCTGATAGGGCTTATGATCAGGAGGGAAACAAAAACACACATATTCCATGAATCGTCTACCCCCAGGAAAGCATGGGAGAACACGGGAAGTGGGGCGGGGAGGGGCAAGACGAAAGCCCAGAAAATCTATAAAACAAATTGGAATCTTGGGATTTGTGTCCGCTTACTTGTTGTCCTGGGGCCCCTTAGGACAGGGCCCCGGAGCACTTCGCAAGCCCAGAGCGCCAACCAGCCCTCTGCAGACCGCGCGGGCGGCGGATCTGGTGGCCGCCGCCCCCTTCCTGCCCCCGTACCTAGAGCGTCCTGGGGCCTTTTGGGGAGGCTCGTGGGCTTTCCCTCGGAGGAGGAGGAGGAGGAGGAGGCGAGGGCCAGGGCCAGGGCCAGGGCGAGGAGGAGGAGGAGGAGGAGGAGGAGGAGGAGGAGGAGGAGGAGGAGGAGGGCGAGGAGGAGGAGGAGGAGGAGGAGGAAGAGGAGGGCAGATGTTGGAGGAGGAGGAGGAGGAGGAGGGGAGATGGAGGTGGAGACGGCGGGGGGACGGAGCGGATTCTGAGGGGGAGGTGGAGGACAGGGAGGACGAATGCCTCCTGGGACCTCTTTAGGTCCTCTGTTGGGCCCCCTCTGGGAGTCTAAGGAGGTGTTTTGGAGGGCGTATTTCCAGCGGCGCGGCGGCGGCAGGCTTTTTGGAGCTTCTCTTTGGGGCCGCCTTGGGACCGTCTCGGGGGCATCGGATGCCGTCTCGGGGCAATCCTTTGGGGGCCTCGTTGGCCCGTCTGCGACATTATTCCTCCTCCTCCTCCTCCTCCTCCTCCTCCTCCTCCTCCTCTTTTTCAGCCGAAGGGCTGGTCAATGCAACATCGTGCAGCACACACGGTGTTTCATGATGGCGGCCACCTGTGCCTGCCCCCTGGACCACCAAGACGACACACGAGGTTCCCAAGAGGGCTCCAGGACGGCCCTGGACTATGTCAGGGAATGCTGGTAGTGCAGAACTGACATACTACTCACCCATTACACAACAGGGCCGGATGGATACACAGCGCACGTGCGTGCGTTGTACCTTTTCGTGCGCGTGTATTATTTGATGTGTTCTGGTCGTTTTGTCCCAACCAGCCCATCCAGCGATCAGTGCATCGATCATTCCTTGCGTGGTCCAACGTGTAATACCCTTGCCCCGTGTGGTCTGGTCGTATGCGGTCTAATGAAGTATTGTCTTGCGTTGTGTCATTTGTGTCGATCTGCTCGTGGAGGGTCTGTCTGATGCGGTCTACGATCACATCTGATCGTGAAACTCTGGGCGTACAAAGGAGCTCGGCAATCTGCAAAACAGTGCAGTCGTTCAAGTGCCTACTACAGGAGGCGTCCGGAATGCTCCCCGGAGGACTCTTGTAGACTGCTCCGTTTCCGCCGGGGCCGTAGGCGACCCGAGGAGGAGGAGGAGGAGGAGGAGCTCCCCCTCCTCCTCCTCCTCCTCCTCCTCCTCCTCCTCCTCCTCCTCCTCGTCCTCCTCCGCCTCTTTGTCGTGCGCTTCCCGCTGCTCTTCCTTCTGCTCCTGCTCGGAACATGTTGCTGAGGAGGTGAGGCCGGCGAAGAGACCTAGAGCGGACGTCCCGTGGCCCCACAGGGAGCTCCACCGAAAGTCCCAGTAGTTGTGACCACATGCGTCCCCGCCGTTCATTCCGGAGCATTTCTCGCACGGTTCGTGGCCTCCAAGAGAGTTCCGTCGCAGGCCCGAGTGGTTGTGACCATGCGCCCTCGCCACGCATGTCAGCACACCCCTCACACGCTTCCTGGCCTCATAGACAGTTCCACCGAAGGCCCCAGTGGCTGTGACTACATGCGCCCCCGCCTCCCATGTCGGAACACCCCTCACACGTCTCGTGGCCCCATAGGGAGCCCCACCGAAATTCCGGGTGGCTGTGATCACATGCGGCTTCGCCACGCATTTCGGCACATTCCTCACACGCTTCGTGGCCCCATAGGGGAGATCCACCAAAGGCCCCAGTGGCTGTGACCGCACGCGTTCCGCAACTCATTTCGACACACTGCTCACACGCTTCGTGGACCTCCTTAGGGAGCGCCTCTGAACCCTCTTAAATCCGTCTTGGAAGCCTGCTGGGGGCTTCTTCGGCTGTCCTAGTGGCGTCAAGGGGCACTGTTGGCTACGGGACCTCTTGGGCGAGTGGTGGGCTTCTGTCTGGAACAGCTTGGGCCGTCTTGGGGGCCGCTCGGGGGCCTCTTCGGCCGTCTCGCGAGGTTCTTAGAAGCGTCGTGGAAGCCTATTAGGTCGCCTTTGGACTTCTGTGGGGCTAAGGGCGAAACGGTGGACGAAACCACCGCCTTTTTGGAGGCCATCTGTGCGTCGAAAAAGGTCTTGAGCTAGTTTGTGCTGTTTCAGTTGTTGCGCATGCACGTGTTCGGCCACAGGGACGATTAGCAGGCCTTGAAGGCCAGAGTCCTGTGGGGGGGGAGATCGGTTGGGGGGCAAGCCCCTGCCCCAGACACTCACGGATTGCAGAGAGGAGCCCGGGAGAGGGCCGGGCGGAACACGCAGCGCGGCGCCGCGCCACCCTGCTCGAAGACGGTTGGGCGCAAGAGCTCGGCATTGCACCGCGCCGTGCGTGCCGCCAGGACATGGGCCTCTCCATGGTCCAGCTCGGCGCCATCAGCTCGTTCTTCCCCCTGGCGGGGCGGGGGAAGGCGCGGGCGAGCGGAGGCCGTCGCCGGGAGGTCGAGCGCCGAGGGGCCCGCGCCCGACCGCGAGTGTCGGATGCGCGCACGCCTCCGGCGGCGGTGCGTCTTGCCTGTGTTGGGCGTCGCGATCACCCTCCCCCTCCCCCTCCCCCTCCTCCTCCTCCTCATCCTCCTCCTCCTCCTCCTCTTCCTCCTCCTCCTCCTCCTCCTCCTCCTCCTCCTCCTCCTGGCTCAAGTCCTCGGCCTCTGGGGGCCGAGGACACCAAAGCATTTCACTCCTGGTCAGGTCCAGGAGCTTGGGGCTCGAACATTTCGTGTTCGCTTCCGCCCCCAGAGTTTTCGGATCCTTCCCCACCAGTCTGCCATGCCTGACACTCTTGCGAAGGAGCACCTCTCCTTCGTGATCTGCGGGCATGTCGACATCGGCGAAGGCACCACCACCGCCCGCCTCAACTACGACCTGGGCGGCCTTCCGCAACGCGAGCTGGAGAAGCTGAAGGAGGAGGCCGTATGTCTAGTACCAGGCCCCATCGCCTTCACGATCTACATGGACCGTCAGAAGGAGGAGCACGACTGCGGGGTGACCAGCGCCTGCACCAACCAACACTTCTACACCGAGAAGTGGCACTACACAATCGTCATCGATGGCCCAGGCCATCGCAATTTCAACAATGTCGCAAACCTGCAGAAGAAGGCTGACAACATGGGCTGGTGGAAGGGCTGCAATGCCAAGTACGGCAAGGACTGCGCCACCCACAGATACAAGCAGTTCCGCCATGCCGAAATCGGAAACAAATGAAGTTCATGCTGGTCAAGGACGGGTGGCACAAGGACTTCGAAGAAAAGGAAACGCCTGCAATGCCAGTCTCCGGCCGGATGGGCGACTACCTGCTAACGAAGTCTGACAACATGGACTGGTGGAAGGACTGCGTCGGCGAGTACGGCAAGGCCCGCGCCATGCAAAACATCCATCATAAGTCTGGATGGTTTTACCTTTCTTCGCTGCCGCCTGAGGCAAGCCATGCTGCAAATTAGGGCTCGCTCCTGGCTTTTGCATTCCGCTGCCCATTGGTGCATAAGAATCGTGGGATAGGCCCGTGGGAATAGTCTTCCCCGCTCTCCGTGATGAGCCGTGGTCTGCATCTGTGTTGCTTTGAGCTTTGAATTTCTTGTCTTGTGCACTATTGCGGGTGCACCCGTGCAGTCGTCTTGTTTCTAAGTGGCAGTGTGCTTAGTCTGTGTTGCCCAGTCGATCAAAGCTTGTAAAAGACAGACCGTAGAAGTCAGTAAATCAGGTTGAGAGCTCCCCAAAAGGGTGGTGATTCGCTGAAAATCATGCACGGCAGCCCTGACAGAAGGGAGTGGCTCGGCGATTGGAGCTCCGCCGAGTCCTACGGCCCATCCCCACAGCGGGATCCCTGGCCGCGGGCGGCTAGTAGTCACCTGGCGAACGCCCCCTCCACCACGCGCTGATCCTCCTCCTCCTCCTCTCCCCGTCCAGGGGCGCCGATGGTTATATAAGAAGTAACAAGTCCGATCGAGCTCCCCAGGACGTCCTCGTCCCGCCTGCGGGAACGGCGTGGTTCATGCGTGGGAGAAGAGCCCGCGCAGCGAAAACAATGCAAATGATGAACGCACCCCTCGCGGCTTGCTACACACGGCCCCGCATGTATGACAAGTGCTGACACCGAAAATCCTGCGCCAGCTTGCCGATAATCTAGGCCTCCTAGATGGGGGTCCGAGCAGATGGGGTCGGAGGATCGCGCCGCGTCACCGATGTATCGGCGATGCGGCTCGATGTGGAGCCCCATTTGCCCCACGTCGACGTCGCCAACGCATCGCGAACGTCGCCCATGCATCGACGATGCATCGGCGATGTGTCGTCGGTGCATCGGCGATGCGGCCAGATCCTCCGGCCCCACCTACTCGGATGCCATCTTGGAGGCCCTTAGAGGGCGCGCAGCTTGGGCTGCATGAAAGGGGCCACTGCAGGGGCCCTTTCGGGCCCGAAAGGGGGGTCTTGATCGGGGGCGGAAAAGAAGGGGGTGATGACAAGGGGGGGTGGATATCATGGCGCCGGCCATGATATCTCCGCAGATTTCATGGCGCCTCTTCTTATTTCATTACGTCCCAGGCCCCCCGCTGGGCCGCGCACATGCCGCGGGCCATGATTTGCACCCCCCCCCTCTTGGACACCCCTCTCTTGGCCGCTCCCGACTTGAAGGCCTGGAGTGTGCACCTCTCTGCCCCACAGTAAGCAGCGCCCAGCGGTGGTTTCGTCAGGATGGGATTCTTGGGAGGTTCGATTCAATTCAGCATCGGCGCCGGCACATCCGTGGTCGAAGACCTGGGCGCCAGCACAGTCGGGGATAATTCTGGTGCCCAATCGGGCTCAATGGCCTCGTAGTCGGGTTTCGTAGCGTTGGAGTCGGGGAGCACGTAATGACACAGGCATGGACTTTCGGAGGTCCGCGCTGATTTCTCGGACCGGCCCTGGACCCCCCTTCCCTGGCGTTCGGATCGCGCCAGGGGCGGAAGCAGTCGGAAGCTAACAAGTGCCTGTGCCTCCCGAGCCTCACGGGTCACGGTTCGGCAGGACTACAATTTCCCCAAACCGCTTAGGTTGGATCGGCGCCATTGCGGGGTACCGAGGCGCACCGAGCTAGCCAAGCAGCTCGCGACTATGAGCTGCCAGGGGGTCCAGTGCCGATCCGAGAAACCCGCGCAGACCGTCGAAAGGTTAGTTAGGTTTATGTAATTATTTGTTTCTTTATTGTTCGTTCTCGCGAAGACCTCCCAGGCGTTCCGGCCTGAGTTTCGGGGCGTTGTCTCCGCGGGTGCGTGCTGAGCGTTCGCGGGATCGCGCGCGGAGGGAAGGGAGGGCTTTGGGGGCAGGAGGCAGGAAACAGGGCGGAGTGGGGGGAGGAGGAGGAGGAGGAGGAGGAGGAGGAGGAGGAGGATGAAAAGGAGGAGGAGGAGGAGGACCAGTCTTGCACACTCAAGACTTATCACAGATGTGACAAGCGACTCTCCCTCCTAAGTTCCTGCTTGGAAGACAACCGTTCGAAAATCCGGAACCGGGCCACAACTCCGTTCTTTGGATTTAAACGCCACGAATCAACATTATCGTTGCGTCCTGACGATCCTGAGCAGTGCCAGAACACCATTCCTGGGACATCGACACCGCGAATCATCGTGAGTGCTGTGCCCTGACGATCCCACATCGTGCGAAACCAGAATCTCAGATATTGCTGTTACCTCTTCAGACGAATGCGTGCGGCGCTAAGGCGATAACTACTTTTAACCTTGGAGCCGATCTCCATCCATGAACTGCCGTTTTTTTTTATAAACGAGGGCGCGCGGCGCTCAGTCGGGAGCCACATTTTGAAAACCGCACGCCCTCTATCCGTGAAGCCCTTGAAAACTTGTAGGACGAATTCGCGCTTCGCCACGTCGAGAGCTTCATTTTGAAAAGGGTGCTCCATCTGTGAGACGCTTGAGAAGTTATCAGACGAATGTGCGCGGCGTTCAGGTGAAAGCCACGTTCTGACAAGGAAACGCCATCCATCTATGAAATGCTTGCGAACTTTTGGGGCGAATGTTCGCGGCGCTCAGGCAAAAGCCACACTGGCCACACTTTGAAAAGGAACCGTTCCATCGGCGAAACGCTTGCACATGTTTAGGATGAATATGCGCAGCGCTCAGGCGAGAGCCATTTTTGAAAACCGTCCGCCTTCCATCCGTGAAGCTCATGCAAATCCTGAGCTTGAGGACCATACAGAATCACGAAGTCTCATGCGGAACGCCCGGCCCGCCCTATCAACACGTCCCGGGGTGCGACAGGGAGGAGCTGCTCATAAGGAGTAGGGATGGAGGAGGAGGAAGAAGAAGAGGAGCAGGAGGAGGAGACGGAGGAGGAGGAGGATGACATGAAGGAGGAGGATGACATGAAGGAGGAGGCCAGGGGGGGCAAGCAGGCATGAGGTTGATACGTTCTAGACATGTTCGGGCATCCCTGCTGCTAGGAGCGGGCTCCAGGGACGACGGCCGCCCGATGCTCCCTGATCTCTTGGGGCGCATCCTGAGGCAACCGCCTCGTGACACCAGTCTGGCCCCACCAGATGGGGGAGGCAGAAGCGTGGGGGGTAACGGGGCAGAGAGGGGGCGGGATCAAAGGAGCATGGATTGGGAGGGCTGTGGGGGCGCCGGGGGGGGAACTGGCGCAAGGCACAGCGGCCAGCTTGGGGCCCCGTCGCCGCCAGAGCCGCGGGTGCGCGCTCGCCTCGCGTGAGCGCGCGCCGGGGCGGCGTCCACGTGCGCTCAAGGGCTGGGCTGGCAAGCGCCCAGTGGCGCATGGAGCTCTTCGAGCTCGTTGGGCGTGGTATGGAGAGGCCGCCCGCGCGCCGCGCACCCGCCGACTCGCGGCGGTTGGGCCCTCTCCGCCTCCTCCTCCGCGGCCGCCCTCGGCTTCTCCGTCGGCTCTTGCGCCCGCGCCCGCCACCCCCTGCCGTCAGCGACCCCCGCGCCCGCGTCCGCTGGCGCCGCCGATTGAAAGGGTTCTCCATCTCTCGCTCTCCTTCCCTCGCCCAGCGCCGTCTCGGCTCAGTCACTTCCTCGCTGGACTCGGGCCTTTGCCCTCTGGGTAACCTGCGTCGGTCCACCGTCCATCTCCTTCAGAACCCAGGACGGTGGGATCGGCTTTCTGACCTTTTCCCCCCTTGCTGCATACTAGGGATGCGTGGCCGAGGCGTGCTCCAGCGCATGCCCGCCCACCCTGACCACCCCCACCACGAGCTCCTTGTCGACGAGTGCGGCGACAACGACGAGGGCGACGACGACGCCTGCGACGAGGACCTCGACGTCGACGAAGAGGACGCCGAGGACGACGACGAAAACGGCGACGACGACGCCGACGCCAAGGATGACGACGAAAGCAGCGACGAAGATGCCGAGGGCGACAACGAAGACGGTGACGACGACGACGACGACGACGACGACGCCGAAGACGGCGGCGACGACGACGACGACGACGACGTCCGCCGTGTTCAAAGGACAGAAATGGACCACCGCCACCGAGAGCCCATCGGTAGGGGACCGACCCCTGAGTGGTGGCACGCCTGAGCGTCGCCCTGTACTCGGTGACTCTCGGGCGTGCTATCCCCCTGGGGTCGGCCCCCTGCCGATGGCTTTTCGGTTGTGGTGGTCCTCTCACAAGTAGCGTGCAAATTCCCAGGAGCACCGCGAGGACGGCACGCGATGTGCGTTGGTTTCGGCACAGTAGATTCGCGTCGTGTCGACCGGTGCCGACCCCGCCGCCAGTGTTCAACGTTGGACGCCGCCCGAAACCCAGAATCGATCGATGTCCAACGATCTGACGTTTCGGGAACGGCCGACAGTTCAAGGTTAAACGAACCCCGCGGTGTTAGGAGCCAACACCAGGTTCGTCACGACACCAACTTGCCGTAAGCTCAGCAGTGGGTCGGAGCTAGCTCGTTGTCTGCCCCCCGCGCCTGCGGTAGCAAATCATAGGAGCTTGGTATACCCTCGTATATCCAACTCCGTTTTTAGAGAGCACCAGCGTCGGTTAGGGTCTGATACTCGAGGAGATAGCGCCGATGAGCGTCGATGCAGCGTCGATGAACGCAGTGCGGCGGCAGCGGGGAGGCCTACATGAACTCAAAGTTCATGTCCGGGGTGCTGTCCGACGGACCCCGCCGCCCAGCCGCAGCGAGGAGGGAGCGGGGGGAGGAGGAGGTTGGAAAGAGGGGGGGGAGGGAGCTGACAGAGGAGGGTCGAGGAAGGAGGAGAGAGAAGGGGGAGGAGGGAGCGGAGAGAGGAGAGGGGGAGGAGAGAAGGGGAGGAGGGAGGAGGAGGTGCGCGCCGCCGAGGGAGGCAGCTGGCCCTCCGCCGAGGCGGCGCACGGCCGCGCCCGCGGTCGAGCGCCGAGGCCCCGGGCCCAGCACCACCAGCGCCACGCGCCAGGCGCCATCCGCAGGCCAGCCACAACTGGGGGAGCTGTGGTCCTTACCCCCTGGGGGACCCATCGATTTCGACACCCCTCTCGAGAGATCGTCGAGGCGATGGGTTCCCCCAGGGGGGGTAAGGACCACAGCTCCCCCAGTTATGGCTGGTCGGATCCGCCGAGCAAGGAGGGACAAGGCGGCTTTGCCCGCCTTGCTCGGCTCGCTGCACGGGCTGGCGAAGGAGCGTGCCACGCTGCAGTGGACCACCGCCGCGTCGACGGAGCCAGGGCGCTCGCTTCCTTTCCCCGACCACCACCACCTGCAGACCGAACACCACCGTCTGCCAGGCTCGCCCCTCAGCTGACATCCCGGCCTTGGAACCTGCACCGCCGCCGCCACCGACTTGGGAGCCGGCTTGTTGTGCTTTGGTCGTCCTGTGCGTGGTGTCCGCGCCGCCGCCGCCCGCCGAGCCCACCCCCGAGATCCACATCGCCACGCCTTCGACTGTCTTCCTGCGACATGGCGAGCGGGCGTCCGATGGTGTCCCGATGGTGTCCCGACTGTGTGATGGTGATTCGATGGTGTGCCGATCGTTCCCAGTCGACTTCACGGGTCACGACTGAGATCGACACTCGCGTTTGGGGGGGGGGAGGTCGAAGTGAACCAGAGGTTGTGACCATCACCAACACCGTGGTCATCATTATTCCAGCATCGCCGATGCAGAACAGCAGTGCCATCGCCAGCATCATCATCAGCAGCATCATCGTCGTCACCCCTGCAATCCTCCTCAAACATTTAGCAGGAGCTGCCTGTCGGCCAGCACACCCGTCGTGTTTCTCCGCCGATGGCGGACAGCGGTGCCGCGCACCTGTTGAAACGGGCCCTTCCGCACGACACCTCGGTGCCAGGCCCGTCCAACACCAACATCTTAGGGGGCCCGTCTTTTCGCCGCCAAGTTCTGCCAGCGCCGCCAGTGGCCACCGCGGGTCGCGGAATCTGGCCCACCATTGTGAGTGCAGTGAGAAAGTCACGACGGGCGTTGCGGAACTCTTTCCAGAGCGCACCATGACGGGAGGCAGTTCTACGAGGCCTTGCGTATGACGCCTTCGGTGGCATGCGCGGCTACTGTCCACAGCTGCCCAGGAAAACATCGGGGACTACTTCATGGGCGAGAATACGCTGGTCTGCGTGGGCGGGGTTTGGACAAACCCTGAGAGCTCTAGCTCGCCCGCAATCAGCGCGCGAAACCGATGGGGGACCGGGCCTGGACCAACTCGGCGAGTTTCAAAACCCGCCGCGGGGTTTGGGGGCCGATGCCAGGCGCGTCCTACCGCGAGTCGCTCTCGGCGGGGAGTTTTTGCAGGACCACGCGCGCCGGGCGCGCGCAGGTCGGAGGTGCCCGCAGACCTGCCGCCTCAGACGACTCCGACGAGGGCAGCTCCCCCAAGAGGGGCAGGGGCGTTGACGCGCGCGGCGCTGAAGGTTGCCGGAAGAGGCGGCCCCGACTGCGGCGACAGGGTGGCTTGCGGCGTCGCCGTCTGCGTCGCCCCCGCCCGGCCTTCCAACGCAGGCCTCGTTCACTGCAGCGGCCCCTCTTCGGGCAACGGCGTCGGTGCCAGGCTCTGCCGGCCCGCCGCGGGCGCGGGCGCGGGTGCCCGCGGCGCGCTCGGTGGCGCTCGAACAGCCGATGGACGCTCTGGCATCGCTCGAGTTGCCAGCTCAGCCAGCTTTTGGGCCAGGCTCTGCCAGAGAAGGCAACGGCCGCGGTGGATGGCGAGGCCCCCGCGCAGGGGGGGCCCGCCGCGGACTGGCGCGGCGCAGAGGACTTTCGCTGCTGCGGTGTCGCCGAAGACGCGCGCAGCAGAATTGGGCGGAAGTTGCGCCGAGGAGAGGCGAGGCGCGAGCAGAGGGCGGGGGCGGTCTCGGTTTGGGCCGGGCATAGCGACGCGCTGGACGGCGTGCCTCTGTTCGTCCAAATCGCCCGCGGCCGCGGCGTGGCTGAGCATGCTCGCGCGGCGGCGGTTTGGGCGACGCTGTCGCGCGGGGACGACCGCGCGCACTTTCGCGCCGTCGACTTGCCTGCCAACGTCGACGCGGCAGGGGGCCGCTGCCGCCTCGGAGCTGAAATTGAAGAAACCCGAGGGGGCCGCCCTCAACGCAGCCCTCATGTTCACTGACCGCGCCGAAATTCCGGGCGGCCTGCTCGAGCGCGCGCGGGCAGGACACTGCCGGCGCCGCCTTCTGTTGCCCATGCTCACCGGTCGCGCCCCGGGGCGCCCCCGCCCGGGCCGACGCCGGGCCCCGGCATTTCATGTCGGGCCCCAGGGGTGGCGCTCCTGACGGGCGGCCCTACGCGCGGGCACGCAACCAGAAGCTGTTCGCGGAGCTCCCGGACATCACTCGCCAGAAGCTTCGAGCGGAGGACCTCGTCGCGGAGGGCCAGCGCCGCGCTGACTGCATGCTGTCGATGTCAGTTGGAGTCGCGGAGCCGGGCAGAACGCGCACAAGGAGAAAACTCGCCTTCGAGCGCCGAGCTCTGCCAGCGCCGTCGACTGGGGGGGGCCCCAGCGGCGCCGCTGCCAGGGGGGGCCGCGTGGCCCAGCGCGGCGCCTCCAGGCGCCGACGAGCGCGGCAAATCCCCGGCGCTCGAGGCTCAGACGCAATTGTCATAGCGCCCGTATCCGCACATCCGCAAAACCCATGTGCCCACTATTGTTTTTCTTCAAAAGTTGCTTTGGAAATGGATGCCGCATCGGCGTCGCGACAGCCCACGTGCAACAAAAATGGTCGCACCAGCATTACCAGCATCACTTTCCGACAGCCGCATCGCGATTGGCATGGCGCTTTTGCATTAGCAGTGCCTGCTCCCACAGACGCAGCATAAACTTAAGCTGGAGGCTGTTTTTTTATGCGACACTCAAGATGAGTATGCAATTGCTGCTGGGATATAAGCGTTTCGCCTCACGCGGCGACGCTGCACCGCGCGTTGTGTTTTCCTTGGGGCCACTCGCAGGTTGAACTTCGTCGTCGTTGTGGCCGTCGCAAACTCGAAGTCGTCGCCATCTCTAGTACCCACTATTGGAGTGTGCCCACTATTGGGGTGTGCCCACTATTGGGGTGTGCCCACTATTAGGGTGTGCCCACTATTGGGGTGTGCCCACTATTGGGGTGTGCCCACTATCGGGGTGTGCCCACTATCGGGGTGTGCCCACTATTGGGGTGTGCCCACTATCTTCGGTGCGACTTTTCGGCGCCCGCCCTGGTGATGCGAGTTTGAGTTCGGAAAGGCCCTCGGGCTGTTTGCGTTGTTTTTTACAGGGGATCCGCGCTGCAAACTTTAGTGGGCACGCTAGTGGGCGCCTGCCCCCCTTCCCGTCTCTCGTCTCCTGCCCCCCTCCCTTTTGCTCTCCTCGCAGCTTCCGCCCCCCTCGTCGTCGGCATTGCGGTCAGAGTCAGGACTGGGGAGGGCCTGTCGCGGCGTTGGCCCCAGCTCCCGGGAGAAACGCGTTCCGGGGGCCCTGCTAGGCACGCGCATTCCGGAGGCAATTTCGCCGTGACGCCTTCTTGGCATCGCTTCCTTCTCCCCTCTTACTCCTCCTCCGCTTTCGGCGCTTCTCTCCCCTGCCCCTCCCTCCCTCTCTTTTTCTCTCTCCTCCTCTCTCCTCCTTTCTCCCTTTTGGTACTTATTTGTATGGGCACTCTTTCGCTGCGCAAAGTATAGGTCAGTTATTCCTTATCCGTGCGGGTAAGTATTTGTCTTTATGGGAACGATATGGAAACGAAACGGAATCGCCCCCTCTCCGCGGGCTGCCGCGCCTTGCCCGAATGGGTGCGAAGGCGCCCCCCGCTCTGGATGCGTTCGGGGGCGCCTTGGTCGTAACCGAATCTGGAAAAAAAAAAAAAAAACAAACCAATGTAGGCAACCTTAAGGGGCACGCATTCCGATGTGCGGGGCCCCCCTCACTGACAATTGGGCGCGCAGATCAACGGAGCCGTTGGGGAAAGACCGACTTGCTTCCAGACTAGGCGCTCCTGGCGAACCAGTGCGTCGCGCCTTGCGTCAACGCGGACGGGCACGAGCGGGCGCTGTTTGGGCCGCGTCTCGCGCAGGGCGTGTTGTTCATCGATGCAGGGCGCCAGCTGCGCCGCCGAGGAGACCTGCGCGTTCTGCCGCGACGGAGGGGCAACTTGTCGCGCGGGCCGAAGAAGGCAACGTCGCGCGATGCCAGCGCGCCCGACCACCCTAGCGCCTCCGCAGTCGCGCGGGGGGCCTCTCCAGGGATACCTGCTTTGAAGCGGTCTTAGACTGCCGTCAAGAGCAGCGCCGCGGCGGATGCTCTCGTCTCTGAGCACGCGGGCATCCAGGGCCTGTCAATTGCCTGCTGGGCGGGGCTAGTTGCTCGATGCGGCCGCGAACCCCGCGGTCCGCGGGGAACGTTTGGCATATATCTTCATCGAGAAATAGTTGAACTAGTCCCAACGTCATATCATCTAAAATTAATGCTGATTCGTGCATTTGTTATCCAAAACAGTAAAATAAGTAAATGTGAACAACCACCTGTGTATTATGCATCAAAACAAAAAACAAAATCATCCTCCGCCCACTCCTCCTCCCATTTTCGCCCTGGCCCTTCCTCCCTCACTTGGTCCTTCCTCCATCCTTGACCCGCTTCCTCTTTTCAGCTGCCGACTCCAGCGTCTCCCGCTTCCTAACGAGCTCGCCGATCCCCTCCATCCTCTCAGTTTATCGGTCTGCCATTTCTCTGTTCCCGCCTTCCTCCATCCTCCCATCTGTTGCTGCTGCGCCCCCTCGCCGCCCCCCCTTGCGCTGCGGCAGTTGCCCATCCGTGCTTTCGCAGTTTTTTGTTCGAGATGTCGGCAGAGAAAGCTGCCAAGAAGGGTTCTCCTCGGCCCCCTGGGGCCACGACCATGAAGCGCTGGCCCGCTGCTGGTCGCGCTATATACTGACGCCGGAGACGTTCCGGCCCTAGGGGGCCCCCGATGGTTCCAATATACGGAGATGCGAGGTGGGAGTGGAGAGGAGGGGGGGGGAGCAGAGAGAGGAAGGAGGACTTCGAGGGGGGAAGGGGGGGGGCACGCGTGGGGGAGAAGTAGAAGAGAGAAAGAGAGAGAAAGAGAGAGAAGAAAGAGAGAGAGAGAGAGAGAGAGAGAGAGAGAGAGAGAGAGAGAGAGAGAGAGAGAGAGAGAGAGAGAGAGAGAGAGAGAGAGAGAGAGAGAGAGAGAGAGAGAGAGAGAGAGAGAGAGAGAGAGAGAGAGAGAGAGAGCGAGAAAGAAAGAAAAAAAAGAAAGAGAGAAATATATATAGCACAACAAACCATACGGATAGAGAGAGAGAGAGAGAGAGAGAAAAAAAAAGAAAGAAAGAGAGAAAGAGAGAAAGAGAGAAAGAGAGAGAGAGAGAGAGAGAAAAACAAAAAAATGCAGCACATCTATATATATATGTATATATATGTATATATGATTATATAATTGTATATCTATACATATTCTCACCTCCCTCCTTCGTCTGTCCTCCCCCATCCCGCCTCTCCCTCCATCCCTCTGTTCCTCCCTCAGATTCTCCATCCTCGTTGGCTGTCTGTCTGTCTCTGTCTCTGTCTCTGTCTCTGTCTCTGTCTCTGTCTCTCTCTCTCTCTCTCTCTCTCTCTCTCTCTCTTTCTCTCTCTCTTTTTCTCTCTCTCTCTCTCTCTCTCTCTCTCTCTCTCTCTCTATCTCTCTCGCTTTCTCTCTCTCTCTCTCTCTATCTCTCTCGCTCTCTCTCTCTCTCTCTATCTCTCTCGCTCTATCTCTCTCTCTCTCTCTCTCTCTCTCTCTCTCTCTCTCTCTCTCTCTCTCTCTCTCTCTTTCTCTCTCTCTTCTTCTCGTTCTGCGATGCGTATTGTCGTAAATGTTGTTCTCTCTCTCTCTCTCTCTCTGGAGGGGAGGAGGGCGGGGGGAAAGGGGGAGGAGGGCGGGGGGGGGGGGTGCGGAGTGGGGCACGCCAAGGGTCTCTTACCACAAGGACGTGGACGCCCCTCCCGACCCAGAAAAGATCCAGCATAACAAACATCTTCTGCTGGCCACACGTGGCATCGCGAAGTGCGGAGGCGTCCCCCAGACGGTGGCAGCGGTGGCAGGGTGACGAAACGGGCCCAGCCTACATCACCCCCTGCCCACGCCCCCACCCCTCCCTACACCGCCCTCGTAAGCGTCACTCGGTCACACTCCAGCTACCCCATCTCCGCCTCTGGCTCTCGTACTTTCGCTTGCGTTCCCATTCCTGTTCCCTTTCGCTGCAGCCCCGCATTTTCGCATCCTTTCCATTTGTCCAGTCCAGTCCGACCTTATCCCATCCCATCCCATCATCATACTCGCATCCCATCTCATCACGTGTCGCAGCTTTCCCTCACTAGCCATTCACCCAGTTCCCTCCTCAGTCACTCCTGCCTCTCCCCCCCCCCCCCCCCCCTCCCCCCCCCCCCCCCCCCCCCCCCCCCCTCGCATCACAACGGTTCTCCCCCCCCCCCCCCCCTCCCCCCTATCATGCCACTCCTTTGCCGCAGTCGAGCTGTTCCTCCCAGCCCCAGGCGGCCCTGAACAAGAGCTGGAAGCTCTGCGACGAGCGCGAAGGCTGGTGCGCCGACAACGCCAGGAAGATCCGCGCGATTCTGAGAGGCATCGCCAAGGCCGTGAGCAGGAGCGAGCGTTCTTCCCTCTTTTGCTCCTCCTGCTCCTACCCATCCTCGCCCGTGGAATCTGGGCGTCGCGTCCCGTCGCTCGCGGCATCGCGATGTCATCGCGATGACACTGCGATGACATCGCGATGACGTGCCGTGCAACGTCGCCCCCAGGAGGTCAGCGCCAGCGTGGGCCCTCGCGTTCTGCGACGACTCTGCCAGCTAGAGCCAAGGTCAGGGAGAGGACAGCAGCCTTGGCGCAGACGCGATCGACGTCGGACCTCCTGTGGAGACTGTCGAGGCCCCATTCTCCTACCCCTCAGCCTCCACCCCACCATTCGCCCCCTTCAATGTGAATTCCCTCATCATCATCATCGTCATCATCATCATCATCAGCATCATCAACATCATCAACATCACCCTCTTGCCGTTCCTCCTCCTTGTCCCACTTCGCCGTGTCTATCTCCCTCCTCTACTTCGTGGTGACCCCATTGTTCCCAGCTCCCTCCCGCCCTCCTCTGCGGTGTTGTAGATTTGTTTCCTGGCGGCCCTGGGGTGTCCGAAACCATTCCTGCGGCCAGAGCTCGTCGTCAGCTTCAAAACGTCGGCGCTGTTTCACCCTGGGGCCTGGGCAGCTCGCGCCCCCCGCCCCCGCCCCCATCGCTCTTGAAGGCGCGCGCTGACATCCAGGGCGGCGCGAGCAGCAGCGGGGGGGAGGGGATGGAGCGCATGCAGCAATTGCGAACAAACGTGCAGCAGAGGTCAGGGAATGGGGGGGGGGGGGGGGGACGAAGAGATGAGCAAGGCATATGGGGGCCTGAGGATAGAGAGCGAGAGAGCGGGGAAGGGGGAAGGGGGGGGGAGATGGCGACAGGGAGACAGTAAGAGAGAACGACAGGAAGAGAGAAGCAGAGAGAGAGAGAGAGAGAGAGAGGGATGACTAACACAATACACATATGTATATGCACGTATACAGAGAGAGGGGTGTGAGAGAGAGAGAGAGAGGGAGAGAGAGAGATACAGAGAGAGAGAGAGAAAGACATTGACAGCGAGAGCGAGAACGATATATATATATAGAGAGAGAGAAAACACATACAAGGGGGGGGGGGGGGGAGGAGAGGAGAGAGATAGAGAGGAGAGAGAGAGATAGAGAGAGAGGGAGAGACAGAGAGAGAGAGAGGGGGACCTGGCACATACACATATATATATATATATATATATGGACAGAGAGAGAGAGAGAGAGAGAGAGAGAGAGAGAAAGTTACACGGGAGGGATATATAGAGAGAGGGAGAGGGAGAGAGAGATAGAACATATAAACAAGAGCGAGAGAAAGAGAGAGCGTGGGAGCGGGAGCTGGGGTGGAGAGTGGAACGAAACGATGAAAAGGATATTTGCCAAGAATGGGTAGACGGGGATGGGATGAGGAGGGAAGGCGAAACCATGAGATTCGGAGAGAAGCACAGGGAGTGCGGGGTGGCTAACTCGAAAAAGCGGCCTATAGTCGGCGTGGCGCGTGCCGATGAACAACCTCAAGCAGCCGCCCGAGTTCGTGGTGGTCAAGGCCACCAAGGACTCCAGCATGCTGGTGGCCCAATGGGACGATGACTTCACTTGGGAGGTCTCGGGGGTATGAAGACCTAAACGTAGTTTGAACAAGTGTTTCTGGAGGAGGTGGGTGGATGTGGGGAAGGGGGGAAACCGGGCCTTGGTTTAAGGTAACGAAGCAAGGAGGAGCAGGAGGACGCAAAGAAGCCCGAGAAGCGGGATCGAAAAGGGAGGAGGAGAAGGAGGAGGAGGAGTAGGAGGGAGGAGGAGGAGGAGGAGGAGGAGGAGGGATAGGAGGAGAAGAATGACATGGTGATCAGGGAGGTGGTCGGTGAGACTGTAGAGGGGAGTGCGGGGCCCCGCGAACCGCCAGGTCCCTGGCATGAAGCATGGCGACATCGAGCCGCAGGCCCCTAGCAAGAAGGACAACAGCGTGCGGAAGGGGACCTTGCATGATAAGCAGGTGAGTCTGAACTGGGTCACTCGCGGCGGTCAGAACGAGCTTCTGCGGGCTGCTCACAATGGCCAACTACTTCAGCTCACTGTGAAACAGTTCGGGTCGGCCTCAGCGGATGATGCAAGTCGATGTCTAGTGGGATTGTTGAAAAAATATTGCAGGGAGGAGATGGCTAAACCCGAACTCGAGGCATCGAAGCAAAAATGGATCAGACAGCGCGCCCTCGCCTCGGAAAGCAAACCTGGAGTTAGAAAGCGCCCTGCTGCAGCTCCGCTGGGAAGTCCCATGAAACGCCCAGCAACCGAGGCCAAGAAGAAACACAAGAAAAAATGACGAGGATGAGGAGGATGAGGAGGCCGCCGACGCCGACGGCGACCCCGACACTGAGGACGCCAAGATGGAGCCAGGGGAGGAAGCGAAGGACGAGGAGGAAGAGGAGTAGGAGGCGGAGGACGAGATCGAGCAGTCGAGCGATGATGGGGGCGACGAGCCGCTGACCAAGAAGAAACCAGCGGTGGCGGCGGCGGCCTCCGACGACAACCCCACGGTCGGCACCCATGGCAGCAGCGGCCCCAGCGACGGCGGCAGCAACGGCAGCTGGCACGGCCACGGTAGAGAAGACGAAGATCCTGCACACGATGCTGAGCTCGTACGTGCCCAGGCCCCGCGCACCCCCAGTGCTCACCCCGACTGGCGTCTGGGGGGCCCAGCAGGAGGCCGCGGACACGTCGAACGAGTTGCCAGAAATGGGCGCGATCCCGATTGATCCGCGGGACATTGTCTAGTGAGCTTAGGACTGCTCAATTGCAGTAGAGCGCAGGTGCCGGTTCTTAGGGCGCATTTTGACAAGCTCTGAGCACGGATGCGGGCTCGGAGACGCAGCGATTTCTGGGAGCTCTGTTGGGCCAGATTTCAGGACGACAGAAAATCCAGGTTGCTATCGCGATCGGTTCGAACCTCGATGGGTCACCCTCGGGCTCACTGCCGTCGCACTCTGGAAGCCTCAGGGGGCTGCAACACATCATGCTGTAGGAGGTCTCAGGGGGGCTTCGTGGAATCATGCCTTGGGGATTTCAGTTTTGAGGCCGAAGACCGATGCAAAAACAAGACAAATTACGAGTATAGCGAGGCGGGGCGTCAACCCTTGCGTCGTGGGGGGGGGGGGGGGGGTCAATTGGGCATGGGAAACTTCCGATCTGGGGTGTCTCGGTATCGTTGGAACCTGGCGACGTTGCACGTTGGTCTGAGAACGTTGAGAACGCTCCGTCATCAGAACGCTCCGTTATCAAAACGACGTTGCACGTTGGTCTGAGAACGTTGAGAACGCTCCGTCATCAGAACGCTCCGTTATCAAAACTGTAGTGGGCTCAAGGGGAAGTTGCCCGATACGGCCCACAGAGTGGCTTTCATCAGTCTCCCCTCAGTGGCACCGCCATCGCAATGGCTCTCGAGCCTGGCCCCTCCGGAGCCTCTGGAACGTGATGCGCACGCCATGCCCGAGACGGCGCGGGAGAGCGCGGGCGCCCAAAGGGAGTCGACAGCGCAGCCTCAGCTCGACTCAGCTCGACACAGCCCCCGCCGCCCAGACCGACGAGCTCCCGCAGATCCGGTCCATGGAAGACGAGAGGAGAACGATCCGAGCTGCCAAACGTTCGCAGTGGTTGAGTAAGGAGTCCAGTAAGGAGACTATGGGTGCAAATCGCTTGCCCGCTGCCCTCCATCTAGAGTTTGCCCACGCCCCTGTGCGCAATCATTCCATCCCCTGCAAACGTTTGGAAGCATTTCATGGCCCCCCCCACCATCAAATCTTTCCAAAACGTTCGCGCGAGGAGGGCTCTGACCAAGCTGCGGAGCCAGGCGCCAGCGCAGTCGCAGACCCAGGCTCCGAGACGGGCGCCACCATAGAATCGTCTCCCGAGCTCGAGGGCAAGATTGGCGACACCTGGGCGCCGATCGATCGGGACTCGCTGAAGCGCGACGGGATCAACATCGGGGGCGACGAGCCGAAGGAGAGCGACGAGGCCCAGCCCCACGACCCCTTGACCCGGGCCATGCTGGCCTCGATCGCCGAGGAGGATGAAAAGAAGCGCGTGGAGCTGGGCGGGAAGGCCGAGCTCGAGGCGGCCCTGAGGCTGTCGATGGAGGAGGCTGAGCGGAAGGGGATCGACCCGAACGACATTGCGGCGTGTGCCAATGCGAGACGCTCCTCGTGGAAGCCAGGCAACTCCCCCAGGTGGGGGCGGGGAACCTACGTAGCGAAAACCTTCCCTCACCCTCTCATCTTCCCACCCATCCGTTCCCACTTGCTCCCTGCCCCCCTCGCTCCGTGTCGTCGTCGTTGCGACCAACTCCTCTATCTGCTCAGCATCATCGTGCCATGCTCCTGCTCGTGCTTCTTATGTCCTTGTCGTTGTCCTCCTCGACCTCCTCTTTCGCCTCCTCCTCCTCATCGTCGTCATCCTCATCCTCCCCCTCCTCCTCCTCCTCCTGTTTCCTGTTGCCTGATGGCCATGGAGTGCAGAGCGCGCAGCCGCTTTCCTCTTCCTCATCCTCATCCGCCTCCTCCTCCTCCGCCCCCCCCCCCCCTCCTCCTCCTTCTCCTCCTCCTCCTCCCCCCCCGTGGGGCGCTCTAAGGATTGGGTGCAGGTTGTGCGAACTTAAGCTTCCACCCAGCTCCGAAGGGCTGGCGGCAGTCGCAGTGGCGGCGCCGAGACGCCCCCGAGGCACCAGGGTGGTCGAACTCGTTCGAGGTCGAGTTTCACTTCGATCCCAGACGAGCAGGGCGCCCCTTCTCTTCCGAAGGAGCGACATGGGAGGCAACGCTGCGCAACACCTACACACGCTACCCTAGAGGCGCCATGCTCGTGTCAAAGACGGGTCATCGCGATGGCTTGTCAATGACATGGCGATGACATCTCCGTCCAGATCGGCCGCTGCCAGCACGTTGAAAACATCAGCCCCTTGGAAATGGCTGGGGGCACGACGGAGCCGGCAATCCAGAGCTCGCGCATGAACACGGGGTCGGGCGGGCGGTGCGCGGGGGGAGATGATCTGCGGAGGACGACGTGCTCACGCCAGAGAAGGCGGTCGCTGCGCGCAACGCGGCGCAGGGGGCCTCCAAGAACAAGATCGAGGACACTCTGCATACTTGTAGAGAATGCTTGCTGCCCCTTATCGCCGACTGCTTGCCACTTGCATTTCTAGGGTTCAGCGAGCGCCCCAACTTCTGATCGCGTCTCCTTTGCTGATGTGCTTTGTAGTCGTCCGCACTGCTGCTCTGCATCGTCGTCTCCTCTAGCCCTCTCTCCTGCGCACAGTCGCCAACATAACCCCCTTACTCATCAGTCCGTATCCTCCTCCTCCATGCCCTCCTGTTCTGCGTCGTCCTCCTTCACCCCTTCTCCCACCTCCTCTTCCTCCCCATCCCCCCCCCCTCCCCTCCTCTTTCTCTCCCTCCTCATTCCCCCCCATTTCAACCTCAGCCCTTTCGGGTGAAGCCTGTCGTGCGACAGTCCCCAGCAGGAGCTCTTGAGGGACAACGGGGTCGCCGACGAGCTGGCGGCGGCCGAGGCGATCACCGGTTTCTTCAAGTCTGCCGAGTTGGCGGATCTGATCAAGCTCAATGGCTTCGACAAGAAGCACGTCGTGGCGGACGAGCCCTGCCAGGGCGGCGACCTCGAGGGCGGCCCTGCCAGATCTGCCACGGCGCCAGAGCAGGCCGCCGTGGACAACTTCTGGGAGGAGGTCAAGGCGCGCGGCTTCAAGTTCGCTGCCTCGACTCGCGGCGGCAACAAGCTGGCCCCCCAGTTCGACCGCCAGAAGAGGAGCGACCCCAAGCTGGCCAAGGGCTACGCGAGCTGCGGCAAGGACCCCGAGGCCCAGGCCGCGCTCAGGGCCGACTGGGCGAAGGGGAGGTACGACAAGTACCAGAAGGATAAGATGAAGGTGGTCACCCTGACCAAGAAGACCTTCACCAAGGGCGTCTACGCCCCCACCGGGCGCATCGCCCACAAGGAGGGCGGGGGCAAGCTCGGATGGCTGCAGGCCCGAAGGGCCTGGTTCATGAAATCGCCACCCCGTGCCCGTGATTATTCGCTCTCCAGCGTCTCTTCGCTCTGTGACCCCCCCACGCCCTAGCTGCATTCCTCGCCCGTCCTGCCCCCCCGCCCCATTCTGGTCGATCAGCGACCTCTGCCCGCGATTGATCCCCTCGTCCTCCCTCCGGCTAACTCAGCCCGCGCTCTCGATGACAGCTTGGGATTGGCTGCTCAGGCGTGCAAGTACATGATGACAGCGATCCAACTTGGTCCACCGTGGGCCGCATACTGCGACATGACGGACAGGAGGGCAAACCCCCCCTTCGTATATACCGAACCACTTATCCTCTGCCCTCCCCGGCTCTTCGCATCTTTCCTCAAGGTATTCAATATCTCCCCTACCGATCCCTGCCGATCCCCGCGCCGCCCAATGGCCCGCCCAACGCCTCTCCCCCTCGGTGCCCTTCGCCCTCCCCGTTCTCATTCCCGCCCCTCCCTCCTGTCGCACTCCTGTTCTTGCCTTGCTCTCCCTCCTCTTCCCCTTCTCTCCCCCTCCTCTCCCTCCTCCCCCCCCCCCTCTCCCTCCTCATCTCCTCATTTTTATCTGTCCCACTGCGCGCCCCGAGGAGGGTCTCAGAGGCCTGTGCGCCACTCGCGGCTTCCAGGGCGAGTTCGTGACCCAGTGGGTCCAGCGCGAGCAGCGGTGCTCGAACCCCATCGCCACCGACGAGGCGAAGGCGTTGCGGCTCCAGCAGGCCACTAAGTGTCGTGAATCATTGGGCCCTCACCCCGAATGGTGTAGCATGCATAGCACCCCGCAGTTGCGGATGAAAGTGAGGGGGCGGCGGGGTCGTCGGCAGTCTGCGAGGCTCAGAGGGGGCCAGCCGCAGGCGCCGATTTTTCAAAGTATACAACGAGCCCGCCGCAGGCGCCAATGTTTTCGTCCAAGCAGCGTAGGTGGGTCGCGGGTGCATCGCGGGATGGGTCGCGGGCAGGGTCTCGGGGCGGGTCGCGGGGCGGGTCGCGGGCGAAGGCGACGACAGCAACAACGCAACGACGCAACAACAACACTAGCAATTGCAATAACATTGCAACAACGCCACACCGCAACAACAATCCGCACAGCAGACCTCACTTCAGCCGCGCGCCCAGGGACAATAAACGATGGCTCGCCCCCCTCACTCTGATATGTTGGCCCTCGCGGCGCCATCGTCGATGGCGCCGCGATGACCCAAGGGGTGGGCGAGCGGAAGCTCGCTGATAGTTGGAATGTTTGTTCCATTCAGCAAGGCGACCGAGCTGGCAAACAAGTACGGCGCGACGAGGACGTTCGAGACGCCGCATCAGGTGAAGGCTCGGACGGGGAAGGGGGGGATCAACGGGGGACGTCGCTGCAGCGTCGCGCTGACGGCCCAAACCTACAGGTCCCACCGCAGCTTCGGCGAAACAGGGGTGGGCTTTCGGAGTGTCGGCCATTTTCGTGACCCAGGATAACCCAGGGGCTTGCCCAAGTGACGTTGCCCATTGATGTGTTTCCTCGGCCAGGCGGGCCCACTGGCGATCGCGTCGCCGCCGCCGAAGAAGCGCGCGAGGATCTCCGCCAAGTCGCCGCAGGCGACGAGCACCCCATCGAGCGCGCTCAGCAAGGGGCCCGAGAAGCGGGCCAAGGAGCAGGCCGACGAGGAAGACGAGGAGGCCGAGGAGGAGCTCGACGACGGCGAGCTGAAGCAGCAGGGGCAGCCGCAGCATAAGCAGCAGCAGCAGCAGCTCGATGCCAGCGGCGGCTAGGAGCAGGGTCCAAAGCAGACCATGTCCCCGTCCAACTCTGTCTCCCCAACCCATCCCGACCGACGACACTTCGACTCTAGCCCGTTGGCGAATCGATTCGTTGTTGGATGGGGGATGCCCTCGCCAACAACGCTTCGCTTCGCAGAAAGTCCCAGGACAAGCCGAGGAAGACGACCTCCAAGCAGAAGAAGGCCAATACGGACTTAGACATCAAGCTCGGGGAGGCGAGGAAGGCGCTGAGCATGTACAGCTCCACCAACTCCTCCGCGAACACGGTCTTGGTCTCGGTGGGCACCGACCCCGCGCGGGCGCGGGCCAAGACTGACGATGACGGGATCGCCCTGGGGAAGGAGATGGAGCTCTGCGTGAGACTTGCCAGGACTCTTGATCATGTATGTAAGCACGATCGTTGCCTTTCTCGTCGTTTGCCAGCCATCCTCATGTTTCTCATTGTCCTCGTCGTCCTCCTTCATCCTTCTGCTCCCTCTTATTCCTCCTCTCCCTCCTCCTCCTTCTCCTCCTCCTCCTTCTCCTCCTCTTTCTCCTGCCCATCCTCTCTCTCTATCTCTCTCTCTCTCTCGATTCCGCCCCCTCTCTGTCCATATCGTTGTCCCTCTCTCTCTCTCTCTCTCTCTCTCTCTGCCTCTTTCGTCTTTTCTCTCCTTCTCCTTCTCTCCCTCCGACCCCCCCCCGCCCGCTCCGTTCCGCCCCCCGCGCCCTGGCCCCCTCCTCCGACGCGCCCCATTCATCCTCTGCCAGCCGCCGAGAGGACGCGATGCTCAAGCGGATCCTCACGGAGAGTCTGGCCGATGTGAGGAAGGACTTGGGGGACGGCGACGCGCGCGCGGCCTTGGCGAAGCTCCTGTCGCCGACCCCCCGCTTGGAGGGGGTTTCCTACTTCTGCAAGACGCCGGTGGGGATTTCCAGGGTGAAGGCGAAGAAAGGCAAACCAGGGCTCGTTTTCCAGAAGAAGAAAAAGGCCGTCAAGGCCACTGAGTGAGCTGTTTCACCCGCGCCCCGCGCGCCTCGCGCCCTGCATGGCATCGGGCAATTACTGGCCGCGCGCGCGGCGCTGGCCAGGCAAGTCAAGACCTGCGAGCAACGTGTCTTTCGTACAGTGGGAGCCCCAGCATAATCAGCCCAAGCCGACACTTAGCAAAGACAACCTGATTTTTTTTTTTTTTTTTTTTTTTTTTTAAAAAAAAAAAAAGAAAAAATATCAGAAAAATAAGCATAATCATAATAATTATATATGTATGTATATGTATATATATATAAGAAAAAAGGAAGAAAAAAAAAAAAAAAAAAAAAAAAAAAAAAAAAAAAAAAACGATTTAAAGCAAACCACCCGATGACAGACCGATGACAAACCGATGACGGCAGACCAGATCGAGCGATGACACCCCCTCACCAAACCATGTGTTTTTTACAGCAAAAATGCGATGACACCCCTCCCCGATGACCGGTGACAGACCAATGACGGACCGATGACGGACCGATGACGGGCAGCTAATCGGCAGGTGGCTGGCAAGTTAGGGGAAAATGCTGGTAAGTGTGGGGAATATTCTGGTGTGGCTGCGCATCCCATGCAGATTTAGGTGATGATGGTAGGGCTTGTGCTTTCGCAGGGCCGCCAATTGCTGTCAGAATCTCCGGGGATGGGGTGGCCCCCAATCTGCTTGCCGTTGTGCCCGCAAGTTTGTTTTCAGCGCAAGTGCGCCATCCTAGGCGAGACTGCGCACGCTCAGTCACCGATCTTGCATAGCACTAGTCACCCTCCCCAAACCCAGTAGATGTTCAGATTCAGAAGAACAGCCACTCATGTAGAGCGTTGGGCCTTGGGGGGGCTCAGAGAGAGCGCTGCAGTGGGAACCATGTCTCGCTGGACCCAGCTAGGTGCGACATGCCCTACCTAGGCGTGCTCGCGTGCTTTCTTTCGCTCTCAGTGTCGGACCGTGGTAGCTCATGGTCGGCTGCTGGTTCGCAGAGTCTGGCGTGCTCAATCTTGCTGAGCAACTTTGCATTGCGTTGCAAGAGCCGGCAATGCGAGTGAACGTGCACATATTATTGTTTACGCAAGTTGCACCAGGTACACAGAGAATCATGTCCAGGTTTCTGTCCAACCAGGCGTTCATTCCAGGCGATTCCTCTCCTGCCCACCCCCCCCCCCCCCCCCTCCACCATCGCGCGGGCGCGCTCATGCACGATATAACTAATAACTAACACAACCACATGCATATCATTATCGCCCAAGCAGAACGCACAAACAACCATGCCGTCATCACAAGAATACGGCCCTGCAACCATCATGATGTTCATATCCGGTTTCATTTACCCGAACATCAACATCCCATCAACCATCCACACCATCCACCATCACATACCAGTCATCGTCATCGTCACCGTTGGCATCGCCACTTGCTGCACCCCCAGGGCCCACTCTATGGCTCCGAAGAGAAAGCGACGCAGATATGGGGCGCCACCTCCCAAAGGGCCGTCGTTGAGTTCCCAATCCCAGCGCGATGCAGGCTCGGAGCTTCTGCGGCTACTTCTTTCATCATATGGCCAGGCGAAGCTGTCGGCTCGCGATTCCTGTGTCTTGTGCCAGCGCGCCAGCGATGCAGGATGCCCAGGTGGAGCATTCAGCCTGCATGGGCAACCGCCGCACTTGCAATCGGGGAAATACCAGCATTATGTGGGCAATGTTCTTCCAGCCATTCAGCATTTGCCGGCTGTGCCCGCCCCTTCGAATTCCAACAGGTCAGCGATCGGAGCGCCTCGGAACGTTCTCGCGCGTTGCGCGTGGGAAAGTATTGCAGACGAGATTGAGAAGGACCCCAGCATAAACGATAAACTGAACCCGCCAGACAGTGAAGCATATACAATTGTCACCAATCTTCCCGTGTACAAGAATCACCCTTCCGTGATCTACAGCCAGCAGAACAGCCTTCCGTCGCCCATACCGCTAGCTTTCTATCTAGGCGGGGTCGCATTTCGGAAGCCTGCAGCAGGGCGAACTGACAGCGTGCTCGGCATGTGGTGCGTGAACCTCCTGTCAAATAGGAGGCACCGAATCTCGAACCTTAGAAAATCCGACAGCTGCACGTGTGGGTGCAAGGGGTGGCGCAGCAGGTTTCCCTACCTACTTGCATCCAAGTGGATGTTCGAGGCGATGCAAGCGGGGCGTCGTTCCGATCGGCTTTACGATGGGTCAGAGTGGCCTCGTGGATCTGAGCTTGGGAATAGGGCTGCGACTAATCTGCAGCTGGGGTACACTGCAGCATGCATCTACATCAAAGGCGATTGGAGTGAACATGCACATTCTTTGGCTGTCGCCTTGGAACTCGAAGTACTTCCCTTGCCAGTGCTGCACATTGTGTTCACACGAATTGCACACTCTACATACACATTCCCACAGGGATGCCTTGGCAGTTGCGAGCGTCGGCCGACTACGAAGCAGCGCGTGCGAGGTGCGAGATCAACGTCAGAATATCCACCGAGCCCGAGAGAGAACATATACTAGATGTATTGAGGTGGCGGAAATCAACAACAAGCAGCTACATCCAAGGGGGGATCATCATTCGCGATACATTTGTGTGCGGCAAACACGTGTTGGAGGGGGGCTGCCTTGAACCGTCGGCCACACTGGTGGACATTGGGGACTTCAATAGGGCATTGCTGCCGTTGGATGTAACATTCTGGAGGTCACATCGAGACGGCAGGGTCAGTCTTGACACGGTTGCACATCGATGCCCACTTTTTGATTTGACAATCGGCACTGCGCCAGACATCAGTTTGGCGGTGGACGAGCTCCACTGCCTCTACTTCGGGCCCATTATGCGCTACGTATCAGCATGTTTGTGGAGGGCGGTGCTGTTCAATCCCTGGGGTTTTACGGGGCCCATAGAGCAAGTGGTTGATATGGGAACTTGTCAGATATCATCAGAGCTAGCAAGGTGGCAAGTAATGAACAACATACCGTTGAACATGCAGA
>CAUYUJ010017138.1:0-35000 GCA_963575745.1 Prorocentrum cordatum | reverse complement strand
CTCTCGCCGCGGACCTCGCCGCTGCCCAAGCTCGTCAAGGTCCTCTACTCCAGCGCCTCCACAGCGCTGGGCGAGCCTTCGCCGAGCTGCTCACCACCTCGCCCGATGGTGTCGTGCCGTCACTCAACATCCAAGCTATGTTGTCATCGTTCCGCGGCGCTCCACCTAGTGCCCCGCGCTGATCCTCTCCTTTCTGCCTGCCCGTGTGTACGTGTGGCTCCGCGTCCACGGTGTCAGGGCGCGGGGGCGGGGGGTGCCCCGTCACTGCGCGCCGCTTAGCGGCCAAGCGCCCAACTGGCGGTCCGCCAAGCCGCCTAGCCACGTGCCAGCACGTCGCCTTTCTTGTTGGGGCCTTTTACCTCACGCGGTCTGTCAGGTGAGATCTTCATCGTCTGTCCGCCGTCTGTAGCGTCAGTCGCACTGCGCCGGGGGAGGGGGTTTTGTAGCCCGCCCTCGTATCTTAAGGCTGCGCCGCCGCAAATAGTGCTTGCGAGTTGTCGCACCGCAGTGCGCCTCGCGGACGGACCCTGGTCCGCCTACTTGTCCGATCTCTCTCTCTCTCTCTCTCTCCCTCTCTCTCTCTCTCTCTCTCTCTCTCTCTCCCTCTCTCTCTCTCTCTCTCTCTCTCTCTCTCTCTCTCTCTCTCTAGTCTCGGCTCGAGAGTGCCCCGCGCTCAGACCGCAGCCGCGACGCGAAGCGCCCCGCCTCGGAGTCAGACTCCCAGGCCTCGCGAGACCGGAGGGGCCCCAGCAGGACCCTACTGATTCGCGTCACCTCTCCCCACCAGAGCGCCCGCAGCAATGGCCCCCAGTAAGCCGGAGCGCCGTCGCTCTTCCAAGCAGCCCCCGAGCTCACGTCCTGCTGCTGAAGGGTCTCTCCTCCAACGCAAGCAGGACTGCATCGCAGCTTTCAAGCAAGCGGGGTCTGACCGCCCCACGGCCGCATGCAACGGGCTTGCCGAGCTGAACGCGGACGAGCTCCAGGCAACGTACGACATGCACAAGACCAACACGAAGAAGCTTGGCAGTGCCTTGATCCGCATGTGCGCCGCCAACCAGATCAGCTACACGCTTGATCACCACCAGCGCAGCAAGCCTAAGCGCATTGGCGGTGACACATCACACCCACCAGCTGGGTCCGCACGTCTTCAGGCTGCGGACACCCAATTCATCGCCTTGGACCCGGCCTTTTGGAAGGTCCCTGTCCTCGCCGAACCCACATCTCCTGACGACGGCAAGACGTACAAGCCCAGTATCAGCCTCCACGACTACGAGAGCGGTGAACGGCTGCTGCAACACCACCTCGAGCAGGGTAAGCGAACCACGGGTCAGCTCGCGATTGCTGTCATGGGCCCAAAAAACGACAACTACGTCGGTACCGAGCTCGCCGTCCCCGTGCTGAAGCGTCACCCCAAGGCGCCCAAAGTGGTCCACACGCACGTCCCCGTGACCGTGTACCAGCTGGGCACCAAGGAAGTCGCCTGCACGGAAAAAGTAGCCGTCGCCACCATCGACCCTGCCGACCACGTATGCTGGATTCGGGCGACCATACATGAAACCGAGGCCATTGCCGCAGTCCCCTCCATGCATCAGGCCTTCGAGGACCAGTTCTCGGGAGGTGCCCCCGTGAACGGTGGTCCACGCGCCAAGGGCCCTTTCGAGGGACTCCGCTCCACAGGACAAGGCGCGCCAAAAGCACAAGGGAGTCCAAGAAAGACGCTCGCCGCCAGGAGCTCGATAGTCAGCTCCAGGACACCTTCAAGGCCCTCTTCCACGGCAACTTTAAAGCCGTCACCATCCTCGAACCCTGCAAAAGCCTAGGCAGGTTTGGATCGGGCGTCGGAAAGAGGTCCCTGGCTGCCACCTTCGGCGTCAGTCTTCAAGCGGTCGACAAGGTCTTGGCGGGTTCAGGGCAACTCGGCGCCACCTACGACCTCAGCAACGTAGGTGCAGACGAGCCCACTGCAGACAAGTACCAGACCGTGTGGTTCCCTGAGGACCAGCCCATCACGATGGCAGATGCGTTCCAGAAGTCGGTGGATTTCAAGGCCCTGGGAGTCGTCAGGCACGGCAAGTCAGGCTTATTGGGGATCCGTGTTTCACGAGGGTCAGACGCCGCCAAGGCTGCTGCCGTCAGCATCCGCGGCTGCGAAGCCACCCTCGCCAAGACGCGCTACCGCATCACTGGCATTGCGGCACGCCACGCCACGCTGACCCAGCTCGCCAAGACTCTCACGGGCCCGTCCGTTAAATGGGACTGTGAGGTCTACCACACCGCCTGGGACCCAGCCACTTCGGCTCAGTTTGCCTTAGTGCGCGCCCATCGTCCCCCACTCACATATACGGTACAGGTCGCAGGGTGCCCCATCCCGTGGAGCATCACCGAGGCCCCGCTGGCTGAGGTGGTGCCGAAGAGGGACAACGTTACCATCGTCACGCCTACCACCATCACAGAGCCTGTGACGCCGCCAGCCCGTGGTGGCGGCTTCAGCCCCGCCACCGGCACACTCCTCACCAAAGCGGCCCAGAGCCCCTACCTCCACGACCTCATGACTGCCACGCCCAAAGGCAAGGGCGTCGCACCGCTCCTGATCCCCAAGGAGGAGCCTTTAGCCAAGCGCCACCGATCCTCCAGCGGGAAACGCGACGCCACGCCGCACGCAAGATCACACGGCGCCCCAGGCCGCAGCTCCTCTGCACCCCCGCACGGCACGGACGGAGCCGCTGAGCAGACGGCCGTCCCAGGATCAGGTGGTCATGACCCTCGGCTTGGCACGGTGGCGGCTGAAGGTGGGGGCCACACCGAAGGGGACGCTGCCACAGCCGCCGAAGTACCAGGCGACGCTGACGACGTCGAGATCCTCTCATCAGGTGATGAATACAGCGTGGCCTCCCACGAACTCAACACCTTCGGCGAACGCTTCGCATCGGCCTCTAAACTGCCAGATGCCGCCACGACCCGCATTCAACACATGGAACAACAGCACGAGCTGCTAGCCAACACGGTGGATAGCATGCAGGTTCAGCTTGCGGGCGTTCTCTCCTCCCAGGCCACACTCACGGAGCACGTCTCAGGGTTGGAACGGGGGCTTGCCACCGTCGTCACCCAGCAACAGACGGCAACCGCCGAAGCCGCTGCACTGCGTGGCGACATCCAGGCCCTCCTCGGGCACCTCACGGGGGGCACCATCCACCTGCCACAGGTGGCCACTCTCGAAACTAAGAAGGAGGAAGCTGCATCAGTTGCCGATCCCGTGGCTGTCTGCGGGTGGATCGACCAGCCAGGCCAGGTCACCCCAGGGACGGGGCCCCCAGGGGCTGACAAAGGCAAAGACTAGGGTCGGGCCACCCAGGAACCCTATTGAAGGTGCCTCGGAGAGCCTGCCTCAGCCCTCCGAGGAAGCGCCTTCAGAGGCATCTCTTCCCTCTTCGCGTCGTATCTCTTTCTTGTCACCTCATGTCTGTTTTGGCAGCAGCACGCGCAAGCTATCTGGTGTAGGGACACCCGTCATCTTGCAGGGGGCGTGATTGTTGCAATGTACATGAGCATGCAGGGGTATTTGAGGATGCGTGCTGACATGCAGCTTTTGGCTCATCGCTCGCGCCGCCCGCCAGGCCTCGCCATCATGTGGCGCCTTGCCTGCAGCCTGGCCCTCCCCTCGCTCGCTGGAGCACACCCGTCTTCAGGCGGTGCGCCCCAGCATGGAGGTGAGGTTTTCCTGCGACATGCTGAACGTGGGACTCTTTTCTACCTTTACGATGACAGCATCTACAAGTACGATCACTGCACCATTTTGGACCCGATCGTGAACAGCACCGCCGCCGCGGGTCCGTGCGGCAACGGATCGCTGGGCGCCATCGCAAGCGCATCCACGCCCTCGTCAACTACGACACATGCTTCGCAGTCCACCCCCAGCGTGGCCTCGACCGTTGTGCAGCATATCCTTGACGGGGACGCTGACAAAGGCCAGGCACGCAGTGGCGGCTTCAGCCCCGCTGTCGTGCCCCGCTATAGCCCCACGGGTTTCACTACCCCTCTGTGCGCTAGGGGCGAACCCGAGGAGGACCCCGCTTTCTGGCACCTGATGATGATCCGAGCCCGGCTCATACCGTGCGCTGCGGCGTGGGCACCAGGCGAGGACCACCAGGACGTGTTCTGGGCATGGCTCGAGGACTGCGTCCCGTACATCCTGGCGACGCTCCATCTGCCACAGTACGACCACCTTTTCCAGGAGGACTCTGAGGAGACAACCGACGCCCTGCGCCAGCGCACCGCGTTCGACATGTGCGAGGACATCTGGCATAGAGCGGGCCCCGACAGACAGCGCACAAACCGCAACCTCACTCGTATCCAGGGCAGCCGCGAGCATTCCACCCGCTACTTTGGCCTCCTTCTGGAATACCAGGGTGCTCGTGCCCAGCTTGTCGGCCCTGAGGCTTTCACGGCACCTTTGCCGCCATACCTCTCACGGGCCCACGCCTTACTACCAAGAGGCCTTCCTCCACCCGACCAAGACGCCCTGGCGTACCTCGCGGATGCGATCCTGCACCACCCGACAGACATGCAGCCGCTTGTCGAGGCGGAGCTCGCCGCGGCACCGATGGAACCGCTAAACCCACCACCGCCAGCTGGCCTCGCCCAGCACGCCACGGGTGATCAGGCCGCAGACGACCCCGTATCATGGCTGCTCCAGCACATCGCGGCCAGCGATATCAGCAACACACCCCTGGACTCGTTCCACGCGTCGGACGATATCAGCAACATATCCCTGGGCTCGGTCCACGTGGACGATAGCCAGGACGACATGGAAACCCAGGATCGTGACGGCACGACACCACCAGGTGACACGGCCCAGCGTGACCGTGACAGCGAACCCCACTTAGGGCACACCCCGTCGCACAGCAGTCCGCCCAACAACTCGGCCCAGGCCGACCCCTGCGCACAGCTCAACGACGCTGAAGGCGCCACTGCCGCCGACGCGACAAGCCATGCCACTGCATCGCCAGCTCATACCAGCCCGCGCAGTGGCGGCTTCAGCCCCGCTGCAGCACTGGCTGGACCTGGACATCCCCAGACCGCAGGTGGCAGCACCACGCCCCGCACCCTTGTCTGCCGTGTTAACGTGACTGACTCCAATCCCAGCGCCATCGACCACTGGCAGGCCGACATCGACAACGACCCCATCGACGACGAGTACCCAGATGCCAGCGGTTCCCACGAGGCCCAGCACAGCGCAGCGGCATCACGACACTGTGGCTGCCTCATTTGCCTCTTTGTGGCCACGTACGCCATCGTGATAGCAATGCCGTACAAGGACCAGATCGATGGGTACTTGCCGACACCGAGCCGAGACCCCAGCTACCGACAACGACGACGACGTGAAGCGGCGGCACCAGGCCCATCTGTGCCCACTACACCCCGACGCACAACGGCATACAACGTCACGTCCGCATTGTGGGCTACTCTCAAGTGGACCAGCGTCAAACTCAGAGATATCGTCCCGGGCGGAGTCAGCGCAGTCGGGGTCGGCCTTGGGGGTGTCCTGAAATGGGCCAGCGGCAAACTCGGGGCTATTGCCACTGGCGGAGTGGTGTGCGGTCTTTTACTTGTCGGCGCCAAACTCCTCGCTCAAGGAGCCGTCGGACACGTAGGAGCCCGCATCTGTGCGCGTGCCCTGGACTCATCCACGGCCCAGTGGTGCCTCCGCTGTTGCCAACCGAGCAGGAGGCCGCGTGACGAGGCCACATACACAATGCCGCGCACGCTTGCCGACGAACACGAGGACCAGCACGTGCACTCACTCCGACATCCGCTGCTACAGGAACACTACGCCGCAGTAGTTGCCGCCGCAGTCGCCGATGTCACCACCGCCACCACCGCCGCCATCGTCGAAGTCACTGCCGCCGTATCGCGAGCCTCGTCTGTCACACCACGATCGACCAGCCCGTCCCCGCGAGACGGCTCCAAGAGCTGCGCGGCCTACGGTAACCTACCGACTAATGAAGATGCCACAGCCCACGGCAGCGACACCGAGGCAAGGGAAACACGTGAGTGCACCCACGTTAGCCCGTGGTCCATCTTCCGACATGTTGATGCTCGTGGTTCCTCTCCCGACACGGACACCCAACCACCACGACGGCGAGCGCGCTATGCATCACCCGCCAGGCCCCAGGCGCCTTCAGGCCCTGGTATGCCCTACGCAGCCCTCAAGCCACCGACGCGCAACTTACGCAACACTATCCAGCGCGACCCAGCGGTCCCCGTGCCGCCGACGAGCATCCTCAACGCCCTGTACCAAAACGGCGTTGCGCTTGGTAACAGTGGCGTGTCTACAGAGGACATCAAAGACGCTCTGCGACTCCACGACCATCCTCGATTCACCCATGATCTAACACTCCAAGCGCTGGGGCCGTGGTCTGACATCATGCAGAGGCCCCCGAACCGCTTCACTTGGGTGCTGGAAGACTCGGGCGGGAACTCAGGCGAGACGATTTTCCCCTACCTCACGTGGGACCTCCGCCAACCCACCACCGACGCGCCCACTGTCTTCTGGCATGGGACCCGCGGCGACCTTGCGGCCCGTCTCGCTGCCAGCGGAGGGCACCTCTTGCCAGGCCCCCGCCGTGAAGCGAAGGGTCGAACTGGCACCAACGTTGGCCGCACGTACGTGAGCGTGCACCCTTCGCTGGCCGCGTGGTACGCAATGCCGCCCCACCCGCCCTACAGTCTCGAAGACGACACCCTCGCGTGGGGACCCATCGCGCTCTGGATGTGCGAGGCCACCCAACCACCGCGCGGTGAGAACAGGCACAACTTCGTGAAAGGGGAGGCCCACGGAGCGCGTCTCATCTACCCTCGGGTCCTGAGCCTCCTCATCCGCATGGACTGGCGCGCCCCCACAGAAGCTGCCTCCAGGTGCCGTGCCCTACCACAAGCCTATGGCATGGGCGACTGTGCGCACGCCCTCCACATCGCTGGCTACGATCATCCAGATCTCCGTGAGGCGGCTGAAGCTCACGACCAGGAAGCTAGCACCAGGCGCAGGCTAGACATCGCGGCAGCGTGGCCACCGCCGCAGGCACTATACTCGCAAGAGGCAGCGCGAGTATGGGCCAAACAGCACTACGACACTGAAGCAGCCACCAGGGACGACCCCAACCAGCCCCGCCCACGTGTCTCGCTGCGCAAGCTCCAGCTGGACCCCAAACCACTCATCGACCTGGTGTACACTGGCTTGCAAGCCGTCCCCGTGCGGGGGCATCCCGACGCACGCGAGTCGCGCCCCAGCGGCTCCAGCCCTGGGGCCGCGTCTGGCCCACCGCGCACTTACCAGGCAGGTGCCGCCCTGGCACACAGTCCAGACCGCTCATCGACGACATCGGGAGCCGACGACCGCCGTGCGCCTTCCCTCATCAGCGCGGCCGCCGCCCTCGCCCGAGGCCACGCCCGCCCACGGCGATCCGCCTCCCGTTCGTCACGGCAGAGTGGCGGAAACCCCACCTCGGACAACAGCGACATCGAGACGTGGGAGCACATCGAGACGGAAGAGGAGCCGACTGCCTACCACGTCCTCGCCTACCACGTCCGCGATGTGCGGGCCCGTGTCAATGCCCCTGGCATCGAGGTCTGGCTTGACCCTGGCGATCACCACGACGGCGCCTACTTACCGTGGGGGACGACCGTCATGGGCCATCGCGTCATCGACCCTGCGGTGGCGGGGCGTGACGGCTGGGTCATCCTCCACCACGACCACGGCGACACCACTACCAAGCTCTGGGTACCGACCCAAGTCCACGTCAAAGCGGACGACACTTGGCGCACGGTCGTGGTACCAGCGGACATGGGGCCCCAGTGGATCGAGCGCCATGCCGAGGACGCTCGCCTCCCCGCCGAGGTCGCCCGCACTACAGGCCAATCCTGGTTTGCCGACGTCTGGCCCTTGTGGGATCGCCCTCGACCTCACCCAGACGACCCAGGCACAAACGAGCATGCGCTCCCGCCCCTACCAGGACGCTGGTCTTGCCTACAGTGCCGATTCCAATGTTGTCAGTACTGCGCGGCTCGCCGCAACACGCAGCTCGGCACCTCGGGCCAACCAACGTGCCCAGACTGTGCCCTCAGCGGACTGCGTGCACTTATGGACTGGTCCACGGACTACTCTTGCAACAGCTGGACGTGTGCATACAGCACCGACAACAGGGACTCCGACACATGCTGCCTGTCCAGCAGGTGCCCCCATCCGACCAGTCCACACAGCCTGTTCGACGTCCGTGCCACAGGGATGCCGCCGCACATCCTTGCCCGCCAACACGGCAACGCGCCAGCCCACCATGACCTCAAGGAACCCCCCCGAGCGCCTTCAGGCCCCGGGGGGGAGCCTCCACAACCAGGCCAAGCAGGTTACCAGGGTCAATGGTACTTTCCTCCGAGGCCGCGGCGCGTCCCCAGGCAGGGACTGCCTGACGGCACGAGGCGGCCACCTGGGTTCACAGGAACGGGGATGCCCGAAGAACCGTCCCCCGACCAACCTCTCTGGAGGGAAGGCTACGTGCTCTTCGGCCCCCACCAGGCCCTCAAGGAGGAATTCACCTTCAACAAGACGGTCCGCCGACCCTACTCCCTAGCCATCACCAACATGTACAGGGACCGTGTCACGGTCAGGACCGTCTGCGAGTCGATCGCCGAGCGCATCCACACTACCCGCACCCGCTGGCGAGATGTGGTACTGTACTGGGACGCCGAGGGTGGTCCTGGGCCTCAAGCTCTCGACTACGACATGCGACTCTGCGACGCCATGGTGAGCCGTGCCACGACCGAAGCCGAGCTAAACCACGACCGCAGCAACCGTGGTAGTTTCTGTCTCTATGGACCAGCGCACCAGCGAGCTGTAAACATCACGGCGCTCTCCGAGCCGCAGAACATCGACTACACGGAGCATGTGCGGCGATACTCACCCGTAGGGGAGACCTACCCAGACCACGCCTTTGAGCACGTCTATCGGGGCTGGCAGCGGCCCGACGTACCCACCATCCTCCCCGATACCCGCCCCCTCTCGAGAGCCGACCAGCAGCGATATCAACAGCACCAGCAGCGCATTCAGCAGCGCGACCAACGCGACGCAGGTCAGCCGAGCACGCCACGTTACCGCTCCCCCGCGCGCGTCCCGACAGGCGGCAGCACGGTGTACGGCGGGGGTGCCGCCTATCACCGTGGCCCCATTGGCGCCAGGCCCGCGGCGGCTGGAGCAGCCGCCTCCAGCTACGGCCATGCCCCTCACGCCAGGGTGCACCCAGCGGTCATCGGCTACCCGCGTGCACTCGTGCAGGCCCCCCCACGGGCCACTTCGCCCGTGCCAGGGTCCACGCGTGCCTGGGGCCATTACCCAGGCCGCCATGACAGCACCCCCAGCAACCAGCCCGCAGTGGTAACCCCTGCGGCTTCAGCCCAGGGGGCTGCAACAAACCGTGGCAGGACAGGGCGCCCTGAAGGATGGCGTGATGCGAACGTGCGTGCTCGGCAACCGCGCCAGCACACGCCCCCGCCAAACGTGGCCGCAGCGCTGCGCCCTGCCCAGGCAAACCTGCCCCACCTGAGCGGGAGAGGCAGCCGCTCGTCCCGCTCGTCCTCACGTACACCCAGGCGCATCACAGCGCCTCCCCGCGGCACAGCGAGGGAAGCGCCCACCACGTCAGCCCCCGCCCCGACGCTGTCGACCCTGACCAGGCCACAGCCACGGCGGAGGGCGGCACAAGCGGCCCCGCCAGCCCAGCCCATCACCCTGCGCGGCGCCGATCCGCTCCCCGAGCAGGGCGGATTCCGAGCGCGCTAACGCCCAGGCGACCTCGCCACGCGACCGCCACACGGGCGGGCGCGTCCCGCGCAGCAGGTCCTGCAGCCGCCACAGCTCGCGCAAGGCCCCTGGGAGCTCCACGAGCCCGCCGCCTCGCTAGACTCAGGCTGATGGCCGAGCCCCCGAAGTGGTGCCACGCTTCGGTGCCAGCGCCATCGAACCTGGCCAGGTCGACCTCGAGCCGACGCCGTCCACGGACCACGAGCTGCCGCTGCCCACCCGCGTGGTCGCCCCCATCGACGAGGCGCCGACCTTCGACCCGTTCAAGAACAAGTACCGCGTCAAGGACCTTGCGGCGGGCTTCGGCGGCGGCTCACCGCTCTCACCTCAGAGTCGGGGCGGAGCCCCCGCCACCTCAGCCGCTGCCGCGGCAGCGGCGGCCCCGCGTGGAGTCAGCCCTGTCCGCAACGCGTGCCTCACGGCAGCGGGCATGGACGAGGCCCAGCGCCAGGCCACCGACCGCGCTGCTCGAGCTGTACCACCAGATGCTGCTCATCACGGTACTGACGGGGCGGGCGCGCCGCCGCAGGACGGACCAGCGGTGTCGCGTGCGCAGTATATGCGCGTGCGTTGCGCCGCTGCCGCGCCGAGCCGCTGCCGCTGGTTCGTTTTTGCTTTTGTGTTCGGCAGGACGGATCGAGGAGTCGCCTCCCTCTCCCTCTGCTGCCGTCCCACCTCTCCTCCCCTCGTCCCCTATGGTACAGGAGTGAGGAGGATTTTTCGAGGCAGTTTTGCTGATGTTTATGAACCCCCCCTGGCGCAGTGCCGACCATGTCTCGCCTATACTTCTGGCCTGACGGCGGCTTCAGCCCCGGTCAAGCCAATCTGTAGGAACGCCATGAGCTCCTACTGTGGCCAAGCCTTCTACCTGGGTGAGGGCCAGGCTGCCCTCCACCGTGCGGGGCGTGCCAACCCCAGCTCCACCGATGGAGACGGGCCAGGTCGCTCCATCCACCTCGTCAGCCTAAACATCACCAGTCTCTCAGCGAACTGGCCAACCATCACCGCTCTTGGTGTCGACCACAACGCCGCAGTCATAGCACTGCAGGAGACCCGACATGCCAAGCCGACCAGACAAGCCATCGCTACCAGCGCCGCCAATCCACACCACGGGGGATACCACGCCAGTCTGGGACCTGACCTGGATCTGGCGCGAGCCCAGCGCAGAGCTGCCCACGGCGGCACAGACCACACCGTCGTGGGCAACACTGGCGCCTCGGGAGGGGTCGCCATCCTCTCTAAGGATGCCATTGTCGACTCCACTGTCGACGACACTGCGCCCTGTATCGTCGCCCTCAAGGCCAAGAAAAGATGGCACGAGGCCTTTCTCCCGCTCTGCACTCAGCACCGCCGCAGGCGGCGACGAAACAACCACGGGCCCGCTGGGATCTACATAGCGAGCCTCTACGGGGTCGCTGGAGGAGACAGCACAGACTTGTTTCGGCTCGCTGACTGCGCCGCCGCAAGGGTCGGCTCAGCCCCGTATTTCATCTGCATGGACGCCAACACGAACATCGACGACAATCCACACCTGCTGCACATGATGCAGCACGGATGGTTTAACGTCGCTGAAGGCACACCAGACCACACCATGCACACATATGGCAATATCCCTGACTGGGACCGCGTCACCAAGTGCCCCCGCACTTCGCGCATCGATTATATCATCGCCAACCAAGCGGCGCGATCCCTTGTCACCGACTTCTGCTATCTGCGCGACTTGCCAGCGAAGTCCCATGTTGGCCTGCAGGTCACGCTCGACCTCAGTCGCCTCGACCATACGGCCCGACGCCTTCTTGCCCCCACGCCCTACCCCCCTAACGATGGAGCTCATGAGGGCCACGAACTGCAGGCATTAGGGACCCTCATCGCAGGGCGATACCAGGACCGCATGGAGCAGGCCGACACACGCGACGATGTGGAACGCATGTTCGCCCTGGCTAACGAGGCCAGCCATGAATACCATCTCACCCGTCTGCGCGACCTGCCACCTCCACCGCCAGACCACCCAAAAAAGAAGCCCCCCACCATGCACGGGCTCACGCCCACGTTCGAGGAGCGACCCGTTGTCCCCCGCGCCTTTCCCACCTACGGAGCTTCCACGATACACATGAACCGCCTGCGCAAGCTCCATCGGCAACTTTGTGAGCTTCGCTTCATCGGACAGCACCATCATTTAGACTGCCGTGCCATCCCGCCGTACCTGGCGCAGCGCATCGACTGCACGTGGACCGCGGCCCGCCTCCTCTGTCACAAGCTGCGCCCCACGGTTCTCCTGGCCTTTCCCGAGGCCTGGACCCCCGACGAGCCAGCACCTCACGGAGAGCATCTTGACTGTCTGATCCAAAACCTCGACTCAGAGCTGGCGCGACGTGCAAACCGTGCCAAAGCTGAACGCATCAAGATATGGGCTGAGGGCGTCCGCGAGCCAAGCGGGCGAAAGGCGGCCATATACGCACGGGCTGCTGACAGCTCGCCCACGGCGTATCTCCGCACGCCTACCACTCCCGACGATACACAACTCCACTGCGACACCAACGCCTTCAAACCTGACAAAGCTAGCACGGACGATCGTGACGCCGACACCGAAGCTGGCGGCTTCAGCCCCAGCGACGGTAGTTCGCCCGACACGGACAACGACGAAGACCACACTTGTGAACCACCACCTGCACAGGTCCCCGACACCCTCCCTGCCAACGCCATTGTTGCTAATACCAAAGACATGCTTAAGCTCATGGTCGACACCTGGGAGCCCATCTTGGGCAGGTACCGCGCCCGTGCAGGGCATGACGCCGAAGCCATGCCGACGTGGGCTGACTTCTACGACGAGTACCGACAAGAGCTGCCTACGCCATCACCAGCTGCCCCTTTCCACCTCACCGACGACCAACTCATCCACTTCATTCGCACCCGTTCACCGCGCCGTGCGGGGGGACTTGACGGCTGGACAACTAAGGAGGCTAAGGAGTTACCCGACGACATCCTTCGCCTCTTCGCCAGCGTCTTACGCGCTATGCAACGCACTGGCACCATCCCAGAACCCCTCCTTCACGTGCCAAACCCGTGCCTCCGAAAAGGCCGAGGGGAACTCCCGACGGACCAACGACTTCTCTCGGTGCTTTCCGTTTGGATGTACGCGTGGGAAGCGCCAGCTTACCGCAGCCTCACGGACTGGCGGAAAGGATGGACCCACGCCACGAGCTTTGGCGCTGTTCCCAAAGCTACCATTGGGGACGTCAGCACCTCTCTCGCCCTGCGCATCGAGCACGCCAGGGCTTTACTCCTGCCCTTAGCTGGGGCTGCCCTTGACCGACAGAAGTGCTTCGACTACCTCATCACGGACATCTGCCTTAACCTTGCGCTTCACGCGGGGTGCCCCCAAGACATCGTTACTGTCCGCAGAAACTTCTACAGTCGCCACAAACGCTACATCCGCATGAACGGAGCGTACTCTAAGGACTTGGCCAGGACCAACGGTCACCTCCAGGGAAGCTCATGGTCCCTGGACGACATCAAGCTGCTCATGTGTGTGTGGACAAAGAGACAGCATCGATACGTTCCTCGATCACTCAGCACTACCTTTGTTGACGACAGCAACTCCACTACCCACACCGCGTCTGAGCTGCAGAAATCTCTTGACGAAACCGCCAAGTTTGATCGATTCTCAGGTCAACGCATTCACCCTGGCAAAGTGGCGGGGTGGGCGCTCACCGACGAGCTTCACGCCGCCGTTACCCAGCTCACTCTGGCGGAACGGCCCTTACGCGTGGTCGACTCCTTCAAGCTCGTCGGGAGTTACATCAACGCCGAGGCAGCGCCGGCTCCAGCCGCGCTTAACCTCACGGCCACCGCTGACGCCCGTGTACGGAGGGCGACTAGTCGCCTGCCGCGCATTGGCAAGCTCCCATCGCCGATGCTTATCAAGGCGCGGCACGCCCGTTCCCTTGCTGCCAGCGTCTGTACCACGGGCACCGACATTCAAGCCCCATCAGGCCCAGCCAAAACTGCCTACAACCACGCCCTCAAGGCGGCTATCCGCCCCAAGGGGAACAAGTGGGTCGAGTTCTGGACTCTCATGGCCGTGTGCGTCCCAGGACACGCCCTGGAGATTGACGCCATCACGCAGCGTGAAGCTTTCCTGTGCCTGCGGCGACAGGTTAACCGCGACGTTACACTCTGCGGTCTCGCCAGAGATCTCCAACACCACGTCCAGACCCTGTTTGGTGGAGGACCTGTCGGACGACTCGTCCAGTCGCTCCAGCAGCTCCGTTGGACCTGGCCCACATTTGGCATCATGTACGACGACTGGGGCTGCCAGATCAGCTGGCTGAACTTACCCCAAAACGCCTTCCTTCACATGCTGCGGGCCTCACAACGCAGAGCCTTTCTGAGGAGGATCAAGCCACGGCGTCACGACCTTGGATACCTTGCCTCTGTCAGACAGGGCCTCGACCTCTTCGCCAGCACGTGGCTCGCCCGAACGAAAGGAGCAGCCAAATGCACTGCCTGGCAGCTGGCGCTCCTCCTGAACTACCTGTCGGGCGGGGACCACACCCAACAGCGACGATCCCGATCAAACACGTCTGCTGACCCCAGCCCCATCTGCCGATACTGCGACGAGGAAGAGGAAACTCAGGAGCACACTGTCCGCGACTGCAAGTGCTGGGCCCGAGAAAGACTCCCTCTCACCACCCTCATCAGTGACGAGCAGTGGGCCCGTCTCCCGCCGCACACAAGACACTGCGGGCTCTTCGATGAAGACCCAGCCCTCCTCGACCTGCAGGCCGACCTCGCGAGGGACCCGCTACCCAGCCCATACCGCGGCCCCCCCCTGAGGGAGATCCTGCGGCTTCAGCCCAGGACTCCTACACCACCTACCTTGACCACGACACTGGTTGGACATGGGTCTACGCTGCCACGGACGGTGCATGCACCAACCAAGCCATCCCATTGCTAGCACGAGCGGGCTACGGCGTCTACTACGGCATCGACCACCGCATGAACTACAGTGCACGCGTTCACGGCCTAACGCAGAACGCCCAGCTTGCGGAGACCCTCGCCATTGTCCACCTCACGGCATGTGCTGAACGGCCCGTGCACGTTTTCGTGGACAACCAGGCGGTGGTCGATGGGTTCCAAAGCATCATCGACGGACACTCAGCACCGCAGGGCACGCACGTGGAGCTCTGGGAAAAGATCCACCGATGTGTTATGGCCAAGCCCAACATGTTCCGCGTCGAAAAAATCGCCAGCCACCTGGGAGACATGGGCATCGACCTCGGGCTCATCGGGCCCATTGCGGAGGAGTTCAATCGTCAGGCTGACGCCCTCGCCACAACGGCGGCACGCACTCACAACCTTCCAGACGACATTGTCGAAGCTGCCAAAACACGACATCGCCAAGCGACCGTGCTTCATGGGGTCGCTGTCGCCATCTACGAGCGTAGACACCGCACACTCCCGCTCCCACACCGCAGGGCTGGGTTTACAGCTGCGGAACTCAACAAAATGGAACCAAACCCCCTGCTGTCGGACCAGGCACCACCCGCGGCTGGACCAGACATCCCACAGAACCCGGACGAGCTCTGGGCCGAGGCCCAACGGGCGATATTCGACGAACAGGAGGACGACCCGTTCGGCTTCGGCGGGGGACTTGACTTCCTAGGCGACGGGCCAGCCAGCGCCAACCTTGCCCCGTCGGGCATCCGCACGACGCCCTCGACTCCGCCACCGAGAGCGGCACCGCACCCACATGACGACGCCGCTCACCTCCAAGACGCTGACGAACAGGAGGACGACCCGTTCAGCTTCGGTGGGGGATCGGACGTCTTGGACGACGGCCCAGCCAGCGACAACCCTGCCCCGTCGGGCAACCTCTCGACGCCTACCGCGACTCCGTCTCCGAGAGCGACATCGCTCCCATATGATGATATCGGTCACCGCCAAGACGCCGACGACGACCTGGGTGACCCCCGCGGACTGAGTGGCATAGACGACGCACCGCCGACACCCCACGCTGCCGACCATGCCGCCCTATCGAGACCCCACCCTACTACGCGGCTGACCTCAGAGCCCTCGCACGGCATCATGATTGGTCCCACCGCGCAAACCACTCCGCCCCCCCACCAGTGGCAGCCCGCGGGGGCGGCTTCAGCCCCCCCGCAGGGCACTGAACCAGGCAGGCCCTCGCACCCCGTCCACGCTTCCATCGTTGCTGAGCGAGAGGATGCGGCTCTCCCGACCTCTCGGGGCGTGGCCCTAGCGGCTCCAGCCCTGGGGCCGCGTGCTCCCCTCCAGTCACCTTTCAAGGGTGACGGACGACAGCATACAGGGTGCCGTACTACGCTAGTCCACCACCTGGTCAGGCGTACCGAGGACCTCGCCCCTGTCACGAGGCCCGCGGCCGCTGGCACTGAGCAGCCACCCCTCACCGACCGCGAAACCGAGCTGTCCCAGGCTATGGCCGCTCTCCAGCAGAGGTGTGCTGCTCTCGCCGCGGACCTCGCCGCCGCTCAAGCCCGCCAAGGCCCTCTACTCCAGCGCCTCCACAGCGCCGGGCGAGCCTTCGCCGAGCTGCTTACGCCCTCGCCCGATGGTGCCGTGCCGTCACTCACCATCCAAGCTATGCTGTCATCGTTCCGCGGCGCTCCACCTGGTGCCCCGCGCTAATCTCCTCCTTTCTTGCCTGCCCGTGAGTACGCGTGGCTCCGCGTCCACGGTGTCAGGGCGTGGGGGCGGGGGGTGCCCCGTCACTGCGCGCCGCTTTGCGGCCAAGCGCCCAACTGGCGGTCTGCCAAGCCGCCTAGCCACGTGTCAGCACGTCGCCTTTCTTGTTGGGGCCTCTTTCTTCACGCGGTCTGACAGGTGAGATCATCACCGTCTGTCCGCCGTCTGTAGCGTCTGTCGCACTGCGCCGGGGGAGGGGGTTTTTGTTGCCCGCCCTCGTATCTAAAGGCTGCGCCGCCGCAAATAGTGTTTAGCGAGTTGTCGCACCGCAGTGCGCCTCGCGGACGGACCCTGGTCCGCCTACTTGTCCGCTCTGTCTCTCTCTCTCTCTCTCTCTCTCTCTCTCTCTCTCTCTCTCTCTTTCTCTCTGCTTTTCTTTCTCTTCCTGAAAAAAGAATGGGGAGGCGCGCCGCGGCACTGGCCATGGCGCGCAGGCCCGCGAGCCGGCCGCGCGCAGCGGCCGAGGCCCCGCGAGCAGAAATGGCCGCGCGCACGGGCGACAGGGGCTGGGCGGGCGCCCGCGGTCGGTTGGCGTCGGTCGGCCAGCGTTCTGACCGAGATTTCAACGTGAATCCAGCCGTGGCGACGAGGGCGCCCCAGGGCCCCGAAGGTCGGTCGGCGTCGGTCGGCGGCACCGTTCTGACTGAGATTTCAATGCGAATCCAGCCGTGGCGACGAGGGCACCCCAGGGCCCCAGGAAGGTCGGTCGGCGCGGTCGGGGGCAACGTTCTGGCTGAGATTCCCGCGAATCCAGCCGCGGCGACGAGGGCGCCCCAGGAAGGTCGGTCGGCGTCGGTCGGTGGCAACGTTCTGACTGAGATTTCAATGTGAATCCAGCCGTGGCGACGAGGGCGCCCCAGGGCCCCAGGCTGGTCGGTCGGCGCGGTCGGTGGCAACGTTCTGACTGAAACAGGTTCCCCCCCTCCCCCCTCCCCTCCCCCTCACCCACGCACACGCGCACGCGCCACGCACACGCGCACACAACAAGAAAACAAGAACATAAGATATTTCTGGACAGTGAGCAAGTGACAACGAACTCCGCACGGCACACACAACACATCACACAACACACACACACACATACACACACACACACACTCGCGCGCGCACGCACGCCGCCGCAACGCACGCACGCACGCACGGCACCACGCACGCACCTCAAAAAGAAAAAAAAAAAAGAGAGGAGAAGGAACACACACACACACAACACCACACACACACACACCACACACACACCTTTTTGTTTACCATAATTTGGTGCACGATGGATTTGTCCCGGTTGTGACCCCGCGCGACGCGGGGCATTTCCGCGCCCGGCTCTTACTCGCAGGGGGAAGGGAAAAACAATGAGGGCAGCCGCTGCACTGTGGTGGCCCTGGCCCTGGGCGACGCGACAACCCGCGTCTACAGACGACAGACCGAGGGCCGCAACGAGATCGGAAGCGAGCGCGCGCGCGCGGGCGCACGTGCGCGGCGCGCGCGCCCAATGGGCAAGGGAGTCACGGGGAGAGGAAGGGAGCAGACAGGCAGTGCCCCGGACGCGCGAATCGCGCGCCTGCTTCGCGGACCCACGGGCAGCGCGGGCACCCGCGTGGACGCCAGCAAAATGGCGTTTCCAGACGCGCGGCTACATGACATGAGCATTTCACGATTCATTTACCATGGCGTATAACTTATCTAACATAATATATTCCCATAACAATAGCATACAAGCAAACCGCAAAATATATAATAGCATATCGTTATGTCATACCAAATCGTAAGGTTCCGTAACCACCTATCGGTGTGTCGTAACGCCATTTCATGATGATAGTCGCGCTTTGGCGGATCATCGGGCAATGCCCGATGATGGAGTCTCCAGGTAGGGCTTCTTGGAGGCAGTGGATCCTGGAGGGCGTCGAGAAAGGAGGTAAGAGGGCCCACCAGTACAGTCGAGATCCCCAGAGCTGGAAGCCCACCACAACCCTCAGCTCCGACGGGGCGGTCGTCTCGGATCCCCTCAGCCTCCTGAAGTCCGAAGCCCTTAAGTTTACCGAGCTCTGGGGAACCACGTAGCTTTGGGAGATATTGTCGGCTTTTCCGGCTCAGCTGAGAGTGGTTTAATTGGCGATGCTTGCGAAGGCCTCTGGAGGCTTTAGGCCAATCGGCCTCTTCGTGGGCACTTACCGCCACCGGGGTCGAGCACGTCGTCACTTTGCTGAAGAGTGGGGGGCGGCCTGGCAGAGGCCGTTTTTTTTTTTTTTTTTTTTTTTTTTTTTTTTTTTTTTTTTTTTTTTTTTTTTCTTTTCTTTTCTTTTCTTTTCTTTCGCGCGGCCGCTTCAAGTCTTCTTCAGATGTTGTTTGGAGGCGAGCTCTAAGGTCTGAAGAGTCGGTTTCCTGTCAAGAAGTTTCGGCAAGCGTTCTCTGGGACATGTATAAGTTCTATGAATTGTTTGACCTGGAGCTGCTTTTAGACAGGTGCAGGCGCGTCGGCTTCTCTCTGCAGGTCTCGCGCCTGCGCGTGTTCGCCTACCAGTGAGCACGCTTCGTTTTGATGAGTGGCAGTGCCAGTGGACTTTGGTTGGCAGTCAAGGGGGTTATCGCAGGGTGTTCCATCGCAACCACCTTCTTGCGCATCTACCTAGTCCTGGATCTGGATCGTCTGACGCAGCCACGTTCAGTCACGTTAGATGCTTACATCGACGACTGTTCTCTCAATTGCGTCGGCTCCGTCGAGACTGTTGTCAGAGATCTGGCCTCGTCGTCTCGGGCTCTGCACCGCGTCCTCACCTTAGACTGCAAGTGTTCGATGTGGTTCGATCGCAACTCGGGGGTCACGGCAGACAAGGCTTGTCTTCTTTAGTCTTCTTCGCCAGTCGCTCATCGTCTTCGCGATATCTTGGGAGGCCTAGCAGGGCCTATTACGACGGGGGTCGCCAACCTGGGGATCGATGACACACAAGGGAAACCTCGTCGTTTGTCGGGTCGTGGAGCTACCGCCAAGAAGCGAGTTGCGATGTTTAACCGAAAGGTCAAGAGGTTGACCAAGCTCAAGTCTGACTTGGGCAGGATATGCAAGTTGATATGTACAGCTGTGCCCGTGCCGGGCCTATTGTACGGAGCCGAAGTCCGTGGCTGCAGTGATGGGGGGGTCCCTCACCCACGTCGGTCGATCGGTCGTACTAGGCAGCCTTCGGCAGGGAGCAGATCACTTTCGATTCTCATGATTTCGGAAAATGACCCAGCATGGCTTTCGGCAGTTGCACCGGCTGTCCGTTGGGGCAAGGAGGCGTGGATCGCCGCCAGCAAGACCACGACCCTTTCTCTCGCTTTTGCTGCACTGCGCTCGTGGAGCGCCTCGTTTGGCAAGGATCTCTCGTGGAGGTCCTGCGGCGGCCCCGTGGGCGCCATGAAGCTGTCCTTGTGCAGGATCGACTGGCAGATGAAGGACCCCTTCACTATGATCAATGACACGCAGCAGGAAATATCGTTGCCAGTCACGTATCCTGCCCTCTTGAAGAAGCTGTTGCGTGAAGGAGTGCTGCGGTCCCTGGAGAGATCTGCCAACAATACCTTGGCCCCCCCCCCAGCGCCTGTGCTTCGACGTGATGGCATCCGCTACTCGGTCTTCTAAGTTCGATAAGATCCAGAGGGGCTCCATCAAGGCTGTGCTCTGTGGGGCTACGTGGACCCGTGATAAGGCCATCAGCTTAGGTTATCAGTGTTGTCCTAAGTGTGAGCTCTGTAGGGAGCCCGACTCTTTGTATCATAGGCTCTGGAGGCGCAGTGCGTGCTCGGAGCTTAGAGCCTCTCTTGTGGACCCCTGGTTGTTAGAAGCCTCGCAGGACCCCAATGTGGACCTCCTTCTGTTCACCAGGGGCTTTTTCCGACACCCAGGGGACCTTTATCCCCCCCCCCCCGCTCTCGGACGCTGGAGTAGATGTGCAATGGCGCGATGACCCCGAGCGTCGGGGTGGAGGATTCGAAGGTCATGTCTTCCTCGACGGCTCGTGCTTTAAGCATCCAGTGCGTGAGCTCCTCGAGAGCGGGGTGGGGGATTTCTGTTTTTGAAAATCAGGAAGCCACGTCCCCTCTCTGCGCGGTTTCGGCCCCCGTCTGGAGCCCCGCGCCCCAGACGAGCCAGGGAGGTGAGCATTCAGCCTTCGGAGGCTCCGTTTTCTTGACGGGAGGGCCCAGCGATTTCTATACTGATTGTTTAAATGTGCACAAGCAGTATCACGCCCCTGGCTATTACAATCAGATCAGCCATAAGCTGGTCTACAGCGGGATGGTCATGCAAGCACTTTCTCACGCCTCCTTGGTCCGCAGCTTAACCAAGGCTACGGCTCACCAGAGTTTTGAAGCTGATCTGCCTCCCCTGGAGGCTTTCCACCGCTTGGGCAACCATGCGGCCGACCAGGCTGCGAAGCGAGGCGCTCTCCAGCATCCCGAGGCCTCACCAGAGCTGCAAGAGTCCGCCGGCCGTGACATTAAGATTGCCCAAGCGGTTGCGCGTCTGTCTGCTCACCTCCTCCCGCTTTGGCCTCGCTTAGAGCTCAAGGGAGTGCCTTTGATCGTCCCGCCGCGTCCTGCCGCCGTGGCCCGTTCGGGCCATCTCTGGGCGAGGGTGGGCTCTCTCTGGCAGTGCACTCAATGTCTGCGCGGGAGGCGCTCTGCGGCGGAGCCGCCTCCTGAGATCTGTTCCCACCATAGCCACGTCAACGTCGCTCGTCTGATGCAACTCGGCCACAGGTGCTGGGTAGTGGATTGCAGCGACGATTATTTTATCTGCTTTTGCCAGGTGTGCAAGAGCTACACCTCAGGACTGCGGCTCGCTCACCTCGCGAGTCGTTGCACTGGCCCTCCTGTCAACAAGGAGGGCCTGCCCAGGACACCCGACGCCTGGGCCAAGCTTTCATCTGGCCGCCATCCGAAGCGGCCCAGGGTGACTATTCTGTCCAGCACGATGGCTGCTCTGTGCCCGTGAGCTCTGGGGGGGATGGTTGGGCCAATCGCCTTTTTGGCGTGATGGTCCCCCCCTCGGCGTGCGGAAGCCGTGTGGCTTCGCTGCTGGCTCTGTCGCCTGCTCGCTGCTCCTGGCCTCGCTTGCGCGACTCAGGAGTGGGAGCTCCTAGCGCCTCGCCGCTCAGCCTGTTTTGGCTGGTGGAGGGTGGTGCTTTGCTGCGGCGCATGTTAAAACAAATCCTCCTCCTCCTCCCTCCTCCTCCTCCTCCTCCTCCTCCTCCTCCCTCTCCCCCTCCCCCTCCTCCTCCTCCTCCCTCCTCCTCTCCTCCTCCTCCTCCTCCTCCTCCTCCCCCCTCCTCCTCCCCCTCCTCCTCCTCCTCCTCCTCCTCCTCCTCCTCCTCCTCCTCCTCCTCCTCCTCCTCCTCCTCCTCCCGTTCGGCGCCCAGCTGTGCGAGCTGGCGCCGAGGGCTCCCCCGAGGCCCGCCCGCGGCGTCTCGGCACCTCCCCCCGGAGAGGCCGAGGCGCGCACCGAGAGGTAGGGCACCCTCCCCCGCTCGGCGGTGCTGCCGACGGCGGCGACGGCGGCGTGCGTCGCGGTGTCACGGAGGAGGAGGAGGAGGAGGAGGAGGAGGAGGAGGAGGAGGGGGAGGAGGAGGAGTAGCAGCAGGGAGCAGGAGGAGGGGGAGGAGGAGGAGGAGGACCCAGACCTGATTCAAAAAGGGGCAAAATTGGTCACGGGACGACGTTTCTATTATTTGTTTTGACTATTTGGGGGTATTTGCTTGGGCATCTGTTGTGTCTCATCCAGAATCCCACCGTCGGGGGACATGCCCGACCTAGTTTTAGTGGGAGAGAGAGCGGCATAAGCAGAAACGTGGGGCGGTCCGCGCGGATGTCTCGGATCGGCGTCAGGACCCCCTGGGCGGCGCCGCCGGCGCCGCCCCCGGAGCGCCCCGCGCGCCAGGGGCGGGGGGCCGAGCGCAGATCCAGGGAACCCGCGCGGACCGTCAAAAGTTTATGTTTGTGCCGGTATTGTTTCCTGTCCGATGTTATAATGATGTGCATGTTTTTTTTTCTTCTGAATAATATAGTTGTGTTCGTTGTCTCCTTCTTCTGACGAGGAGGCGGAGGAGGAGGAGGAGGAGGAGGCGGAGGAGGAGGAGGAGGAGGGCGGAGGAAGGAGGGGAGGAGGACGAGGAGGAAGGGGCGGAAGGATGTAGGATGGAAGGGGGGGAGGAGGCGGAGAGATATCAGCGTTGTGTTCCAGGCTTCGCGATGTCGCGCGTCCCGGTGCCTCGCTCCGGCGCCGCGGCCCTCGGCTCTCCCTTCGGGGGGGGGAGAGCGCCGCAGAGGCTCGTCAGGTGCGCGCTTTGCCCGCTGCCCCGCGCCCCTCCCTCCTTCCTCCTCCTCCTCGCTCCCTCCTCCTCCCCTCCTCCTCCTCCTCCGCCCTCCTCCTCCTCCTCCCTCCTCCCTCCTCCTCCTCCTCCTCCTCCTCCTCTTCCCTCCTCCTCCTCCTCCTCCTCCTCCTCCTCCTCCTCCTCCTCCTCCTCCTCCTCCTCCCTCCTCCTCCCTCCCTCCCCGTCCCACAGGTCGCGGCTCGTGAGGTTCCAAAACCTTCTGGGCCTCGTCGGTGGGGTCGTCGGCCTCGTCGGTGGGGTCGGAGGCCTCGTCGGTGGGGTCGGAGGCCTCGTCGGTGGGGTGGGAGGCCTCGTCGGTGGGGTCGGAGGCCTCGTCGATGGGGTCGTCGGCCTCGTCGGTGGGGTCGGGGGCCTCGTCGGTGGGGTCGGAGGCCTCGTCGATGGGGTCGGAGGCCTCGTCGGTGGGGTCGGAGGCCTCGTCGGTGGGGTCGGAGGCCTCGTCGATGGGGTCGTCGGCCTCGTCGATGCTGTTCCAACCTTCGAGGCCTCGTCGATGGGCTCGTAGTGGATGGGGTCGGGGGATCGCGCCGCATCGCCGATGCATCGGCGATGATGCATCGGCGACGCGGCGTGATGCGGAGCCCGATTTTCTCCACGCCGGCGTCGTCGATGCATCGCCCACGTCGACGACGCATCGCCGATGCATCGCCGATGCATCGCCGATCTATCGGCGATGCGGTGCGATCCTCCGACGACATCCACTCGGACCCCATCTGGAGGGCCTCGAAGCCTACTGTAGCCTTGACCGCCAGAAAGAATTTCGAGCACCAGGAAGGTACCGAAGCTGTGTATGGTTTTCACGTGTCGGGCCCTGGGAGGCGATACTCGCTCAGCACTGCGCTGGCGTGTCGTGCACACACATTGTGTCGATCTTTCCCCTGCGTGCTCGAAATTAGTTTTGGGATGTGGTCCTTGAGTGCGATGGGAACATCATAAGGCGCGGCTCGGGATTCAACGCCGATCCCAGGGCGGGGGTCGGACGGTCGGACGGACGGGGCGGGTAGTGGAGGTGCCCGGCAACAGCACGTCCCAAGAGAGCTTGCAGACGACCCCACGAAAGCCCAAGAGGGCCCCAGCCGCTCCAAGCGGGCCCAGGCTGGCCACCCCAGAGGCCCCAAGGTGGATCCCCAGAGGACCTCCAGGCAACCAGAATAGTTTGAGCACCTGCTGGAATCTGGAGGTTCCTGAACATGTCGGACGGGGCTAGGACGAGGATGAATCCGTTCCAGAGCGTTCCGGAACGCTGCCAGAGCGTTCCTGAACGCTCTGAGGGGGCCGCGGCGCCCGAGACATCCTCCAGAGCCGCCAGATCTCAGAGATTCTCGATCAATTCTCGCCCGATGTTATCCTCGTCCTGGTTTCGTCTTAGACGGCTGCGGCGTCGGCGACGCTGGCGGAGGGAGGAGAAGCGATACCAACACCACCAGGGGGCCCACCGCCAGCGAGGAGGTCCACGGTGCCTCTCCGAGCTGGAGGCTGGGGATGTCTCGAGCGAGAGGGGGGGACCACACCACCAGGGAGCTCCCCCTTGCCTCCTCGCACCTCCTCGCCCTGTTGGCGTTGGTGTCGCCTTTCCTTGTTCCTAGAAGGTGCACGAGCACGCACGCTCGGAGATCCGCGCGATGTCCCAGGACGCCGCCAGACCCCCTGGCCCGCTCCTTGAGGAGGGGCGCGGGAGGTCCAGCGCCGTCCTGGGAAGTCCGCGCTCTCGGGAGGGCAAGGAACACACAGACACAAGCAGTCGCTGATTCCCAGAACATGTGGGGAAACATGTGGGGAGCGAGGGGGGGAGACAAAAACGTTGAACATGTAGGAAGATGTGGAGATCCTGTCATTTGTGCCTATCCATCTGTGTGCCCCAGGGCCCCTTCACGCACGGGCCTCCGAAAGCTGACGTCCGTGCAGCTGTTTGTGGTTCTGCCCCTGATCCTCAGCACATGGCGACCCCCAGACATCCGGCTGCTCCAATTTTTTGGCCGGCTGCTCCAATTTTTTGGCTGTGTGGACCCAGGAGGTCCGGACCACTTCCCCGGGGCCGGTTTTCCGTCCTGAATCGTTTTTTGACGCAACGGCCCAAATCCTGCGGCTCCAATTTTTTTGGAGCGTCGGATCTCAGGCGACGATCCCCCCCGCCGCGCCCTCTGGCGCGTCACCGCCTCCTCCGGTTCTACAGGGGGCTTTCGACGAAAAATGACAAGTACCCCAAAAATAATCAAAAAATGATCCAAAAATAGTCTGGGGACTATTTTTCCCCACGTCCAAAGTGGGGTTCTTGTTTTCCCTGGACACCCCGCGCAGGAAACTCCTCACCTCACCCCCTCTCCTCTTCTGTCTTCGTGCGCTCACTCACTCACTCACTAGCTCACTCACGCACTCACTAACTCACTCACTCACTCACTCACTCACTCACTCACTCACTGACTCACTCACTCACTCACTCACTCACTCACTCATCAGCACTCACTCACTCACACGCTCATGAACTCACATATGATGATGATGATGATGATGATGATGATGATGATGATGATGATGATGATGATGATGATGATGATGATGATGATGATGATGATGATGATGATGATGATGATGATGATGATGATGATGATGATGATGATGATGATGATGATGATGAGTGTGCGCGTGAGTGAGTGTGATGATCATCATCACCAGTCAGTCAGTCACTCACTCACTCACTCGCCTTGGGCCGCGTCTGTGAGTGAATTGTGAGGAAGTCTCAAGCGGGAGCCCCCTCCCTATGGGGCCCGCGGATCATGTTACTAATCCGAGGAAGTCTCAAGTGGGAGCCCCCACCATATTGGGCCCGCGGATCATGTTACTAATCCGAGCGGGTCATCCAATTCCCACAATTGTCGCCACTATGGGGCTCTCGCGCTGCCAGAACGCCACTCCCAGGCCACATTTTGAATGCCCGAGTGAATTGCGAGGAAGTCTCAAGCGGGAGCCCCCTCCCTATGGGGCCCGCGGATCATGTTACTAATCCGAGGAAGTCTCAAGCGGGAGCCCCCTCCCGATGGGGCCCGCGGTCATGTTACTAATCCGAGCGGGTCATCTAATTCCTGTAACTGTCGCCACTTTTAGGCTCTCGCGCTGCCAGAACGCCATTCCCAGGCCACATTTTGAATGCCCGAGTGAATTGCCAGGAAGTCTCAAGCGGGAGCCCCCTCCCTATGGGGCCCGCGGTCATGTTACTAATCAGAGGAAGTCTCAAGCGGGAGCCCCCTCCCTATGGGGCCCGCGGATCACGTTATTAATCCGAGCGGGTCATCTAATTTCCATAATTGTCGCCGCTTTGGGGCTCTCGCGCTGCCAGAGCGCCATTCCCAGGCCACATTCTGAATGCCCGGAGCCAACTGTAGGCCATTTCGTGTTCTTCGTGCTCCCAGAACACCATTCCCGGGCCACATTTTGAATGCCCGGAGCCAACTGTGGGCCACTTCGTGTTCTTCGTGTTCCCAGAACACCACTCCTGGGCCACATCTTGAATGCCCGGAGCCAGCTGTGGGCCACTTCGTGTTCTCCGTGTTCCCAGAGCACCACTCTTGGGCCACATCTTGAATGCCCGGAGCCAACTGTGGGCCACTTCGTGTTCTTCGTGTTCCCAGAGCACCACCCCCGAGCCAGCTGAAGCCCACTGGCAGCACTGGCCTCCTGACCGACGTGAGCGAGCGCCTGGACGACGACGAGTCGTACAGGTACGCGGACCCGCCGCCGGTGGAGATCCAGCACGCCATCAAGGTCTTCTCTCAGATCCCCTGCGCCTTCGAGCTGAAGGGCACGAGGCGCTTCGAGCCTGGGGACTCGCTGATCACGTTCCTGGGCTGCACGCGCGAGGGCAAGCCCTTCCCACCGGAGGTCTGGTCCGCCTGGGAGAAGACGCTGGCCACGGACAACCGCGGCGTCCTGGACCCTCGGCACCAGCACGAGAGCTTTCGGCTTGGCTACGGCATGGGCATCTACTGGGAAACGCTTGCGAGGTGGATGAACACGCGTGCTCGTCGCGACGCTCGGCGTCTGGGCGTGCCCCTCGTTTTCCTGCAGGCCGTTGACGACTGCGGCACGATTCAGGGCGATCCCGACGCGGGTCGGCGCCTCCTGAACGTCCCGAACATGCACAAGACGGGGGACATCCACGGCGTCTTGCCAGCCCACGTCGGCATGGAGGCGCGGTTCACGGCAGCGCAGGAAGAGCTGAAGAAGAAGATGGGGCTCGTGCAGGAGCAACGGGCCACCATCGTGTCTTTCGGGTTCCACCACGAGGACGAGCAGCGGCGCGAGTGCTCGGCAGGCCAGCTCTTTCGCCCCCGCTTCCTACCGCAGGGGCTCTGGCTGCAGGTGCACGGCTTCAAGGAGTCCCCGATCTACCAGGAGGTCGCCGAGGTGCTGCGACAGGGCGCCGAAGACGCCGACGACGACGGCCAGGGCCAGGCGCGGGCGCGGGGCTCGCCGATGTTCAGGCCCAGCGAAAGGGAGTTCACATGGCAGAGCTCGGGGGCGCACGCCGCGCGCCGCTCGGGGCTCACCCCGACACAGCGCGCCCTACCTGACCTCCACGCTGTCGCAGGGCCAGACGCTACGCGAGGGCGTCACCATCGACTGCGCGAGAGACGAGGACGCTGGCCGCACGGGCATGTCGGGCGAGCAGTGGCGGCTGCACCTCTACGTCATGCTCTCCCGCGCCACGTGCGTGCGGAACATGCTGATCACGCGGCCGCCGCCGCGGGAGTTCCTGGAGCGGGGGCCGCCGGCGTCCCCGCGGAAGGCGCTCCTGGAGTTCGACGAGAGAGCGGTTTTGTCCAGGGCGGAGGCGAAGCAGCTCGCGGCAGAGCTGGGCTTCGTGCTGCCCGCCCGAGCGCGGCTGCGCCCCGCTCGAAGCCCGCGGGGTTGCCCCAACGGCTTGGTCTTGCGCCCAAGCGGCTCGCGGGGTTGCCCCGACAGCCTGGCCCGCGGGGTTGTCCCAGCGGCTGCGCGACGTGGCCAGTCGAGAACGTGTCTGTGCTGGCCGAGGCGGCGATGGCGCCGAGGAGAACCGACGTGCGCGCTCATGCAATGGACAGGCGAGGAGGTGGCGGGGCGCGGAAAAAACATGAGGGCGAGGTCGGGGGCAACGTGGGGAGCGGGGGGGGGGGCCCGCGCCAGGACGAGGAGAAATATACGCAGAAGAGACAGCCAGGACGCCTCACCAACCACGAGGACGACGGTGAGGGCGTTTGCCAATTTCGCCCAGAGGATTCTCATGCGGGGTCCTTCCGTCGGAGTAATTGAATATTTTGACATGTTTGGATTTTTGGTGTATTTTTAATTCCGACGTAACTCTGGGCGTGCGTCGAGGGCCCCGACGTGGGGAGGGCGGTCTGCCCGTGGCGTTCCAGGGAGGCCCCTGCTGTCAAGGGCCGCGGGGGTTGCCTCAAGTCGGGCCTGTCCCTCTACAGGGGAGAATTTCTACGACCGATGAAAAATACAAGCAACATGATCAAATCATAATTCAAACATAGTCTGGGGATTATGTTTGGTGCATGTTTGGGCCTTCTTGGGGTATTTGGGGTGTGTCTTTTATTTTTCGTCGAAAATTCCCCTGTAGGGGGACAGGCCCGACGTAAGTCTGGGCGTGCGTCGAGGGCCCCGACGTGGGGAGGGCGGTCTGCCCGTGGCGTTCCAGGGATGTTCCTGCCGTCGAGGGCTTTCCGCCGAGGAAGACGTGGCAACTCTTATGTCGGGCCTGTCCCCCATACAAGGGGGGGGTCGTTGAAAAATGAAAAATATTTTCAAAATTGTCATTGTAGCCAGAGTGCAGTATCCCCAAACAGGGTTTTTAGACCCACTGCGGTTTCCAAGGTCGATCGCGTGCCCGTCCAGTGCGGGCTGGCATGGCATGTTAGAACATGATTACATGATGTTTGCACATGAGATGTTTGCACGAAAACTTGTGTGACGCATGCTTATCAGGAAGCTAACGCTACAGGGTGTCGTACTCTCTCACGCCTGGTCGACGAGGAAGCTGTCGGGTCGGCATTGTGAGAGGCTCCACCGCCATGCTGTGAACTCGGAAGCAACTGTAAGAGGAAGCGGGGGAGGGCGCGGAGGCGGGGGGGCATGTCGTGATGGTTCCCCCGGGGATGATATCGAGAGGTACGCGGCGCACGTCTCAAAAGAAAAATCGTGACGTCGGATGTCTGGGGAGGGCGGAAGGCAGTGCGCGCATGACGGATGCTGAGGCGGCAGAAACGACGACGGCGGGGACGGGGAGGCGGAGGCAGAGGCGCAGCAGCGGAAGGCGGGAGGCGGGAGGAGGGAGGGAAGAGGAGCCAGGCGGGAAGTGGGAAGAGGGATGCGGGAGAAGGAATGAGAGAGATTGTGATTGGAGCCCCTGTGCTACGAAACGTTTCAGGCAAAACGGGCCAGACCATCTCGCGCGCAACATTTTCGAGCCTCGCATTGCGAGGATGGCTCAATCGAAACGGGCCGGACCACCTCGCGAGCGACATCTCGGAACTCAGTATTGGAAAGATGTCTCAATTGAAACGGGCCGGACAACCTCTCGCACACGTTCTGACAAGTCCACTTCACATTCGTTTCCCGTTAGGTCCTCTCCTGCAACTCCCTTCCTTTCTCCCTCCTCCTCCTCCTCCTCCTCCTCCTCCTCCTCCTCCTCCCCCTCCTCCTGCTTGCTCCCTCATCCACATCATCCGCCTTCTCCTTCTCCTTCTCCTTCTCCTCCTCCTCCTCCTCCTCCTCCTCCACCTCCTCTTCATCCCGAACGGCATCTCGGAGCCCAGAGTTGCGAGGATGTCTCCAGCGTAACGGGCTGGACCACCTAGCGCGCGGCATCTCGGACCCCAGAATTGCGACGATGTCTCGGGCGAAACGTGCTGCGAGGAAGTCTCAGGGGAAACGGGCCGGACCACCTCGAGCGCGGCGTCTCAGAGCTCCAAGTTGCGGGGGCCTCTTGGTGCCTTTTGGGGCCTCCTGGGGACCTCCTGGGGCTTCCTCCTGGGCCTCTTGTGGCCTCCTGAACTCCACCTGGGGCTTCCCTCTTGGGGCTCCCAGGGGGGATATCTAACATGTGGCAGCTTGGGACCCTCAAAATGGAGGGGGGGGGGGCACAAGAGCAGGAATAATCAACGAATCGACACCTGATGTTTATTAACTTGACACGTTCTGATCGGGGGCCTCCTGGGGCCTCCTGGGAGCCTCCTGGGAATCTCCTGGGGACCCCTGGGGCCTGTCCTGGGCGTCCTGCAGCCACTGGAGCTCTTTGGGGCCTCCTGGGACTCCCAGGGTCCCAGGGAGGATATGTAACATGTGGTCTTCTGGGCCCCAGGCTGGAACACCTCCTGCGCGGCATCTGGGAGCTCAGAGTTGCGAGAATGTCTTGTGCGAAACAGGCCGGACCACCTTGCGCACGGCATCTCAGAGCTCAGTTGCGAGGATGCCTCAGGAGAGACGGGCCGGTCCACTTCGCGCAGGGCATCTCAGAGCTCAGAAGTTCGAGGATGTCTCAGGCGAAACGGGCCAGACCACCTCTCGCGAGCATCTCCGAGGTCAGAGTTTCGAGGATGTCTCGGGCGAAACGGGCCGGACCACCTCTCGCGCGGCATCTCAGAGCTCAGAGTTTCGAGGATGTCTCAGGCGAAACGGCCCGGGCCACCTCTCGCGCGGCATCTCCGAGGTCAGAGTTTCGAGGATGTCTCGGGCGAAACGGGCCGGACCACCTCTCGCGCGGCATCTCAGAGCTCAGAGTTGCGAGGATGTCTCGGGCGAAACGGGCCGCACCACCTCGCGCACGGCATCTCAGAGCTCAGAGTTTCGAGGACGTCTCAGGCGAAACTTGCCGGACCATCTCTCGCGCGGCATCTCAGAGCTCAGAGTTTGGAGGATGTCTCAGGCGAAACGGGTCGGACCACCTCTCGCGAGGCATCTCAGAGCCCAGAGTTTGGAGGATGCTCAAGCGAAACGAGCCGAACCACCTTGCAAGCGTCATCTCGGAGCCCAGAGTTGCGAGGATGTCTCAGGCGAAACGGCCCGGGCCACCTCTCGCACGGCACCTCGGGGCTCAGAATTTCGAGGATGTCTCAAGCGAAACGGCCCGTACCACCTCTCGCGAGGCGTCCCGGATCGCAACTTTTCGAGGATGTCTCAGGCGAAACGGCCAATCCCGGCCAACTCAGAAACGAGAGTTGTGAAGATGTCTCAAGCGAAACGGCCCGGACCATCAGATTTTTGTGAGGATGTCTCTGCTCCCTTTTCCCTCGGCCGGAGTTAGTTTCTATCACAACAGCACCCCGTTCAGCAAGCTGTTTGGGGAATCAACGAATCGACACCGGATGTGTATTAACTTGACACGTTCTGATAGGGGGCCTCCTGGGGCCTCCTGGGAGCCTCCTGGGAATCTCCTGGGGACCCCTGGGGCCTGTCCTGGGCGTCCTGCGGCCTCCTGGAGCTCTTTGGGGCCTCTTGGGGCTCCCAGGATCCCAGGGAGGATATGTAATATGTGGTCTTCTGGGCCCCCAGGCTGGACCACCTCTTGCGCGGCATCTGGGAGCTCAGAGTTGCGAGAATGTCTTGTGCTGCGAGGATGTCTCAGGCGAGACGGGCCGGACCACCTCGCGCAGGGCATCTCAGAGCTAAGAAGTTCGAGGATGTCTCAGACGGGCTCCCAGGGTCCCAGGGAGGATATGTAACATGTGGTCTTCTGGGCCCCCAGGCTGGACCACCTCTTGCGCGGCCTCTGGGAGCTCAGAGTTGCGAGAATGTCTTGTTCGAAACAGGCCGGACCACCTTGCGCACGGCATCTCAGAGCTCAGAGTTGCGAGGATGTCTCAGGCGAGACGGGCCGGACCACCTCGCGCAGGGCATCTCAGAGCTCAGAAGTTCGAGGATGTCTCAGGCGAAAACGGGCCGGACCACCTCGCGCAAGGCTTCTCAGAGCTCAGAGTTTCGAGGATGCCTCAGGCGAAACGGGCCGGGGCACCTCTCGCACGGCACCTCGGGGCTCAGAGTTTCGAGTAGGTCTCAAGCGAAACGGCCCGGGCCACCTCTCGCGCGGCGTCCCAGAGCGCAATTTTTTGAGGATGTCTCAGGCGAAACGGCTCAGAAACGAGAGTTGTGAGGATGTCTCAAGCGAAACGGCCCAGACCATCAGATTTTTGTGAGGACGTCTCTGCTTCCCCTTTCCCTCGGCCGGAGTTAGCTTCTATCACAACAGCACCCCGTTAAGCAAGCTGTTTGGGGGAAAAAATTATCCCAGTGCGACCCTACCTAGGAATTGGAGCATTTAGGAAAACAATGTCTACATCTACACCGACACCTACATTTACATCTACACCTGCATCTACATCTACATCAGCATCAACAGCGAGACTCACATCTACATCTACACCTACACCTACATCTACAGCCATGCTATGCTAGGGTACGCTCGACTGCGCTGTGTTATGCTAGGCTATGCTATGCTATGCTGCGCTATGCTATGCTATGATATGCTGTGCGATGCTGCGATATGCTAAGCTATGCTGTGCTATGCTTCGCTATGCTATGCTATGATATGATATGCCATGCTGCGCTATGCTATGCCATGGTATGGTATGTTATGCTGCGCTATGCTATGCTATGCTGTGTTCTGCTATGCTATGCTATGCTGCGATGTGCTATGCTAAGCAATGCTATGATATGCTATGTTATGATATGATGCGATATGCTATGCTGTGCTATGTTATGCTGAGCTATGTTTCGCTATGCTATGAAATGTTTGGCTATGTTATGCTATGCTATGTTGTGCTAATGCTGCGCTGCGCTTTGCTGCGCTAAACTAAGGTAAGCTAAGCTATGTTAAGCTAAGCTAAGTTAGGCTAAGCTAAGCCAAGCTAAGCTAAGCTAAGCTAAGACGAGACAAGCTAAGCTAAGCTAGGCTAGGCAAAGCTAAGCTAAGCTAAGCTAAGATGAGATGAGCTAAGCTAAGCTTAGCTAAGCTAAGCTGGGTGAACCCAGGGGGCGCAACTGGGGGAACCGCGGGGCGGATGCTGGGGGAACCGCCCGGGGCGGGTTACGCTGCCCGGCCTTTGATGCCTCCGAGTAAGAACTCTTCTAGGCAGAGCCTAGGTAGGGAAATCACAGCACCCGGTTCAGCAAGTTGTTCGGGGACCAAAAATACTCCTAGAGTAGTCTGGGGACTATTTTTGGTGTATGGTTTGACCTTCTTGGAGCATTTTGGGGGATATCTCTTATCTTTCGTCGAAGATCCCCCGGTATAGGGGGACAGGCCCGACGTAAGAGCTGCCACGCCTTCCTCGGCGGAGGGTCGGCGGAAGGCCCGCGGCAGCACTCTTGAGCCCAGGGCTTCCGGGGTCTCCGCCCGTGGGCCCCCGCGTTCTCGTAGGGCGACGAGATCTATGCATATCCACTGCTCCTGGCCAGGCCCATCCTGGGCCCAGGAGTGGTGTATATGCCTCCCCGGCCAAGCCAGGAGGGCGTATACACAGCTCTTTGGGCCCAGGATTGGCCTGGCCGGGAGCAGTGGACATGTATAGAGATCGTCGCCCACCAGGTGGGGTCAGAGAAGACCCAGACCTCCTCGCGCTGTGCAAACATCACGACGCGGGATATTTTTCGCTAGGTTCGGCCTCCCGGGGGCCCTTGCCGGGCCTCGGGAGCGTCAGAAGACGACTCAGGATGAAAAGCCGGTCCCAGGGAAAGGGCCCAGGCTTCTGGGGGTCGACGTTGTGAAAAGATCACGACGTCGGGGGTCTGGGGACGGGGTCGGAGGCTCGCGCCGCATGGCCGAGGCATCGGCGATGCATCGGCGATGCGGCTCGATGTGAGGCCCAACTTTCTCCACGCCGACGTCGCCCCTGAGATCCGCCGCTCCAGAGCAGGTTGGAGCAGGCGGCTTTTGACAGTTTTCGGCCTCCAGGGGCCCTCGCTGGGCCTCGGGAGCGTGAGAAAACGACTCAGGCTGAGAGCGACTCAGGACGAAAGACCGATCCCGGGGAAGTGGTGGTCCCAGACGTTTGCGACGTTCTGATTCTTTCAAGACGCCGTCCCTGGAGGTCCCGACCCTTTCCCCGGGACCGGTTTTGACGGGCCCCCAGAGGCCGAAAATTGGGAAAGCTTCGTCGTGATTTTTCTCCACGTCGCGAGGAGGCCATGGGGGTGACTCGGGACGAGAAGCCTGCCCTAGGGAAGTGGTGCGGACCTCCGGGGGCCCACGCCCCCCCCCAGGGCATGGGAGGCCAGCCGGGCGCCTGGGGCTGCACGTGTCCCCCCCCCCCCCAGGCCTCCGCCCTATCCCCGCCTGGACACTGTGCTTCGCCCACGGCTCCGTGCTTCCGCCGCTGCCTTGGGCTCTCGGCTCTCCTTGGCGCACGTGGCCGAAAATTGCGACATCGCAAGAAAATCACTGTCGGACCCTGAGACCCGACGCTCCCAGTAAAATTGGAACGCCCGGGTTTTCTGGCTGTTTTCGGCCTCCGGGGGGGCCCTCGCCGGACCTCGGGCGCGCCAAACAACGACGCGGGACGAAAAACCGGCCCCGGGGAAGCGGTCGTCTGGGGCCCACGCACCAACAAAAACTGAAGCAGCCGGGGTGTCTGGGGAGCCCCGGAGCCCCAGAGCCCCTCTTTCTGCCACGCGCTCCCCAGCCCGATCGATCTGCGAGGGCCCCGTGGACCGCGCTCCCCGTGAACGAACTGCAGGGTGCAAGTGCCGAGCGCCGCGGCGACGGACAGAACGCCTCGCCGCGCCGTATGGGCGCGCTTCGGCCGATCAGACGTCCGGGCTCTCATTTTTGTCGATGCGTGGGCCCTGGAGTTCCAGACTCCCTTCCCCGAGGCCGGCTTTTCGTCCGGGGTCGTTTTCTGGCGCTCCTCGCGAGGCCCAGCGAGGGCCCCCGCAGGCCGAAAGCGGTACCAAAAACCGCCCGCTCCCATTTTGTGTTCGGAGCGTCGGATCTCAGGGGCCACCCGTGGGCGAGCGCAGCCAGGGGCAGGATGGGGCAGGGGGGCAGGAGGAGGAGGAGCAGGAGGAGGAGGTGGAGGAGGAGGAGG
>CAUYUJ010017137.1:901691-909829 GCA_963575745.1 Prorocentrum cordatum | reverse complement strand
CTACTACTACTACTACTACTACTACTATTACTATTACTACTACTACTACTACTACTACTACTACTACTACTACTACTACTACGACTACTACTACTACTGATACTACTACTACTACTTCTACTGGTACTACTACTACTACCACCACTACTACTACTACTACTACTACTACTACTACTACTGGTACTACTACTACTACTACTACTACTACTACTACTATTATTATTACTACTATTACTACTACTACTACTACTACTATTACTACTACTACTACTGCTACTACTAGTTGTTTGTTTAATATATTTAAACAATGTAACGTATCAAACCCACTTGTATCATTGGAACGAGGAGTTGGCCGAAACTTGCACTGACATTCAAATTGCAGGATCCGTTGTTTGAGTTGTAAGTTACTTGGGACACGCGCCAATGGAATGATGCGCAGGAGAACCATACAAGAACGAGGGGCGACAACTACAGGCTCGAAAAAGACATGGGGAGTCGGGAACGAAGAGCAGGAGAAAGACGCGCGGGAAGCCCACCCCAGCAGGCCTCGAAAGCGGTGACAGCTTCACAGATCGCAGCCCCCCAGGGATGGCGAGGTCACATTTGAATCCGCCGTGGGTGCCCACTGTGCTGGGCCCCCCAGCAGGCCTCGAAAGGGGCGACAGTTTCACAGATCGCAGCCCCCCAGGGATGGCGAGGTCCCATTTGAATCCGCCGCGGGTGCACACTGTGCTGGGGCCCCCCGCAGCCCTCGAAAGTGGCGACAGTGTTTCACAGATCGCAGCCCCCCAGGGATGGCGAGGTCCCATTTGAATGCGCCGCGAGTGCACACCTTTGCTGTCCCCCCACAGGCCAGCCCTCGACAGTGGGCGACAGTCTCTCAGATCGCAGCCCCCCAGGGACCGGCGAGGTCCCATTGAAATCCGCCGCGGGTGCACACTGCGCTGGGCTCCCCAGCAGGCCTCGAAAGTGGCGACAGTTTCACACATCGCAGCCCCCCAGGATTGGCGAGGTCTCATTTGAATCCGCCGCGGGTGCCCACTGTGCTGGGCCCCCCAGCAGCCCTCGAAAGTGGCGACAGTTTCACAGATCGCAGCCCCCCAGGGATGGCGAGGTCACATTTGAATCCGCCGTGGGTGCCCACTTTGCTGGGCCCCCCCAGCAGGCCTCGAAAGGGGCGACAGTTTCACAGATCGCAGCCCCCCAGGGATGGCGAGGTCCCATTTGAATCCGCCGCGGGTGCACACTGTGCTGGCCCCCCCAGCAGGCCTCGAACGTGGCGACGATTTCACAGATCGCAGCCCCCCAGGGATGGCGAGGTCCCATTTGAATCCGCCGCGGGTGCACACTGTGCTGGGCCCCCCAGCAGGCCTCGAAAGTGGCGACAGCTTCACAGATCGCAGCCCCCCAGCTGGCACGCAGCGACGAGCGAAGCGAAAGGCAGGGGGGAAGAGAGGGACGGGGGGGGGGGGGGGCGGGAAGGCGCAAGCAGTGTTCTATTCAAAACGAGAACCCAACGCAGGAGGGTTGGGGGGGAACAAATACCCTGTGACGTACCCAACCCATTTGTACCATGGGAAACGAGGAGTTGACCGAAACTTGCACGGACACTCAAATTGCAGGATCCGTTGTTTGATATGTAAGTTACTTGGGACACGCGCCAATGGAATGATGCGCAGGAGAACCATACAAGAACGAGGGGCGACAACTACAGGCTCGAAGAAGACATGGGGAGCCAGGAACGAAGAGCAAGAGAAAGACGCGCGGGAAGCTCACTGTGTTGGGCCCTCCAGCAGGCTTCGAAAGTGGCGACAGTTTCACAGATCGCAGCCCCCCCAGGGACGGCGAGGTCGCATTTGAATCCGCCGTGGGTACCCACTGTGCTGGGCCCCCCAGCAGCCCCCGAAAGCGGCGACAGTTTCACAGATCGCAGCCCGCCATGGATGACGAGGTCACATTTGAATCCGCCGTGGGTACCAACTGTGCTGGGCCCCCCAGCAGCCCTCGAAAGTGGCGACAGTTTCACAGATCGCAGCCCCCCAGGGATGGCGAGGTCACATTTGAATCCGCCGTGGGTATCCACTGTGCTGGGCCCCCCGGCTCGGACAGTGGAGTGGCGAAAACAGGTTTCATCGGCCCCAGGTCGCACCCCCCCAGTGATGGCGAGGTCACATTTGAATCCGCCGTGGGTAACCAACTGTGCTGGGCCCCCCAGCAGCCCTCGAAGTGGCGACAGTTTCACGACCCAAGCCCCCTCAGGGGTGGCGAGGTCACTTGCATCCGCCGCGGGTGCACACTGTGCTGGGCCCCACAGCAGCCTTCGACAAGTGGCAGCAGTTTTCACAGATCCGCAGCCCCCCAATGAGGCGAGGTCCATTTGAACCCGGCCGCGGGTGCACACTGTGCTGGGCCCCCTAGCAGCCCTCGAAAGTGCGCAGCCTTCAGCAATCGCAGCCCCCCCAGGGATGGCGAGGTCCCATTTCAATCCGCCGCGAGTGCACACTGTGCTGGGCCCCCCAGCAGCCCTCGAAAGTGGCGACAGTTTCACATATCGCAGCCCCCCAGGGATGGCTCAGGTCCCATTTGAATCCGCCGCGAGTGCACACTTTGCTGGGCCCCCCAGCAGCCCTCGAAAGTGGCGACAGTTTCACAGATCGCAGCCCCCCAGGGATGGCGAGGTCCCATTTGAATCCGCCGCGAGTGCACACTTTGCTGGGCCCCCCAGCAGCCCTCGACAGTGGCGACAGTTTCACAGATCGCAGCCCCCCAGGGATGGCGAGGTCCCATTTGAGTCAGCCGCGGTGCACACTGTGCTGGGCCCCCAGCAGCCCCCGAAAGTGGCGACAGTGTCACAGATCGCAGCGCCCCAGGGGTGGCGAGGTCACATTTGAATCCGCCGCGAGTGCACACTGTGCTGGGCCCCCCAGCAGCCCTCGAAAGCGGCGACAGTTTCACAGATCGCAGACCCCCAGGGATGGCGAGGTCCCATTTGAATCCGCCGCGGGTGCACACTGCGCTGGGCCCCCCAGCAGCCCCCGAAAGCGGCGACAGTTTCACAAATCGCAGCCCCCCAGGGATGGCGAGGTCCCATTTGAATCCGCCGCGAGTGCGCACTTTGCTGGGCCCCCCAGCAGCCCTCGAAAGTGGAGACAGTTTCACAGATCGCAGCCCCCCAGGGATGGCGAGGTCCCATTTGAATCCGCCGCGAGTGCGCACTTTGCTGGGCCCCCCAGCAGCCCTCGAAAGTGGCGACAGTTTCACAGATCGCAGCCCCCCAGGGATGGCGAGGTCCCATTTGGATCCGCCGCGAGTGCACACTTTGCTGGGCCCCCCAGCAGCCTTCGAAAGTGGCGACAGTTTAACAGATCGCAGCCCCCCAGCTGGCACGCAGCGACGAGCGAGGCGAAAGGCAAGGGGGAAGAGAGGGGCGGGAGGGGGCGGGAGCGAGCAGTGCTCTATTCCAAAACGAGAACCCAACGCAGGAGGGTTGGGAAAAAAAGCTTGGCGAAGGACCCGACCATATGCAGCTGTGAGTACTGCAATAGTGAACATCTTCTTCGGCGCGGCGCCGCCATGCCAACGCAGCCACTGGAAGCTTCGGTGGAGCTCCCTATGGAACCACGAAGCGTGTGAGGGGTGTGCCGAAATGGGTGCGGCGCCGCCATGCCAACGCAGCCACAGGGGCCTTCGGTGGAGCTCCCTATGGGGCCACGAAACGTGTGAGGGGTGTGCCGAAATGGGTGCGGCGCCGCCATGCCAACGCAGCCACTGGGGCCTCCGGTGGAGCTCCCTATGGGGCCACGAAACGTGTGAGGGGTGTGCCGAAATTCGTGCGGCGCCGCCATGCAAACGCAGCCACTGGGGCATTGGCCACGAAACGTGTGAGGGGTGTGCCGAAATGAGTGCGGCGCCGCCATGCCAACGCAGCCACTGGGGCCTTCGGTGGAGCTCCCTATAGGGCCACGAAACGTGTGAGGGGTGTGGCGAAATGGGTGCGGCGCCGCCATGCCAACGCAGCCACAGGGGCCTTCGGTGGAGCCCCCTTATGGGGCCACGAAACGCGTGATGGGTGTGCCGAAATGGGCGCGGCGCCACCATGCCAACGCAGCCACTGGGGCCTTCGGTGGAACTCCTCATGGGGCCACGAAACGTGTGAGGGGTGTGCCGAAACGGGTGTGGCGCCGCCATGCCAACGCAGCCACTGGGGCCTTCGGTGGAGCTCCCTATGGGGCCACGAAGCGTGTGAGGGGTGTGCCGAAATGGGCGCGGCGCCGCCATGCCAACGCAGCCACTGGGGCCTTCGGTGGAGCTCCCTATGGGGCCACGAAACGTGTGAGGGGTGTGCCGAAATTGGGTGCGGCGCCGTCATGCCAACGCAGCCACTGGGGCCTTCGGTGGAGCTCCCTATGGGGCCACGAACGTGTGAGGGGTGTGCCGAAATGTGCGCGCGCCGCCATGCCAACGAGCCACTGGGCCTTCGGTGGAGCTCCCTATGGGGCCACGAAACGTGTGAGGGGTGTGCCGAAATGGGTGCGGCGCCGCCATGCCAACGCAGCCACTGGGGCCTTCGGTGGAGCTCCCTATGGTGCCTCGAAACGTGTGAGGGGTGTGCCGAAATGTGCGCGGCGCCGCCATGTCAACGCAGCCACTGAGGCCTTCGGTGGAGCTCCCTACGGGGCCACGAAACGTGTGAGGGGTGTGCCGAAATTCGTGCGGCGCCGCCATGCCAACGCAGCCACTGGGGCCTTCGGTGGAGCTCCATATGGGGCCACGAAACGTGTGAGGGGTGTGCCAAATTGGGGTCGGCGCCGCCATGCCAACGCAGCCACTGGGGCCTTCGGTGGAGTTCCCTATAGGGCCACGAAACGTGTGAGGGGTGTGCCGAAATGGGACGGCGCCGCCATGCCAACGCAGCCACTGGGGCCTTCGGTGGAGCTCCATATGGGGCCACGAAACGTGTGGGGGGTGTGCCAAATTGGGGTCGGCGCCGCCATGTCAACGCAGCCACTGGGGCCTCCGGTGGGGCTCCCTATGGGGCCCCGAAACGTGTGAGGGGTGTGCTGAAATGGGTGCGGCGCCGCCATGCCAACTTGGGGCCTTCGGTGGAGCTCGCTATGGGGCCACGAAACGCGAGGGGTGTGCCGAAATGGGTGCGGCGACGAGGGAGGGGGCAGCGGGAGGAAGGAAGGAAGGAGTGAACGCGGTGCGCTGTCTCTTCAAAACGGGGGCCCAACACCACAGTGTTATGTTTTTTTTTGAGGGGAACTACTATTACTACTACTATTATTACGGCTACTACTTCCTCTGCTACTGAGTACTACTACTATTGCTACTACTACTACTACTACTACTACTACTACTACTACTACTACTACTACTAATACTACTACTACTACTACTACTACTACTACTAACTACTAACTACTAACTACTAACTACTAACTACTAACTACTACTACTACTACTACTACTACCACTACTACTACTACTACTACTACTACTACTACTACTACTACTACTACTACTACTACTACTACTACGACTACGACTACGACGGCGACTAATACCTACTACTACTACGGCCACGAATATTACTACTACTACGACCACTACTACTACCACTACTACTTCTACTACTACTACTACCACTACTACCACTACTGCTACGACCACGACTAATACTACTACTTTCACTACTGCTACTACTACTACTACTACTACTATCATTATTGCCACTGCCACTACTAGTACTACGATTATAACTACTACTACTACGACTACTACTACTACTACTACTACTACTACTACTACTACTACTACTACTACTAGTACTACGACTACGACTACGACTACGACTAGAACTACTACTACTATTTTTACTACTACTACTACTACTACTACTACTCATACTGCTACTACTGTACAGTACTACCACTACGACGAGTAGTAGTAGTAGTACTACTACTACTACTATACTACTACTACTACTACTACTACTACTACTACTAACTACTACTACTACTACTACTACTACTACTACTACTACTACTACTACTACTACTACTACGACTACTACGACTACTACTACTACTACTATTACTACTACTACTACTACGACTACTACTACTACTACTACTACTACTGCTACTACTACGGCTACTACGAATACTGATACGAGTTGTAGTACTACTACGACTAATAGTAACAGTATTATTACTAGGGTTACTACTACTAGTACTACTACAACTACTGGTACGACTGCTGTCACGACTAGTACCACTACCAGTACTACTACGACGACCATTACTAACGCTACGACTACGATTGTGATTACTACTAGTACTACTACTACGACTACTACTACTAATACTACTTCGAATACGGTTGTTTCTACTACTACAAGTACCACCACCACTACTACGACTACTACTACTACGACTACTACTACTACTACTACTACTACTACTACTACTACTACTATTATTGCTGCTACTACTACTACGACTACTACTACTACTACGACTACGGCTACTACTACTACTACTACTACTACTACTACTACTACTACTACTACTACTACTACTACTACGAACACGACTATTGCTACGACTACAAATACTGCGACTACCTTTATTTCTGCGTTTACTAGTAGTACTACTAGTACTACTACTATTATTTCTCTTTCTATTACAATTAATATTAATATTTATTTGTTTTATGGCTCTTGCTAGTAGAACTACTATACCAATGATATCAACCAGCGTTGGTGCCAAATGGATAGGAGGACAGGAGGAAGACGCGAGGAGGACGGGAGGAGCACGAAAGGAGGACGGGAGCTGGCCGGGAGGAGGACGGGATGAGCAAAATCACGCAAGCGCAAGAAAGAGAGCGGAAGCAAGCAAGCGCAAGCGAGCAATAACAAGCAAGCAAGAACAAGCAAGGGTAAGCGATCAAGTGCGAGCGTAGGCATAGACATAGGCGTAGGCATAGGAACTAGGAGGAGGCATCGGCATAGGCATAGCCATAGGACTTAGGGGGGGGGAAGGCAAAGACCAATTAGTAGGGTCTGGGTTGGAACAGCCGCTGGACCATGACGACTACTACTACTACTACTACTACTACTACTACTACTACTACTACTATTACTACTACTACTACTACTACTACTACTACTACTACTACTACTACTACTACTACTACTACTACTACTACTACTACTACTACCACGACTACTACTACTACTACTACTACTACTACTACTACTACGACTACGGCTACGACTACTCATACTATTACGACGATTACTATTAGTACTACGATTACGGTTGCTACCACTGTTACTGCTACTACCACTTCTAGTACTACTACGACTACTACTACTACTACTACTACTACTACTACTACTACTACTACTACTACTACCACTACTACTACTACTAACTACTACTACTACTATACTACTACTACTACTAACTACTACTACTACTACTTGTTACTACTAATACTGCTACTACTACTACTACTACTACTACTACTACTACGACTACTACTACTACTACTACTACTGCTACTACGACTACTACTACTACTACTACTACTACTACTACTACTACTACTACTACCACTACTACGACTATTTCTACTAGTATTATTACGGGTACCACCACAACTAGCACTATAAGTATTACTAATGCTATTAGTACTAATACGACCACTACTGTGACAACTACGACTACTACTACTACTACTACTACTACTACTACTACTACTACTACTACTATTACTGCGGCGGGTACTACAACTACTACGACGACTACTACTACTACGACTACGACGACGACTACTTCTACGACTACGGCTACTACTACCACGACTACTACTATTACGACTACGATTGCTACGGCTACTACGAATATTACTACTACGGCGGCGACGATTAGTACGAATACGTCTTGGATGGGTTTTATTAGTATTGTCTTTATTGTTAGTGCAACTCCTTTCCATTTCTATTACTACTACTACAACTACTGCTACTACTACTACCACTAGCACTACTACTACGACTACTGCTACTACTACTACTATTACTACGACTACTTTTACTACTACTATTACTTTTACTACTACTACTACTACTA
>CAUYUJ010017137.1:894191-896691 GCA_963575745.1 Prorocentrum cordatum | reverse complement strand
GCCCCCCAGGGACGGCGAGGTCCCGCTCAGACCCCCACGGGGCCTCACTCCGCAGGACCCACCAGCAGCCCTCGAAAGCGGCGACAGTGTCGCACATCGCAGCCCCCCAGGGACGGCGAGGTCCCGCTCGCGACAGCCTCGCAGATCGCAGCCCCCCAGGGACGGCGAGGTCCCGCTCAGATCCCCGCGGTGCTTCACTCCGCAGGACCCACCAGCAGCCCTCGAAAGCGGCGACAGTGTCGCAGATCGCAGCCCCCCAGGGACGGCGAGGTCCCGCTCAGATCCCCGCGGCGCCTCACCCGCAGGACCCACCTGCAGCCCTCCCCGCGCAGATCGCCTCACTCCGCAGGACCCACCAGCAGCCCTCGAAAGTGGCGACAGCGTCGCAGATCGCAGCCCCCCAGGGACGGCGAGGTCCCGCTCAGATCCCCGCGGTGCCTCACTCCGCAGGACCCACCAGCAGCCCTCGAAAGTGGCGACAATGTCGCAGATCGCAGCCCCCCAGGGACGGCGAGGTCCCGCTCAGATCCCCGCGGTGCCTCACTCCGCAGGACCCACCAGCAGCCCTCGAAAGTGGCGACAGTGTCGCAGATCGCGCCCCCCCAGGGACGGCGAGGTCCGCTCAGATCCCCGCGGTGCCTCACTCCGCAGGACCCACCAGCAGCCCTCGAAAGTGGCGACAGTGTCGCAGATCGCAGCCCCCCAGGGACGGCGAGGTCCCGCTCAGATCCCCGCGGTGCCTCACTCCGCAGGACCCACCAGCAGCCCTCGAAAGTGGCGACATGTCGCAGATCGCAGCCCCCCAGGGACGGCGAGGTCCCGCTCAGATCCCCGCGGTGCCTCACTCCGCAGGACCCACCAGCGGCCCTCGAAAGTGGCGACAGTGCCGCAGATCGCGGCCCCCCAGGGACGGCGAGGTCCCGCTCAGATCCCCGCGGTGCCTCACTCCGCAGGACCCACCAGCGGCCCTCGAAAGTGGCGACAGTGCCGCAGATCGCGGCCCCCCAGGGACGGCGAGGTCCCGCTCAGATCCCCGCGGTGCCTCACTCCGCAGGACCCACCAGCGGCCCTCGAAAGTGGCGACAGTGCCGCAGATCGCGGCCCCCCAGGGACGGCGAGGTCCCGCTCAGATCCCCGCGGTGCCTCACTCCGCAGGACCCACCAGCGGCCCTCGAAAGTGGCGACAGTGCCGCAGATCGCGGCCCCCCAGGGACGGCGAGGTCCGCACACAGCAAGAGGAGAGGGAGACGGGAGGCGGGAGGCGGGAGGCGGGAGGAGGAGAAGGAGGAGAACTGGAGACTTCAGTGCTTTACTCAAAACGAATAAATACCCAACCAAGGAGGCTTGGGAAAAAAAGCTCGACGGGGGGTGTTTCGTCGTTTTCGGCCTCCGCGGACCCACGCGGGGCCCGGGGCAGTCAGACAAGGAATGTCCGGGGCGAGCAGATTGTCCCCGGAAGTGGCCCAGAGCTCCAGAACCCGGCGAAGAACCCAACCATATGAAGTTGTGAGCACAGCAGTTGTCAGCACCGTTTGCAGTGGAACTCCCTGTAGGGCACCGCCCACATGCAGGTTGTGCCACTGGGGCCTTCGGTGGAGCACCCTGTGGAGCCGCGAAACTTGCGAGGGGTGTGCCGAAAGGTGGGTGTCGCCCAAATGCGGGCTGCGCCGCTGGGACCGCAGATGGAGCTTCCTCTGGGGCCGCGAAACGTGTGAGGGGTGTGCCGGAAGGGAGGTGGCGCCCACATGCGGGCGGATCCTCTGGGTCATTCTGTGGGGCCACGAAACGTGTGGGGGGTGCGCCGAAACGGGGGTGTCGCCCACATGCTGGCAGCGCCACTGGGGCCTCCAGTGGAGCTCCCAATGGGGCCAGGAAACGTGTGAGGGGTGTGCCGAAACGGGAGTGGCGCCTACATGTGGGGTGCGCCAGTGGGGCCTCCTGTGGAGCTCCCAATGAGGCCACGAAACGTGTGAGTGGTGTGCCGAAACGGGCCCCCTGTGGGGCCAGGAAACGTGTGAGGGGTGTGCCGAAACGGGGGTGGGGCCCACATGCGGGCGGCGCCACTGGGGCATTCGGTGGAGCGCCCCACAGGAAACGTGTGAAGGGTGCGCCGAAACGAGAGTGTCGCCCACATGCTGGCGGCGCCACTGAGGCCTCTGGTGGAGCTCACAATGGGGCCAGGAAACGTGTGAGGGGTGTGCCGAAACGAGAGTGTCGCCCACATGCTGGCGGCGCCACTGGGGCCTCTGGTGGTGCTCCCAATGGGGCCAGGAAACGTGTGAGGGGTGTGCCGAAACCGAAACATGTGAGGGGTATGCCGAAACAGAGTGGCGCCCACATGCGGGCGGCGCGCCTGGGGCCTCCGGTGGACGATGATGCTGATGAAGATGATGGTGAAGATGATGGTGAAGATGATGATGATGATGATGATGATGATGATGATGATGATGATGATGATGATGATGATGATGATGATGATGATGATGATGATGATGATGAT
>CAUYUJ010017137.1:876691-889191 GCA_963575745.1 Prorocentrum cordatum | reverse complement strand
TGGGTAGCGTACTAGCGATGTTGTTCCGGAACGGTTCAGGGCTGTCAGGGCGCAACACTTACGTTGATTCGCGGTGTTGAAGTCCCAGGAATGGTGATCGGGCTTTATTCAGGATTGCCAAAATGTTACAGTCAGGTTAATTCGTGGCGTTGAAGTCTTGAGAACGGTGTTTTGGCACGCTTCAAGATGCTCACACAGTTGTCCCCCAACGGGGCACTGCCTTCAGTGGAAATGATTTCTTGTCGGAGCCTACGAAGAAGAATCTTGGAGGGAGGGTGTATTTCAACATCGTTGATGAGTCTTTGGTTTACACTGGTCCTTCTCCTCCTCCTGCTCCTCCTCCTCCTCCTCCCTCCTCCCTCCTCCTCCTCCTCCTCCTTCTTCCATCCTTGGTTCCTTCCATGTCGGCCCGACGCGGCCCGCTGCTTGCGCGACGCTGTTGTGCATCCTGGCGCGGCCGATCCGATTTGATGTCGATGCCATGGCGATGCAATCCGATCTTGCGCACATCTTTCTTGCTGTTCCACGAGCGCCCCACCCTCAACAGGGAAAGGTGGCCGTCGGAGCCCGCCCGGGATCAACAGCCGGCGGGAATCAGAGGCCCGGCCAACCTCCGTCGACATCGCCGTCCCGCCGAGCAGGCGCGGGAGCACCCCTCGGAACGCGCGCGCACGCGCGCAGCCTGGCCCTCGAAGGCAAACTACGAGCGACGGGAGGAGGAGGAGGAGGAGGAGGAGGAGGAGGAGGAGGAGGAGGAGGAGGAGGAGAGGAGGAGGAGGAGGAGGAGGAGGAGGAGGAGGAGGAGGGTCCTGCGCACATCCCGAGTCGGTCCGATGTATCCCTATCTGATGCTGGCCTTCCCCTGCCAGGAGGAGGCGGGCGAGTGGGCCAGCGACACCAGCGGAGGAACAAAAGCCGGCACGGACATAAAAATGTTCGGAGGGCCGCGTTTGGACTGGTTTCGGCGGCGCGCCCGGGGAAGAAGTGAGAGGCCCAGATATCGGGCGCCTCGAAAAAAATCGAGACGCTGGTTTTTCGTCGTCTTCGGCCTCTCGGGGCCCTCGCCCGGCCTTGGAACCATCAAAAAACGACTCGGGACGAAAAACTGGTCCTGGGGAAGTGGTCGGGAGGTCGGGGGCCCGTGTCTCGAAAAGACCGAGACGTCGGATGTCTGGGGAGGGGCGGGCCTCCTCCGAAGGCTCGGAAGTCCTCCGACCTTCCGAGACGTTCTCGGAGCCTTCCCTGCAGACGCGGCAAATGTCTCAGGAGGCCAGGGGGCTTCTGAGAAGCCCCGCCGTCGTGTGAGAAGGCTTCCTCCTCCTCACTTCCCCCCCTCGCTCGTTGCCGCTTCGTGGGTCGGCCTTGGGCGCCCCCTGGCGGCGCCTCCGGCGCCGCCCCTGGCGCGCGGCGCACGCCAGCGAGAGAGGGGGGGGGCTCTCCGGCGCCGATCCCAGACCTCCGAGGTCTTGATTTGCTTCACGCAGGGCCCCTTGGTGCTCGGGGCCACGTCCCAGGGGCCGACGATCCGCCCCCCAGATTGCTCTTGGACCGTCCGGGGCCCCGCGATCTCGAGGGCCCCCAGAGGCCGAAAACGACGAGAGGCTCACGTCTCGATGTTGCTCAAGGCGTTGGAGGTCCCCTCGCGGCGTCTCTGGCGCCGCCGCTGGCGCGCGGCGCGCGCCAGGGAGTCGGAGCAGGGCCGGTTGAGACAGCGGCAGCTCAAAATCGGTCCCAGGACCCCTTCCAGGATCCAGCCGCGCCAGCTTTCCAAGCTGCGTCCAGCCGTGGCGACGAGGGGGGCCCCCAGAGGCCAGCTGCCGCTGGCCCTTCTCTCGAGGGAGGGCGGCGCTGTGCCGATCCGGTCGGCGACTACGGAGGCTGTGGTTACGCCAGGGTGGGACTTGCGATTTGCTTCGTTGGGTCCTGGGGGGGGGGTACCACGTTGCCCTCGTTGGCGCGGGGGAGCTTTCTGTCGAGGTACTCGCCCACCCCCCTCCCCCAGGCGCGGGCTGCAAGCCACACCCTCTGCAAGCCACACCCCGCGGAGTCGCCGCGCCGCGCGGCTCTCCGAAGGTTTACGCCTCTGCTGGTGTTTGCTCGTCTGTCCAGCGCCCAGGCCTCGGGCGCCGCCGCTGCGGCCGGCGCGTGGGCCGCGAACGCGAGCGCGGACGCCGTCGGGGGCGCCGTGGGCTCGTTCGAAAGCGTCAGGGCCAAGTTCGAGGAGGCCACGAGCGGGGGCGAGGGGCTCAGGGTGGGGTTCGAGGTTCCAGGTGCTCGCAGCTCGAGGTCCGAGGTCTTCGCGCGTTCTCGTCGGCTCTCGACGGTCGCCCTGCCTCGGGACGCTCTCCGGCAGCAAGCGCCTCGCCGAGAGCGTTCTGGGGGTGCCCAGGTCGTCCCGAAGGGCCGCCAGAGACCCGAGCTACGGTCCGAAAGTTGGAGGACGCTCGGGGCAACGTTGGGGGGGAGGGTTCAGTAGGGGAACGAACAATGACATAAACATAGAAACTCGGAGATCCGCGCGTATTTCTCGGATCGGCGCTGGACCCCCCTCCCTGGCGCGCTCCGCGCGCCAGGGGCGGCGCCGGAGGGGCCACCAGGGGGGTCCAGCGCCGATCCGAGAAGTCCGTGCGGACCTCCGAGTTTTTATGTTTATGTCACTGTTCGTTCCCCTATTCAGGCTCAGGGGGGAGCGCATCGACCCCGAATCGCCCATGCAGCGTCGACGGGGGCCTGCCCAGGAGCGTGCGGGTTCGCTATCGGGGGCCTCTCGCCGATCCATCGGCGATGTCACGCCATCGCTGTCGGGGGCCTATCGCCGATCCATCGGCGATCCTATCGCCGATCCATCCAACCGTTCAACTCCCTAACAACGGGGTGGCCGGATCGGTGCTGGACCCCCCCATGGCGCGCGGAGCACGCCAGAGGCGGCGCCAGAGGCGGCGCCAGGAGCGCGCAGCGCCGACCGGGGAAATCCTCGCGGACCTCCGATGGTCTGTGCTTGTGCTCCTACCCAGGTCGCCACCGGGTTCATGGAGAAGGCGATCCTTTGCAAGTACGCCGGCTTCGGCACCGCCTGATTCCGAGGTTTTGCCTCCTCCCGGCCTCGTTCTAAGGCTGCGCCCCCCTTCCCCTCCCCCATCTCTGGTTAATTCAAGCTTCGCGCGGCCCGCTCAGCTTCGACCAGAAGAGGTGCGCTCTCGACCCGCGGATCAAAAAGTTTCTACCCAGGCATCTGGCTGCTCCAACTTTTTCGATGCGTGGGCCCCGGGGGACTGGACCACTTCCCCAGGGCCGGTTTTTCGCCCCGAATCGCTTCCTGACGCTCCCGAGGCCCGGCAAGGGCCCCCGGAGGCCGAAAGCAGCCAAAACCCGCCCGCTCCAATTTTTGTTGGAGCGTCGGGGATTTCTGGGGAGGAAGAGGGGGAGCAGGAGGAGGAGGAGGGGGATGAGGAAGAGGAGGAGGAGGAAGAGAAAGAGGAGGAGAGGGAGGAGGAGGAGGAGGAGGAAGAGGAGGAGGAGGAGGAGGAAGTGGAGGAGGAGGAGGAGGAGGAGGGGGAGGAGGAGGAGCGTCGGGGATCTCCGGGTACGTCTCCCTGCTGTGCACGCCCGTGCTCCAGCACGCACGGTGTAAGGACTTCCTGCTCTGAGGGTGCTCTCCTTTCCCTTATCCGCGCGCCCGCTCTCTCCCCATGCTCCCGCTGTGCCGAAAATGAGGCCCCGCAGTGTCCCTCGCAGCTGCCCTCGAACGCGGCGTGGATCCGCGCCGCTGCGGCCAAAAATGCCCGGAGGGAAAAAAAAACACGCAGGCACAAGTAATCGTCGATCCCACAGAGCATATGGGAAAATACGGGAAGTGGGGGGGAAGACGAGATTCCAAGAAAATCGTGCAGATGAGGCATCCCGGGACTGCTCGTGCGCCCAAGGCCCCCATTCAAAAGTAAGCTCTGCTGTCGTTTGCTCGAGGCTTATGATGTTCCAACCCACATTAGCTTTGATCACCAGAGAGAATTTCGAGCACCAAGAAAGCATCGACACTCGAGGGTTTTCACGTGTCGGGCCCTGGGAGACACTCGTTCGACACTGTTTCGACACTTTTCGATACTGCTTCGACACTTTTTCGACACTGTTTCGACACTTGTTCGACACTTTTCTGGGTGCTCGAAATTATTTCTGGGATGTGGTCCTTAAGTACGAAGGGAGCAACATAACTCGAGGCCAGCGGCCTGCTGGAGACCGGGCTCGGTGTGATCCTCGCCGCCGTCGGGGCCGCGCGGGACTTCGCCGGGCACCTCGCGGGCGTCGCCGCGGACTTTCGGCCGCTGGAGCCCGTCTTCGCGTCCCCAGGTTTCGGCAACGCCCCAGGGGAAAGTGGCTTGGCTACACGTTCCGAGAGATCCTCCTCCTCCTCGTCCTCCTCCTCCACCTCTTCCTCCTCCTCCTACTCCTCCTCCTCCTCCTCCTCCTCCTCCTCCTCCTCCTCCTCCTCCCTCCTCCCTTTCTTCCTCCTCCTCCTCCTCCAACTCCTCCCTCCTTCGCTCCTCCTCCCTTCTTCCTCCTACCTCCTCCTTTTCTTCCTCCTCCTCCTCCTCCCCATCCTCCTCCTCCTCCTCCTCCTCCTCCTCCTCCCCCGCCTCCTCCTCCTCCTCCTCATCCTCCTCCTCCTCCTCCTCCTCCTCCTCCTCCCCAGAGATCCGGCGCTCCCAAAAAATTGGAGCGGGCGGGTTTGGGCTGCTTTCGACCTCTGGGGGCCCTCGCCCGGCCTCGGGAGCTTCAAGAAACGACTGAGAGTCAGGACGGACAACCAGCCTCAGGGAAGTGGTCCAGACCTCCAGGGCCCACGCATCGAAAAAAGTGGATCCGGCGGATGCCTGGGTCAGAGTGACCTTTCGCCAGAGTGGCCCCCGTTGCGGGCTCGCTGGGGCCCCCCGACCGTTGACACCGACACGACTGCAGCGGTCGACGCGCTTGGGTCTGGCCCCTCCGCACCCGCCCGAGGCCGCGCCCCAGAGCTCATCGCTGCCCGGGCTCGCTCTCGTGCGTGCCGCGGAGCAGCGCGAGAGGGGGACGGCCTGCGGAGAGGGCGGAGGGCCCTCGCAGAGGGCAGGGGCCTGCTTGGGAGGGCCAGGGCGGGCCCGGCGGTCTCGCGCTGGCGGCTTCGGACAGGCGGCCAGGCCCTCCTGAGAGGCCCCTCCCGCCTTCTCCGCAGGCCGCCCTCCTCGCGCCAGCCCCCCCGCCTTGGGGTCGCCGCCGGCAGGCGGCATCGTGCCGCTGATCGCCAGCGGGGACAACATGCGCGCCCTGGTGCGGGTGCTTGAGGGCCTCCTGGACTCCTCCGTCCGCGTGCTCGACATCGCGGGCGGAGGGCCCATGGAGACCGCGGCGGTCCTCCCGCCTGGCCCAGACCCGCTCAAAGTCAGCTCCTGGACCCCATCCAAGGCTCCATCCTGATCCGCTTCTCGAGGTGGATCCGGCTGCCCACAGATCTTGGCGTTGCAGCTGTGCACAGCGAGCAAATTCGCCCGGCTTCGGGCCCCGGGACCATCACAGATCGATCGGGTTCGAAAAATATCGCAGAAACATGGGGTCTAGGGATCCGGCTGTGGTTTGTTATGATGTTGCATTTTTTGGCGAAGTCGGATCCCAGACCCCCGACGTCATGATTGTTTCATGACGTCGACCCCCAGAGGTCTGGACCCCCCCGGGACCGGTTTTTCATCCTGGGTCGCTGTTTGACGGTCCCGAGGCCCAGTGAGAGCCCACAGAGGTCCAAAATAGCGAAAAACCGTCCGCCGTGATCTTTGCACCACGCGAGAGGGGGTCTGGGATCCCAGGGCGTGCGCGACGAGGAGCCCCAAAAGGAGGGCTGCCGCTGTTCCGGCCGGCCCTCCTCCCCACATCGGCGACTCCTTGCGGGCCGTCTCCAGCGCGCTCGAGGGCATGCGGGGAGCGCTGGGGGAGGACGGGGGCCCCCCAAGCGGTGTTGGGAGCCTCCTCCTCCTCCTCCTCCTCCTCCTCCGCCTCCTCCTCCTCCTCCTCCTCCTCCTCCTCCTCCTCCTCCTCCTCCTCCTTCTCCCTTCCCTCCTCCTCCTCCTCCTCCTCCTCCTCCTCCTCCTCCTCCTCCTCCTCCTCCTCTCCCTCCCGCTCGCCTCCTCTACATCCTCCTCCCCTCCTCTCCTCCTCCTCCTCCTCCCTCCCCCCGCCGCCTCCTCCTCCTCCTCCTCCTCCTCGCTCCTCCTCCTCCTCCTCCTCCTCCTCCTCCTCCTCCTCCTCCTCCCCCTCCTCACTCTGGATTCGGGGTGACCGCACGGTTTTGGGGCCCAGGCTGCTGTCGTTGCCATGATGTTTCGGTTGGGCTAATAGTGACCTGGGGCCCGCATTCGTTTTGTGCTCGATTGCGCTCGCTCTCTTTTTCCTGCCGCTCCTGCCCGTCCCGATGCGAACTCGGCGCTTCGTCCTATGGGATCGCGCCTCCTCCTCTCCTCCTCCTCCTCCTCCTCCTCCTCCTCCTCCTCCTCCTCCTCCTCTCCCTCTTCCTCCTCCTCCTCCTCCTCCTCCTCATCCTCCTCCTCCTCCTCCTCTCCTCTCGCCTCCTCCTCCTCCTCGTGTTCCCTCTCCTAACCTTTCGGGGGCTCGCGCCGGCCCCGCCCCCCAGCCCTGGCGCGCGGGGCGCTGCCTCTCGGGAGCCTCCTCTTGGAGGCTGCGTGGCGATTCGGGACCGCCCTGGCGCCAGACCCCCTCGCGCTGCGAAAAAAACGCGACGGGATGCTATTGGCGGCCGCCGGGGGCCCTCAGTGGGCCCCAGGACCGTCGGAACGTTATTCTGGATGGAGAACCTCCTCATCTTCCGCCTCCTCCGCCTCCTCCTCCTCCTCCTCCTCCTCCGCCCTCCTCCTCCGCCTCCTCCTCCTCCTCCTCCTCCTCCATCCTCCTTCCTGCCCTCCTACTCCTCCTCCTCCTCCTCCTCCTCCTCCTTCCTCCTCTCCTCCCCTCCTCCTCTCCAGGACCCCGCCCCCCTCCTCCTCCTCCTCCTCCTCCTCCTCCTCCTCCTCCTCCTCCTCCTCCTCCTCCTCCTCCTCCTCCTCCGCCTCTGGGGCTGTCTCGGGCCATCTCGGAGCCATGCTGTGGTCGTCCTGCTTTTGAGCCCTGGGCCCCGCTGGCCGCCGAGTGCTGGGGCCCCCCAGAGGAGCTGGCCCTGCTGCAAAGCAGGCTGCTGGCGCCCGGGCGGCGGCTGCTCGAGCTCGGGTGGCTGCTGGACGGGTTCTCGGAGGGCGCCAACTACACACAGGAGGAGGGAGAGGAGGAGGAGGAGGAGGAGGAGGAGGCGGAGGAGGAGAAAGAGGAGGAAGAGGAGGAGGAGGAGGAGGAGGAGGAGGAAGAAGAAGAAGAGGAGGAGGAGGAAGAAGAGGAGGAGGAGGAGGAAGAAGTGGAAGAAGAGAAGAAGAAGAAGAAGAAAAAGAAGAAGACAGAGGCTCGAGGACGGCAGCGGCTGCAGCGAGGGTGACTGAATAAGCGCTCGCTGCTGCTACCTGGGAAGACGGAAGGAAGGAGGAGGAGGAGGAGGAGGCCAGGCGCCACAGGCGTCCCCCAAGGTGGTCAAAGACGGCACAGAGTCGCTGACAGACCCAGACAGCCCAGGACGCCTCCGAAACACCCCAAGAGGGCTCCAAGAGCACTTCAAAAGGGCCCTGAGAGGCCAAAATCATGCACACATTCCATAGTGAGGTTGTTGAAGGATGCCAGCGTCCTCGCCTTTTTCAGGCTGCCAGCGATACAAGACGGCCCAAGAAGCTCCCCAGATCACCCCAAGACAGCCCAAGGACCTCCCAGGAGGACCCCTGAACAGGCGTGTGGTCAAGAACTTTGTCGCGCCGGCGATCCTGCCCCACCACGCTTCAGAGCGACACGCTAACCACGTCCCAGTCCCCAAGCACCAACGCACCGAGCCTTTCGAAGCCTCCCGCCCCGCGAAGCGGAGCGCCACGCTGCCCGTTCACAGGACATCACGCGTCGCCAGGGCCGCCGCCGCGACGCCCGAAGCAAAGGTCCCCGACCGTGATACACCGATCCTGGGGGCGGGATGGGCCTGGCCAGGATCCGCAGGGGTGTGTAGTCGGCATCTTCCTCCTCCTCCTCCTCCTCCTCCTCCTCCTCCTCCTGCTCCTCCTCCTCCTCCTCCTCCTCCTCCTCTTCCTCCTCCTCCTCCTCCTCCTCCTCCTCCTCCTCCTCCTCCTCCTCCTTCCGTAGCCATTTTTGGCTCAAGAGCGTCAGGGCCGCGCCGCGCGGGGTAGCCCCTTCATGTGCTCGGTCGCCCGCCGCTGAGCGGGACTTCAGTCATGGCGTCGCTGCGCCGATGCTGCTGATCGTTGCCCTTCTTCTCATTCTTCCTCACCTTCGAGTGGGACTCGCTGCAGCTGGGATGCCTCGCTGCCGCTCATGGGTGGCCGCGCTCGCTGATGGTGCACCTCTCTCTGCATCTCAAGCCCGCCGACGGGAGCGGGACCTGTTCTACGTCACGTCGCACAGTGCGCCAAACAAGTCGTTCGTGGAGGTCGACTCCGCCGACTACAAGGATGTCAAGAGGATGGCTCGCGGCAAGGCGCTCCACCGACAATTGGACGCTGCTGGTCTGCTGGCTGGCGTCCCGCCAGCTGCTGCTGGCAAGGTGGCTGCCCACCGTGCTTTGCGACGTGGCGAGCTTTCTCCAAGTTCCCATGCGCTCGCTCGCTCGATCTTGGTACAGGCCGATCGTGCCAAGCATGTTCACAGCTCATTATGTCCTCTCCCACCTGCTCGGCGCGTTGCTGGTGCTCGTCCCCGCGGCGCTGATGTCCGTCTGCGCTGGGCCGACTGCGTCGAGATCCACTCTTTTGCTACTGATAGCTGCGACGCTGCTGACGCTGAGGCTGCTGGGTCGTCTCCTGCGCCTCCCAGTGGCGGCACCGCGGGTCTGCACGACGGCTTGCCTGACACACAGAACGCCCCGATCGGCAAGCGCAGCGGAACCATTGCAGGTGTGGTTGTGGCGACATGTACGACTCCATCGTCGCGCGCTTGGACAAGATGGAAGAGCCCCTCAACATGTTATCCGCTCGTTCGGCTACCTGGGAGGCTCTGAATCAATGCACCATTGCGCTCGCCTCGCAGGGATCGTGGTGGCCTTTTCCTTATTGTGTCTCTCCCTCGTGGCAGGGCTTCTACGTATCTGACCAGACCCTTTGTGCTGGGGAGGACGCGCGGGACAACGATTCCGCTGATCGAGGTAACGCTGCTTGCTTACTTCCTGGTGCTGTTGGCGGTGCTGACGCTGCTGCCGGTTCTGGGCATGGCGCTGGCGATGCAGGTGTTCTGGGCCCTGGTATGGATTCTCTTCGGGTCTGCTCGGTGGAGCGGGACAAGACCGGTGATCGGGACGGTGCTGGACTTCCGGGGGTGGTGGCTCTCGACTTCTATTGCTTGAAGGTCCTGCCCGAGGGCCCACGGGTCGCTACCTGCAAGGCCTGCAAATCTTTCCCTGGTTGTGGCCTAGGCGACTACTGCGAGCTCTCACATCTAACCGTGGTGTCCGACCTGGTGTTAGCTGAAGAACATGAGCGCCTAAGTCAGCAGTTCTCTGCATTTCGTGGGGTACAGCCGCTCACCACATCTCTCTGGCACGCTCGCGCGGCTGGCCGCAACGCTCTTGATCTTCACGCACTTCGGGAATTGGAGGCCGCTTCGGTTGTTGCGGCACCTTCGAGTTCGGCGGCAACTTCAACCACGTCTGGTGCAGCTTCGGGTTCAGCGTCCCCTGCTGCTACCTCGGGTACTGGGACTCCTTCGGCTACTCCTTCGAGATTGATGGCAGCGTCGAAGTCTGCGGCTGCAGCGCTGTGTGCACACTTGGGTTCAGTGGCTCCTACGCCGTTGAGTTTCGCAGTGGGTTCGGGCGCGGTGAGTTCGGCGGCAGCTTCAACATTCTCTGCTGCAGCTTCGGGCGCTGCGGCTCCTTCGGCTGTGAGTTCTGCTGTGACTTTGGGCTCGGTGAGTTCGGTGGCAACTTCTACTTCCCCTGGTGCAGCCTCAGGTTCGGGTGGGGCTCATAGCGGTCCGAGGGCGGATCTGCACGGTCTTCGCGCGGACCCCCCTGGGCGTGATGACGCTCCCCCAGCTCTGGTCGGCGTACGCTGTGCTGTCGAGCCTGGTATGCCAGATGTCGACTTCACTGCTCTCCTGGGTGACGCTCGTGGTGACGATGGGGGTGACTATGACGATGAGTTTACTGCTCTACTGGGTGGCATCGCTCTGGGTGACGTTCGTGACGACGGCACGGCCGACAGTGGCAGTTGTACGTCTGTGGCTCCTCAGACACATGCACACCGATGGGCGGTTCCTGGTGCGCCGTTCCAGCAGCGTGGGGACCTCTTCTCGCTTCGCGGATGCAGCTCTCGTCTTGCTGCGCTGGCGGAAGGACTGGTTCAGCGCAAAGGCATCGAGCACTACTTCAACCACGACGGCATGGCCACCTCCCCGCAGCCGCGCGTGGACTCCCTCTCTTCCAACTCTGACGGCATCGCCGTCGTCGACACCTTCTCCAAGGGCGTCGGCTTCTTCGACAGCGACGACTTCTACCAGGAGCTCTCCGCCGAGGAGCACCTGAGGACAGGCCCCGCGGGGGCCGACGGCGGCGGCGGCGCGGCCAGCGCGGCCTAGACAGAGACGCGCCCTTCAGTGGCGTGGGATCCTCCTCCTCCTCCTCCTTCTCCTCCTCCTCCTCCTCCTCCTCCTCCTCCCCTACTCCTCACTCCTCCTCCTCCGCCTCCTCCTGCTCCTCCTCTCCTCCTGCTCCTCCGCCTCCTCCTCCTCCTCCTCCTCCTCCTCCTCCTCCTCCTCCTCCTCCTCCTCCTCCTCCTCCTCCTCCTCCCTCCTTCGGCCTGCCTGCTCTTGCTCCTGATCCTTCTCATGTTCCTGCTCCTTCTCCGCCTCCTCCTCCTGCCTCCTCGTCCTCCTCCCCCTCCTCTCCTTCTCCTCCTCCCTTCTCCTGCCCCTTCTCTCCTCCTCCGTCTCCTCCTCCTCCTCTCCTCCTCCCTCCTCCTTTCTCCTCCTCCTCCTCATCCTTCTCCTCCTCCCCTCCTCCTCCTCCTCCTCCGTCTCCCCCTCCTCCCTCCCTCCCTCTCTTCCTTTCCTCTCTCTCTCTCTCTCCTCTCTCTCTCTTTTCTCCCTCCTCCTCCCTCTCTCCTCCGTCCCTTCTCCCTCTCCTCATCCTCCTCCTCGTCCTCCTCCTCCTTCCCTCCTCCTCCTCCTCCTCCTCCTCCTCCTCCTCCTTCTCTTCCTCCTCCTCATCATCATCCTCCTTGTCATCCAGTCCTGTTCCTTATAATTACCGAACTTCTCCCTGTCGCACCCCGAGGCCGGTTTTTTTGGGGGGCGGGCGCTTCGCTTGAGAATTCCTCACCGCGTGTGACTCTGAAGCTCACAAGGTGACCACAGTTTCACGGATTGAGGGCGGGTCGTATTCAGAATGTGGTTCTCGCCTTAGCGCCGCGTACATTCGTATTAAAGAGTTGCAAGGGCTTCACGGATTGACGGCGGGTGGTTTTCAAAATGTGGCCCTCGCCTTGGCGCCGCGCACATTCGTTTCAACAAAATTGCCTGAGCTCCGCGGATTAAGGGCGGGTCGTTTCCAAAATGTGGTCTTCGCATGGGCACCGCGCACATTCGTTGTGAAAAGTTGCCAGAGCTCCACGGATTGAGGAAGGGGCGATTTCAAAATGCTTTAGCGTCGCGCACATTCGTTTTAAAAAGTTGCAAGAGTTTCACGGATTGGGGGCGGGCAGTTTTAAAAATGTGGTTATGGCCTGAGCGCCGCGCACATTCGTTGTCAAGAATTGCAAGATTTTCACGGATTGAGGGCGGGTCGTTTTCAACATGTTGTTCTCGCCTCAGCGCCGCGCACATTCGTTATGAAAATTTGCCGGAGTTTCACGGATTGAGGGCGGGTCGTTTTCAAAATGTGGCTCTCGCTTGAGCGCCGTGTACATTCGTTTTAAAAATGCCAGAGCTTCACGGATTGAGGGCGGGGCGGTTCTGTTTCAAACTGTGGTTCTCGCCTGAGCGCCGCGCACATTCGTTCATACTAGTTGGGAGAGTTTCACGGCTTCCCATGATGAGCGTACCAGAAATGGTGTTGTGGAAGGATTCAAGAACGTGCGGGTGCAACCGTTATGTTGATTCGCGGTAGAGCGGGTGCAAGCGCTGAAGTCCCAAAAATGGTTTTCTGGCAGGATACCCGATCATCAAGACGCAGCAGTCAGGTTGATCCGTGCGGTTGAAATCCCGAGAACAATGTTTTGGCATGCTTCAGGATGTTCAAACGGTTGTCTTCCAACGAGGCAGTTCCTTCAATGGAAATGAACCGTTGTAGGGGCCTATGAAGAGGGGGCTTGGAGGGAGGATGTATTCCAACATCGTTGATGACTCTTGGGTTTGCACTGGTCCTCCTCCTCCTCCTCCTCCTCCTCCTC
>CAUYUJ010017137.1:840402-876591 GCA_963575745.1 Prorocentrum cordatum | reverse complement strand
CTCAGTCCGTGGACGAAGCGAGGCCCTCTCGGGCAATGTTCGATCCCCGGCTTTCCTCGAACGCGCACCGCCCGAGCCCGAGAGCGCGAACCCGAAGGATTAACAGGGCCCCCCCTCAAATGCCAATGGTTTTTTCCATGCGATGCGATTCGCTGCGTCGCGACCCTCCAGCCGCGCACGTTCGCGTCGTCGCCCCGGCATAAAACCGAGCGGCCACCGCTCGAGCCGCAAATCCAATGTTCCATCAGGACGAGAGGGCGGTCGCATGTCAGATATGATTAGAATGGCGTGTAATGCCTCCTGGTGTTGCTTCTTTCCTTCGCCCCGACATCGCGCAAGTGGCACCGCAACATGCAAGCTCTGATTTGGACATGCGCCCCATCAGGGGCGCAACGCAATGCAAATTCTAGATCTGATTCGGAAGCCCTGATGCAATGCACACCTGGGAACATGCGTTGCAGTATCACTTTTCAGTGCAATCACTGATTGGGAACACCCACTGCAAGCACTGCATTGGGAACTGGTGATCTATGAGTGCAAGCACTGATTGTGGATCGATGAATGCAAGCACTGATTGGGGCCACGTTCTGCAAAAACTGGCTGCGTGCACTGCGCGGTAATCTACGAATGCAAGCACTGATTTGGGATCTATGAATTGCAGCACTAACTGGGGTCACGTTCTGCAAGAACTAATTGCAAGCACTGGTTGGGGAACTGTGAATGCAAGCACTGATTGGGGATGCAAGCGCTGCGAAGGGATCGAAGGGATCCATGGGACTCCCCGTCCTCGCCCGTCCTGGCGGCACTTGCATGCATTTCGGTCGGGGAACCTAGGGGGGGGCGTTGGTGTGAGACGGTGCAGCCCCCTCCCTTCAGCTCGTCGTCTCGAGGATCCCCCCTCCTGGAACGGGGTCGTTTCTCCCTTGTGCGATGGCGGGCAGTGCTGCTCACCAGTGACCCTGCGATCGTTCTTGCGCAAAGAACATATTATATCGCCGATCCCCCGCATGGCGAGACGCAGCCCTGCACAGAGCGCGAGTCCAGCACGGCGACCCTACAATCGCCGGCCCTGGACAACACATAGCAGCGACGACCATGCCATATATAAGCGTTCCCAGGCGAGTGTATACACACTACAAGCACGGTCCAGCAGCTGTCGTACAGGGCACGTGTCTGCGTTGTCTGTGCGTTTCGCAGCGCGCGCATTGCATTCCCCAGGATGCTAGAAAGAACGCGAACAACTGGCCCTACCAAAGGCATCTAAAACAAACGACTTTCTACTCCAAAGGGAGCGCCGCGGGGGGGGGCGGGGTTGCGGGACGCCCGATTGGGGGGAGAACAGAGAGAGGGGAGCGGGGTGGACCAAGCCGAAGCGGGGGAAATAGAACAATCGCATGTTTGGCACGTTATGTTCCCCCATCACCTCTTTTGCATCACACCCAGGGTCTGGCGTCATGATTTGGGAATGGATAATATTCACTTTTTTTTTTCATCGTATAGGTAACTAGATGTATAATATATGTGTCTTAGGTTTGTATTAGATTCATAGCACGTATTTACCGTATTAATATATAAGATAATATATAAATATTAGGTGTAAATCTGATGTGTATTGGATTTATATTAGCTATAGTTTAGATTTATATAAAATAATCTTGGACTTGTGAAATCTCAGAGATGCTATATAAGATTGCAAAACCTAAGATAAACCTAAGATGAACCTGGTAACACATCTAAGCTATAGCATAAAAAAACTTAAATAAATCTAAGATCCACCGAGTAGTGCTATGACATGAACCTACGCCATGTCTAACATACGGGTGATACAGAATGACCAGATTTCTAAGAATACACATACAATGTGCATATTATTTACGTGGATGTACTACTCCAAAATAACTCGGGGGCACAAGAGACCTGCGCGCGTTCTCAAACCGAGTTGGGGGGATCAGCTCTGGACCCTCACATCCCCGCTCAGCCGGCTGACCGCGCGCGGCGGCTGCGCGACACAGCCTCGCGCGAAGAGTGCTGAGTGCTCGCGCTGCAGCAGGGTAGCTTCACTGGCCCTTGATTGCCTTATTACTCTTCGTGTCGTTTTTGATGATCGCCTTCAGCGCCGCATGGAGCTCGGCTAGCTGCTCGTAGATCTTGCCCGGGGCGATCAGGGCGCCCTCTGCCTGGTGCTTGCGCACCTGCTTGGGGTCAGTCATCAACAACTTCTGAACAGCCTCGGGCGGCTCCGCGGCCTTCTGCAGGAGGTCGAGCCCCCCCCCCGCGCGACGCGCCTGGCCACGCGGTTCGCGGCGACGCGGCGCACCAGAGGGGCCACCCTCTGCAAGTCGAGGGCTGCGCCCGCGAAGCTGCCGCTGCAATTCTGCAACAGCATCGTGTCGGCGTCGTCGGCGCCGTCGTCCTCGATGGTCTTCCTTTCGGTCTTCAGCGCGCGCGCCATGTTCATCCACTCGGGTCCATCGCCGTCCTCGAGCACGTTGACCAGGGCGCCCACGAACTGCTTCTTGTCCTTGGCGTTCCAAACCTCCGCGCCGATCTCCTTCTGGCTCTGGGAGCGGGTGTTCTTCTTCACCTTCGAATCGCACTGGTATCGGGCGTCGCCCTCGGGGTCGGTCAAGGCGCCCCCCTCGCCCTCGGCCTCCTCGGAAGCAGTCTTGCTGCCGTGGAAGACAGTCGCGATCATGATGTTCTTCTTCAAGCTCGTGGAGACATCGGAGTCCTCGAGGGGGTCGCCATTCGATCATCCGTCTCTTCGTCCACCCCCGCATCTTCTATCGCCCCGTCGTTCCAATCGCGCCCCGCCGCCTCCCATCGCCCCCCACCGCTCTCTCCCGTCAGCCACCCTCGCCCCCTTCCCCCCCCCCGCAGAAGGGCGGGGTGCGCGGGTGGTCAGAACAAAAAACGCACGGATCCGATGGGCCTTCTTCACCTTCTCCCGAGTGTTCACGCGCGAGAGCGCGCGCGCATCTGGCTCGACGGTGGACCCGCAGCCTGCGCCCTGAGGCACGTGCGCGTTGATAATCTCGTTCGCCAAGCGCCCCTTGCCTTTGATCTGGCACTCCTTCGACTTGCACCAGTCGAACTCCTCGAGGTCCTCGGGGCCGATGCCCCCCCTGCTGCTCTTGAAGACATGGCGATGGGCAAGCGACGTCTGCCTCTGGTCGGGCTCGCCCTCCCTGCGAATGGCCAGCGCGGTCATCCTTGAACGCGGCTGGAGTGGCCGGCCATGACGCGGACCCACCACTAGCAGCAATCTGCCACATCTCGATCCCGGCATTGGCCGCGTCACTCGGGCCCACCTTGGGCGCGGCAGCTGCCGGGCGCTTCCTCGCCCCAGCACCCTAGGTCGCAGGAGGTTTGCCGACGGTCTTCTTGACGCGCTTCGGCGCCATGGTCTGGAACGCGGGCCCCAGCGAACGCCATCAGGAAAAAAACTCGGTCGAACTAGCTTGTGGAGCAAGAAATCTCTCGAGCCACAATGGCAAGGCCGTGGCCAGGCGGAACCCGGCGCAACACGACCCCAATGGGCCTCAACAGCTCGCATGGTATCTGTAGGGGGGTCCTCAACTGAATGAATGGTATTTGGGGTGGCCAAAATAGGATTGCGCATGGCAAAGGCAACCATTGCAGGCGTGGCAACGGGACGCAGAACACCCGTGTACGCTATCCCTGTGCTGGAGCGCACCCGATCGAAACAGCGCTATTGGATCTTCCGACGACGTAAACGCATGAACGAAAGGGCTGCGCGCTGGTCAAACAGCGAGGCGGCCAACGCAACCACGAACGCAACAGCAGGACAGGGATGAGTTGAATTGGAACGCGCCCGCGCCAAAGGCGCGGAATCGTACGTTTGGGCGACGCCCATCTCGCAACGCGGGCGGGTTTCGGCGCGGCGACGGAACTGTTCAGAACCAGCACTGGCTCGCGGATGCGCGATCTATCCGGAGTTGTCAACCGAAGTGTTATCCCACTTAGCGGGATAACACCTCAGTGGCATAACGCTTAGTGTTATAACCTAGTCAGCTATCACCTAGCGGGATACTCACTAGTGGGTAGCACCTGCTAGGGCAACACTGAGATGTTATACCATTTAGTGGGACAACATTTAAATTATCCCACTAAGTGGGATAACACCCGAGCGGGAGCGCCTATGCCGACAAAAATCGTGTTTTTACAAGGCCAACCGCACGGACAAGAACCGTGAGTTTTGTTTCAAAGGCCCACCGCTAGCCCGCCGCTGGCCCAAGCGACGCTGTCCTGCTCCTAAGTTCACGCGGTCGTTCACAGAACTCGGGCTCCGCTTTGAAGTTTCGCCATTTCCGAGGTCGTGCGGAACGGCTCACCCATCGCAGGTTGGCCCGAACTCTGCACCACGTGGTGACCGTTAGCCTGAGCAGCGGCGGCACCTGCGTGCTAAAGTGTTGGCTGCATGTGTGCAGTCTTCTTCCCGCCCATCCCCCTCCTGCCGGTTCTCTTTCTTCCTGCCTCGTTCCCCGTTGATTTGTACAGCGGCCAGAATTTCGGCCACGTTCACAGGACAACCCTGCCGCCGATGCCGGCGTTTCGCCATTGCTACCCAAGCCTGGGGCCATTGTCAAGTTGCGCTTTCTGTGCGCCGCGGTCGCCCTCACTCGGGCGTGCCGAGGGAAGCCTTCGCGAAGGGCAGCGGATTCATTCTCCCCCCTTACCTGCTTCGCTACGGAAAAATGCGTCGAGCAACGCGTGCACTCGACCCGTGCAACTGCTGCAAAGATTGGCGACGATCGTACGCGGCGCTGACGCGAGATCGCCATTCGGAGTAACACGCGCCCTCTTACTCAGAAAACCGGTTGCATTTAAACGCCGATGCTGCTTGAGGCGCGCGGGGCAGGGCGCGCGTAGCGCCCAGGAAAAGGGAGAGAGGATAGGAGAGGATATTGAAGATTGCATTTGATAAGAGATTTGCGTCTCACCTGGCGAGCGCAGATCCCTCTGAAAGCATTCGGCGCTTTTCAAACGAATTGAAGGTAGCCCATTGGGTTTCCAACCGTGCCCCCGCGAAGACGATTGCTCCTCCTCCGCCCTTCTGCCAGCCCTCCTTCCCTCCTGTCTCCCGCCGCCCTCATGCGCGAATCAGCGCCCATAATGCAATGAGGGCCACTCTGGGGCGCCGCGGGCGATCTGACGTCGACATCGCACGAAGCGCGGCATCGCAAATGGGATGCAATTTGGTGGCCAGTTGATACCACTTTTCCGCAGGTTGATACCGCTTTTCAGCCGGTTGATACCATTTTTCCGGTGGTTGATACCACTTTCCGACGGCGGATACCACAAATTCGCGCCGGTTGATGCCACTTTTCCGCAGGTTGATACCACTTTTCGCCGGTTGATACCACTTTTCCGCCGGTTGATACCAATTCTTTCGTTGATGCCACGTGCCTTCCTCAACCCATATCCGGGGTATCAACCACTCTGTATTTGGTATCAGCCATCCGTTTTTGGTATCAACCACTCTGTTTTTGGTATCAACCATTACGGCGTTTGGTATCAACCACCCTGTTTTTGGCATCAACCACTCCTGTTTTAGCATCAACCAGCCTGGCCCCAGACCGCGCGCACGGCCAACTAAAAAACTCAACCGGATTTCGCATGCGCCAGACGAAACCTCAACCATGTCTGGAATTGCGGCGCGGGTTGCTTCCCAAGCTTCTGGGGCACAACGCGACCCGTTATCAAATGTGCGTGGCTTGCAGTCATGGGGGCGCGCTTCACACGTTGAAAACATACTACGCCATCAAAAACACTTGGGTCCTTCCGCGCAAACTTCCCAAATCCAAAGACTCCGAGACGGGCCATGAGAACCCCGAGGCGCGCGCGAACTGCCTGAGGCGCGCCCGAGACAACCCAGAAATGCCCCAATGCCCCCAACATGTCCCCTACAATATCTACGGTGCCCTCACAACGCCTCAAAATTGATCCAAAGAGACCCATGAGATACGCACGAACAGCTACCAGAAGAGACCCCACCACGCGCTTCCATGCCCAAATTTGGCAGTCGCGCCACGTCTGGCCTCCACCGCTCCCAGAAAGCCCCGCCCATCATCAACGTTGCTCCACAACGGCCCAAGCGGCGTTCAAGAGGATTCGAAAACGGCCAAACAAGCTCCGAGGCAGCTCGACGATGCCCCAGCGCGGCCTCTGACAGCCCAAGAACGCCTCAAGATGGCTCAAGAGCAGGAGCACGAGCTGTCATCCCGAGCCCACCGCCCCAAGAGGATCCCCTGGCGCCGCCGGCGACCGCCACGGAGGCTGGTTTGGCCACGTGCCCAACGGATGGGGGGGAAGGAGAATCAGGGGGGGGAAGAACCGACATGACGGAGGGGCGGAGGGGGGGGGAGGGAGGGAGGGGGAAATAACTTGTTGAGCAAAATTCCGCGGCGCGCCGCGAGCGGCGCGGCGGCCATATTCTGGCAGACCCGTGAGAAACGCCCACGAGGCGCCCGCGCAGCGGCGCAAGCTGGAACACGGCGAAACGCTGGGGGCCCCCCCCTGCGCACGGGGTGCTCGCAAGGCGCCCGGAGGCGCCAACGAAGCGGCACTCGCGACAGAGCGGCGAAACCACGGCGAACCAACCCAGCACGAGGTTGTTACGAGGCACCAGCAAAGCAATGCGCGCGGCAACAAAACGAAACTTTTGCGCAACCTCATCATTCACCATGATGCGTCAAGTCTCTTACGTGCAAGCGCTCATTGGGCTGCCCGACGCGACGCTAGCGTCGGCGCAACCTCGCCCACGTAAGCCGAGGCCCGATTTCGCGTCGACATTGGAAAATTGCGCGATGTTCTTTCGGGGTGTTCCGAGCAACGCCGGCAACGACCTGCCAGGATTCCAATACGTGACCCCTGTGTCGTTGCAGAGTTGGTGGGAAAACGGCATGGGCGTTGTTCGCGCGACATTTCCAACGAACGACTGACGTAACATCGCTTCAAACCGCAAGCGAAACGGAAACTGACGTTCGAGACGCGCGCGGCGAATGCCGTTGGCATGATCCCGTCACTTCGCCAACGCGAAATATCCTAAGTGAGCCCGCGCGCCTTGATAGTACCCAGCGATGCCGTCAAAAACATAATGACCTACTATGGCCGAGCGCAACGCCCCGCGGGGCATGTCTAGCACGTGCCCCCCCCCCGCCCACGAACCGACGTGGAATGCGCGGGCGCGCTGGGAACCGCTCCACCTTGCGATGTGCGCGCATGGCGGGCGCAGCCTCGAAAAGGCCCAAACAGTTTCGGTCGGTCCTAATGGGTCCCGGTTGTCTGGTTCGGTCTCGACTGGTTTCGGCCGCCGTCCGTATAACTCAGTCGACCTCGTTCGGCATCGGTCGCTCGGTTTCGCTCGACCGCGGACTCGCGCAGCCGCGTCCCAGAGCCATTGAGATCGACCGACGCCATCGAGAGACGACCGAGACCGATCGAGGCAAACCGAGACCGACCGAGACCAGCCGAAATCTATCCAAGCCAAACTGAGCGAGGCCGTTGCGGGACGGCCGACGCAAACCCATTCGATCGACGCCGACGCGCCACCCACCAAAATTGCAGGCACGGCGCCAACCAAACTTCAGAGTGGTAGACGCGGACTGCGCCCGCGCGCGAACGAAGCGCGGGGCCGCTCTCGAGCGCCCGTCAAAACGTGCGCGCCAGATTAGCCGCCGTGCATAGCAGCGCCTGCTGCGCAGCCGCTGTCGTCACCAAGAAGCTCCCCGAAGCTGACCGACCGCAGGTAAATGGAGCCACCTGCAACGTGCGATCAGAAAAGCATGCAAGCCCCCCTGGTTGAAAATGCCTTCATGATACCAAATTGAAAGGTGGGGATGCCTGCGCGATGCCAAATCTCATGTTGAGGAAACCCGCGCGATGCCAATTCTGGTGTTGGGGGAACTCTCGGGGTCGGGTCGTGCGCGTTCCACGGCCGTACCAAGCCACAACGCCGAAATACGGGGGGGGGGGGGGGGGGGGGGGGGGCGGGGGCGGGGCTCGGCCTGGAGCGGGGTTTTGGATTCCCACCAGGCCCCTGGGCGCAGGCGGTCTAGTGCGCTTCCTTTCCCAAGAGGCCCAAGAGGCCCCAATATGGCCCCAAGAGGGCTTCAGAGAGCGCAGTGCGGCCTCCAAGATGGTCGGAGATAGCGGTATACGGGTCAAGATAGCTTCCGACAAACGCCCAAGTGGCCTCAAGACGCCACGCCAAAATCCTCTTTCACCCTAAGAACAATCAATGTATTGTTGCCTTCTCGCTTTTTCGCCTCTGACGGGCTCTCGAGGCCACGGGGCGGCCCCAAGACGGCCCAAGATAGCCCCGAGAGGGGCCCGAGAGGGCCCCAATACGGCCCCATGAGCGCCCAAGAATGCTCCAAGAGCGGGCCAAGGGGGCCCCATGACGGCACGGCGCTCTGAATTAAGGACCACCATCTTGTTTAAACGAAAGGGTCCAAGGCGGCCACAAGATGCCCCCCAGGCATCCCAAACGAGCACCAAGAAGGCACCCATACCCCCCAAAAGAGCCCCAAGAGGGCCCCAAGACGCCCCAAAAGAGCCCCAAGAGGGCCTACGACGACTTCAAGAGAGCCCCAAGAAAGAGCTCCAGGAGGGCCCCAAGAGGGCCCCGAGAGAACCCCAGGAGCCCCAGGATGGCCCCAAGTTTCGAAACGCACGCGGGTTTAAGATACACACCAGTGCAACAGCCATTACGAGTCATCGAAACACCCCTCACCCCTCATCGAAGCCCCATGGCAGCTTGCACTAGCTTCCAACAGCATCGAAGCACCATCGTGATTCACCTACTCCCCTGCTCATCGCTTCTGGATGGGGTGGTGGGGGGTGCGCGAAGCGTCAAGAACTGCTTCTCTTTGGAATGTAAACTATTGCGTGGGAGTTGTTGTTTTGGAGTTGGGGGTGGTGCATTCTTTCAACGCTAACCGCTGGCACTGTCGCCCGAATAGCCGAAGTCGAACGAAGCAGCATAATGCAATGCATTGATGACCTAACACCCACAATGGCAGCGCATGAACACTTCCCTGGGGCAGCGCGGCTGTCCTATGCCAAGCCGAAGTCTCGCACTTAAACAGATGTATACGATAGTCGTCGACGTCGTAGCAGTCGTCGCAGTAGTCGTCGTCGTAACTACTTGGGATGACCACGCTTTCCTAAAAAGAAGACGCGCAGCTGGAGCGCCCCTGCCTTCGTCGCGGGTCTCCGCTGCGCGGCCGCGAGAAGGCGGTTCACTGCGTCGAACTCATCCGACCTCGCAGCGGTCCAAATGTGGGCCTCTTGCTAGAACCGGCGTAGGCTGTGAGCTCGACGCGGGGGCGATCCTCATTCGTGGGCCCCGACTGCTTCGACCGACTGAAGACGAGGGCATCCGTCTTCTCGACGCTCTGCGCAGCAGGGCTCCTGGGCACGGGGCGGGGCATCACCGGTGCAGACGGCTCGGCGGCAGGGGCAGGTGACGGGGCCATCATCGACGAACTCGGGGACGCGGCTGGCCTCCCGCGCTCGGCGCGCTGCTCCTGCGGCTGCTTGCCCGACGCGCGGCGCTTGCGAGTTGCCCCACTCACCGTGGATAAGTCTACACACGCACACTGCACCCATCGGAATCTGGAATCTACAGGATGCGTATCGGATAAGTTTACATACGCACACTGCGCCCATCGGAATCTACAGAATATGCTTCGATTTCCCATGGATCCTACGCACCTGCAACTTACATACTAATCTACAGAATATGTTTCGATGTCCCATGGCTCCTTTCCAGAGTGTTCATGTTGGAGGGGGTGGCCTTAGATCAGATGGGCAGTGACAGAACAAACGGTTGGTCGTCCTCGCAGTCGTCGTCGTCGCGGTTTGCGTCGTCGCGATCAACGTCGACGTCGACGTCGACGTCGACGACGACGACGACGACGACGAGGGCGACCAACCGTTTGTTCTGTCATCGATCATCTTATCTAAAGCCCCTCCTCCTAATCTCACTCGTTCGTGCTCTTTGTCCGAGTCAACTTGAGATCGCAGGCGGGGCCCGCGCCGCCGCCTCGCGCTCCTGCGACCGCTGCCCGAGGAAGCTGGCGCCGCCGATCATGCCCTGGAACGCGCCGTCGTCGTCGCAGTGCGCCGCCAGCTGGAGGGGACTGTCTCCTGACGCATCCGCGGGCTCGGCATCCTCAGCAACAGCTGCGGGCGCAGCGGGCTCGGCGACCTCAGCCGCGGCTGCGGGCGCAGCGGGCTCGGCAACCTCAGCCGCGGCTGCGGGCGCAGCGGTCTCGGCGCACTCGATTGTCGACTCGATCTCAACGTCGCCGAGGTCGTCGGCCGCGTCCGTCTGGACAAACTTGGGCGGCCACTTCTGGTTGAACATCTTCTCGTAGCGCTCGAGCATGGCCGATCGTGCGTCGGGCAGCTGCTCACGCTCTGGCACTGGAGCGGCAGAAGACCCAACTGACCGACCATCATCGGAGACGCACCCCTTGAAATGGTCGAAGCTGTTCAGCTCCGCGTGTTCGAGGAGGCCATGCGCGAAGATGCTGTCTGTGGCCGTCATGCCCTCGCGAAATCCAGTCTTCGGGTAGCGCCACCGCGCAGATGGCGTCGTCTGTTCGTGATCGTCCTCCAACATGTACAGCCTCAGCTCGTTGAAGACGAGCCTCAAGTGGTCCGCCGCCTCAGTGATCCAGCGCGTCTGGCAGTAGTTCTTCGGGGGGTGCTCGCAGCTTGGGATGGATCTCAAAATGGCTGTCTCGATCTTCGGCATGGGCAGGACGCAGTTCTCGAAACCTATTTCGAGAAAGCCTTGGAGCAACGACGCCACTGTCGCCATCATCGTCGGCGTAGCTCCGTGCTGATCTTTGACCAAACGGCAACGCGCGATATCCAACTCCTGGTACCTTTGAAATTTGCCACCTGTACCGAAATCGCATCTTGTGAAGCAGACGGCTATCTCGCGAGGCTTCCTCGTGGCCATCTGGCCAGCAGAAAAGGATTGCCACCTAAACAGGATCGATCAAAAAAAAGCTGCGACATGATTGTAATGTTGGTCTGCGTTCGGCGCGTGAACCCCGAACAACGTGTAGCGTGAACTCCAAACGGCGTCCAGCGTGAACCCCAAACAATTTTCAGCGCGAGCCCCAAACAGCGTTCAGCGCGAACCCCAAAAAAACGTTCAGCGTGAACCCCAAACAGAAATCCGCGTGAACCCCAAACAAAATTCAGCGCGAACCCCAAACATCATCCTGCGTGAACCCTAAGCAGCTTTCAGCGTGAACCCCAAACCGAGTTCAGCGAGAACCCCAAACGTGCTGGCCAGCGTGCACAACAAACGTGTCAGCAGAATCCGCTGACCCTCAGGGAGACCACCAGGTGCATGACACCATCTGAATCTATTCCCATGTAATCAGCAAACCCAACCGAGCAGCCAGACCAAAACGCAGCGAGCCCGACCGAAACATTCTGCGAAATTGATGTGCCAACACTACACGAAAACAAGCTGTGGTTTAGCGCGCCCGTGTACTACATGTATTTTTTTTTATAAAAAACAAAAAATATTAAAAAAAGGGCTGATGCAAGCTAAGATCAGAAAAGATGAAGGGCCAATCTAAGGTAAGGTTTTAAGGTCAAGGTAAATTGAGGGAAAAATAAGGGTCGGAAAATCTAAGTTAAAGTCTGTTCCGGAAATCTAGGGGGCCCTGATCTTTATGGAAAACGCGAGGGCGCCGGTTTGGAATTCGTCGCCAAATTCGCAAGATTTCCCGGATCTCGCCGGAAACGGAACAAGGCGGCCTCAGCAGAGGGCCTCCTGAAGGAAACTCTGGGAGCCCGTTTTTTCTAAGGATGTCCCACGCGACGGCGCCGGTTTGGATTCTCGCCGGATTTCCGGATGTCGCCAGAAACGAGACAAGTGGGCCTCTGAGGGCCTCCTTAGGGAGGCTCCGGGGGCCGGTTTTTCTGAGGATGTCCCACGCGAGGGCGCCAAATTGGAGCTCGTCGCCAGATTCACCAGATTCGCGGATTTCCTGGATCTCACCGGAAATGGAACAGAGGGGGCGGTCGGCGGGGCCATTGCCTCGCGCGCCGGGGGTCAGGATGACGTGAGTTCCACAGAAACTCCCTCAAAGGATGATGATGATGATGATGATGATGATGATGATGATGATGCTGATGATGCTGATGATGATGATGATAATGATAATGATGATGATGATGATGATGATGATGATGATGATGATGATGATGATGATGATGATGATGATGATGATGATTGTGGTGATGATGCTGGTTATGATGATAATGCTGATGATGAGGATGATGCTGAGGATTATGATTGATGGTGATGATGCTGATGATGATGATTGTTGTTGAAGATGATGATGGTGGTGATGATGAGTATAATGATGGTGATGATGATAATTATGATGATGATGATGATGATGATGCTGATGACGACGATGATGATGATACTGATGATGATGATGACGATGACGATGACGATGACGATGATAATAATGATAATCATGATGCTGATCATGATGATAACGACGACGATGATGATGATGATGCTGGTGGTAATGATGATGGCGATGACCATAGTGAAAATAATGAACATGATGGTACGATGATGATGGTGGTGATGGTGAGCATGATGATGATGAGTATTATCATGATGATGGCGGTGGTGATGATCCTGATCAACAGCAAGTGCTGACGAGGTCAGAGCAGCAGAAGCATCGATCCTCTCAGCGCATGCCCGCCGACTGCTCCAACGACGCGGCCGCAGCGCCCCAGGCTGACGGTGTCGCGACGGCAACCTGGTGGCCCAGGCAGAGCTGCGCGACGTCGGCCCACGCCATCAGCATGGAGCGCTCCAGCCGCCGGCGCCCACGGCCGCATCATGACGCTGGGCCGCGGGCCCTCGATGGCGGCAGGCTCCGCGACCTGCATCTGCAGGAGCGCGGCGGACTGCACGCGAAGGCGCCCGTGCGTCTCGAAGCTGAGCGCGGCAACCTCCTGGCCGCACTTCGCGGCCATGTACCGCGGCCGCTGCAGCCTCATGCGCGCGCACCTGCCGCGCACATTGGATGCGGATCCCCACGTCCCACCGCCATGCATATGTAGCGGCCAGCGCTCTGAATTACGACGACGTCCAGCATGGCCTGCTTGTACTCGGGCACGGCCCCCTCCGATGCCACCGTGTCGGCGCTGGTACAACCCAGGTACGTGTCGCTCTTTGTTCACATCAGCGCTTGCTTGGCGGGCGAGCTGTGCCGACTCTGTGAGCAGGGCCCGGTGCGGCCTCTGGTGCGCAAGGCCTTTCTTGCACGTGGTGACGTGGCTGGTGGCGCTGCCCAACCCTCCCTCGGCATCGCAGAGCGCCGCGCCACACACACACACTCACACACACACACACACACGCACACACACACACACACACGCACACACACACACACGCCTTTCGCCCTTGCAAAGCAGATGGCATGTCGCCCAGTGAGAAGTCTAGACGTGCTTTGGTGGCGACCACAAAATGCGCATCCCAGAGAAACTCGTCCTTCCTCCGAGCGATGGCCGCCCAAAGGATGAGAAAGATGATGATGAGGAACGTTTTGGAACGTGTTGGTAAGCAACGTCGTGCAACGAGGCGGGCAGGGCAAGAGAGGAAGAGAGCAGCAAGCAGGAGCGCAACGATGATGATGAGGAGAAGGAGGAGGAAGAGAAGGAGGCGGAAGGAAGGACGAGGAGGGTGGATGGAGGAGGGAGGAAGAAGGCGGGAGGAGGGAGAAGGGAGAAGAAAAGAGGGAGGAGGGAGGAGGCAGGTGGGACGAGGCGGAGGAAGAGGAGGCGGAGGAGGAGGAGGAGGAGGAGGACGGCGGAGGGAGAAGGGAGGACGGAGGAGGGAGGAGGACGGAGGGAGAAGGAACGAGGGAGGAGGGAGGAGGGAGGCGGAGGGACGAGGACGAGGTACCAGGAGGGAGGAGGGAGGAGGCAGGAGGAAGAGGAGGAGGAGCAGAGGAGGAGGAGCAGGAGGAGAGGAGAACGAGCGAGGAGGATGGGTAGGGAGAGAATGAAAGACGAGGAGGAGGAGGAGGAAGGGAGGAGAAGGAAAGAGGAGTAGGAGGAGGAGGTGGTGGAGGAGGAGGAAGAGCGGCGGCGGGCGGCGGGCTCCTGGATGTCTAAGTCGGCAGGCAGGAGGAGGAGAGGAGACTCGAGGAGGAGGAGAGAGGAGGAAGAGGAGGAGGAGGAGGAGGAGGAGGAGGAGGAGGAGGAGGAGGAGAGAGAGGAGGAGGAGGAAAAGGCGGATGAGGGGAGAGAGGAGGACGAGAAGGAGGGAGGAGGAGGAGGAGGAAGAAGAAAAGGAAGAGGAGGAAGCGCCAGAGCCGGAGACGGAGCTGGGCGGCGCATCCTCGTACTCCGAGTTGTCCTGACCCCGCATCTCCTCGGCCTCGCTCTGGGACTCCCTGTTCTCAGCGATCAGCCTCCCCATCCAAAAGGAGGAGGAAGGGGGGAGGAAGAGGAGGAGGAGTAGGCGGAGGAGGAGGAGGACGAGGAGGAGGAGGGGGAGGAGGAGGAAGAGGACGAGGAGGAGGAGGAGGAAAAGGAAAAAGAGAGGTAGAGAGGAGGAGGGGAAGAGGAGGAGAGGAGGAGGAGGCGGAAGAAGAGGAGGGGGAGGAGGAGGAGGACGATGATGATGATGATGATGATGATGAGGAGGAGGAGGAGGAGGAGGAGGAGGAGAAGGAGGAGGAGGAGGAGGAGGAGCGAGGAGGAGGAGGAGGAGGAGGAGGAGGAGGAGGAGGATGGAAGAGGGAGTGGGCGGTGGACCTGGAGGGGAAGTGGAGGTTGATGAAGGGGCCCACGGACACGCACACACACACACATATATATAGAGAGAGGTATGTATATATATATATATATATACACAAATCCTAAGATTCGAGAGAACGCGTTTCACGGGCACTCGCCTTGGGAACATTCGGCCGCGCGTTTCAAACCAGGGGGTGGCCCCCCCCCAACACTCGGCGCCGTCGATCAAAACCAGGGGAGGGGGAAACCCCCCCCCTCCCGAACCCCCCCCCCTCCCGGGGGCGGGATTCAGGGTTCAAACCTCCCCCCCGCCCCTCCTCGGCGCCGGTGCCAGCGCAGGCTCTGGCGGCCGCCAGCAGCGCCCACGGCGGGGACGCAGCGACGATGACCAGAGGCAGCTCAAGGGGGGGGGTTCAAACACCCCCCCACACTCGCGCCGGCGCCGGCGCCGGCGCTGGCGCCAGCGACGGCGGGGACGCAGCGACGATTACCACCAGTGCCACCACCACCACCACTACCACCACCACCACCGCCTCAACCCACCACCACCACCACAAACAACAGCACTACACAACCACCACCACAACCACCACCACCACAACCACACCATAACTCCCCTTCACCACCAACCACCACACGAAACCCCAACCCCACCCCCACAAAACACCTACACACCTCACCTCATCCTCCCCCCCATACCACCACACACACCACCACCACCGCCTCAACCGCTACCAGCAGCACAGCCCACCGCCACCACCACAAACCACCACACCACCACCACTACCACCACCACCACCACCACCACCACCACCACAACAAACGTCCACAAACCACCGCCACCACCACAACCCGCCACCACCACCACCACCACAAACCACCACAAACCACCACCACACCACGACAACCACCATCACCACCACCACAAAAACCACCACCACAACAACCTACCACACCACCACCACCACAGCCACAACCACCACCAGCAGCACAACCCACCACCACCTCCACCACCAAAACCACCACCACACCACCACCACCACCGCCACCACCACCACCAGCACCACCTCCACAAACCACCGCCACAACCACAACCCACCACCACCGCCACAAACCAACACCACACCACCACCAAACCACCACCACCACCACCACCACCCACCGCCACAACCACCACCACCACATCAAACCACCACACCACCACCACCACCACAACCACCACCACCGCCACCACCACCACCACCACCACCACAACCCACCACCACCACGACCGTCGTCCTCGTCGACGCTCCCCACCACCGCCGCCCGCCGCCGCAAGCGCCAGCCGGCGCTGGCCCAGAAATGGAAATCGTCGTCCCCGCTGCCGTCGCCAGCCGCCGCCGACGCAGGTGCCGGCGCCGGCGCTCGCGGCCGCCAGCAGCGCTAACGGCGGGGACGCAGCGACGATGACCAGAGGCAGCTCAGGGGGGGGGGTTCAAACCCCCCCCCTCTGGCGCCGAAGGGGGGAGTTCAAACCCCCCCCCTCGCGCACGCGCCGGCGCCGGCGGCGGCCAGCAGCGCCGGGCGCTGGCGCCAGCGACGGCGGGGACGCAGCGACGATTACCACCACTACCACCACCACCACTACCACCACCACCGCCTCAACCCAACACCACCACCACCAACAACAGCACCACACAACCACCACCACAACCACCACCACCACAACCACCACCATAACTCACCTTCACCACAACCACCACCACAACAAAAAATCCACCACCACCACAACCACCACAACTCATCATCACCCCCAACACCACAATCTACCACACCACCACCATCACCGCCACAACCACTACCAGCAGTACAGCCCACCGCAACCACCACAAACCACCACCACACCACCACCACCACCACCGCCACCACCACCACCACCACCACGAACGTCCACGAACCACCGCCACCACCACAACCCACCACCACCACCACAAACCACGACAAACCACCACCACACCACGACAACCACCATCACCACCACCACAAAAACCACCACCACTACAACCACCACCACAATCTACCACACCACCACCACCACCACAGCCACAACCACCACCACTATCGGCAAACTCACCACTACCACCACAAACCACCACACCACCACCACCGCCACCACCACCACCAGCACCACCTCCACAAACCACCGCCACAACCACAACCCACCACCACCACCGCCACAAACCAACACCACACCACCACCAAACCACCACCACCACCACCACCCACCGCCATAACCACCACCACCACCACCACCACAACAAACCACCACACCACCACCACCACAACCACCACCACCGCCACTCCCACCACCATCACCACCACAACCCACCACCACCACCACCGTCGTCCTCGTCGACGCTCCCCGCCACCGCCGCCCGCCGGCGCCGGCCCAGAAATGGAAATCGTCGTCCCCGCTGCCGTCGCCAGCCGCCGCCGACGCAAGCGCCGGCCCAACCCCCCCTTCCGTCACGGGAAAAGGGGGGCGGTTCGAACCCCCCACCCTCCATCCAAGAGGGGGGGGTCCGGTTCAACCACCCCCCTCCCTCCAAGCGACCACAGAACGCGCTCTTTCCAGGATTCCCAATGTGTTCGCCTAATTATGTTCTGGATGTTCGTTTCCACCCCACTTCCCATTTCCGCCGACCCCTGAGGCGTGTGCAACATTCTTCTTGATAGACACAGCGCCACCACCTTTTCATAACGCTGCCATTAACTATTGAATCGATAATCCGCCGACCCCTGGGGCGTATGAGATATCCTCCGTGATAAAGACAACGCCACCGCCTTTCATAATGCTTGCATTAACGATCGAGCCGATCATTTATCGCGCCCCCCACCTCGCCCCACCGCCCTCACCCCACAAGACGTCTGTTCTCGGGACACCCCACCCAACAATTTCTCGCCCGAAACCAACAAACGCCCCCCACCTCCTCGCCCCGGCACCCCCACCCCACGAAACGTCTGTTTAAGGACGCCCCACCCAACAATTTTTCGCACGAGACCAACAAACGCCCCCCACTTCCTCACCCCGGCACCCCCACCCCACGAAACGTCTATTCTAGGGACCCCCCACCCGGAAAATTCTCGCCCGAGACCCACCGACGCCCCCCACCTCGCCTCGGCACCCCCACCCCACGAGCCGTCTGTTCTGGAGATCCCCCACCCGACAATTTCTCGCCCGAAACCCGCCCCCCACCTCGCCCTGGCACCCCCGCCCAACGAGACGCCTGTTCTTGGCGCCCCCAACGCTACCATCTCTCGCCCGAAACCCACCAACGTCTCCCATCTCGCCCCAGCACCCCCACCCCACGAGACTCTGTTCTCGGGACCCCCTCTGAACAATTTCTCACCCGAAACGCACCAACTCCCCCCCACCTCGCCCCGGCACCCCCGCCCTGCAATGTCTCGCCTGGTTCCAACGCCGTTCTGGACCCCCCGCCAACGCCCTGGCCCCCAGGAGCTGCGTTCTTGGGATCCCGCACCCTGGATTTCTCACCTGGCCCCGACCCCGCCCTCGCCCCCCCGCCGACGCCCAGGCCCCCACGAGCCGTGTTCTTGCGGCCCCGCGCCCTGCAATGTCTCGCGCGGCCCCGACCCCGAATTAACCTCCCCGCCGACACCCTGGCTCCCAAGAGCTGTGTTTTTGGGGCCGCCGCGCGCTGCAATTTCCCGCGCGGCTCCGACCCTGTTCGAGACCTCCCGCCCACACCCTGGCCCCCAGGAGCTATGCTCTTGGGACCCACCACCCTTCCATCTCTCGCCCGGATCCAATTCCGTTCTCGACCTCCCGCCGACACCCAGGCCCCCAAGGAGCTGTGTCTCGGGGCCCCGCGCCCTGCACTTTCTCGTCCGCATCCGCTTCCGTTCTAGACCCCTCGCCGACACCCCGGCCCCCAGGTGCCAGGTTGCACGGAAGCCTCTTCCCAGGGCTTATTTGGGCTCCGTGCAAGGAAATCGCGCGACCTGGTTGGAACAATCCTATAAGTGGCTTTTTTTTTCATACGTTCTCAGAAAAAAAAGTACTTCGCATTTCACACATATCTCATCTTATTGTATTTTCCAGCGTCGCTCCCTAAGCCAACTTTTTTACACTTTTTAATACAGCCCTGAAGCCCCACACGCGTAAACATCCAGACATCAGTATATACCTGCTTTATTTTCATCCCGCCACTGTACACTGTACCTGGGTCGCGAGATCTCTTTGATTATCGTTGGGTTCTACGCTTCTCAAGGGGGAGGCTTCTGAAAACCAAAGTAAAGGTCTCTTGAAGGGCATCTTGGGCTCTCGTAGGCTATACATTGCGATGTAGGGATTCTCTTTGCGTTTTCTCGAGGGTTCCTGGGGGCATCTGTGATGCCCTACGGGGTCTCGAGGACCTCCTTGGGCCCTCTTGGAGCGTGGAGCTAGGATGTTCGGCTTACGGCCCCCCTGCTTGGGCCCCTCTCAAGGACAAGTTCGGAACTTCTCGGATCTTTGGGGCATGGGGCGGCGAAAGCCTTCTGGATTGCATGGCGTTTATCTTTATCTCCCCTGGCAATCTCAACGTCGACACGCCACCACTGCCGTCCAGTGCGTTAGCTCGTGGCCGCCCGGGCTTGGCCGCACCGCCAACCCAACAAAAAGTAGCATAGCAGATGTGGATGAGATGAAAGAAGTCAGAGAATATTGCATGGCATTGTCTTGTCCGAGTGGTTGGGATGGAACGGAGTAGGCAGAATGAGAAGGAGAGGTGCACTCAAGGATACGGGGTGCGGATGTTCGATCCTTCTGTGGTGTGTGGTGCGTGGACAGGATATGTGTGATATGATCTATGTTCGCTGATGTGTTCTCATCGGCTTGATGTTTCATGAGTGCATGTGGCTCAAGTGTGGACTTAGAGGTAACAACTCGCTTTATTGAGAAGGAAACTGAATCCACGCATCTGCCAACTACATGTAGAAACGTCGTTCCTAGGCTTCGGCGTCCTCATCAGCCGTGCCCGTGAGAAACTTCAAGACAGCCTCTTGCTTGGGATGCTTCTTGCCAGCCGTCAACCCCAGCATCTCTGCGTACGACTCGGATCCAGCGGTCCTGAACAGAGTCGTCTTGCGAAGGCCGTACACCATCGCACCACTCGACACGCTTTCTGATATAATCCAGCCACTGGGCACGTAGATCGAGTCACCAGCGGCGAGAGAGACATACTGAATGATCGTGCCCTTCTCTTTCAATGTCTTGATCTCTTCAGAGCCTGACATCTCGATATTATGTATCACCTCTTGAAGCGTGATGCCGTCCTTCCCGAGGATCTGTCGATATGCTGGGACCACTTGCTGAGCATCAAAAAGCATCACGTTCACTGAGCCGTACACAACTGTTTTGATCATCCCGAGGCCGTTCGGGCTCTGAGCGACGTGGTGGTTTGGGATTCTGTAGCCCAACATCCACGTGCTCTCGACGACGCTCTTGAACGTATCTACACCCTCAATGCCTCGATGGATCTGGAGAGACTCATCCACGTTCTTCATGAGCTTCTCCAGGAATAGGTCAGCAACCTCTTTCCCCTCACCAGTGTAGAGAGGCTCTTGGACCCGACCTGATTGCTTAGCTTCTGGAGTATTTTTGTAGCTCGCGCCAAACTTGCCAAGCTGAACTGCAAGAACGGGCTGCTCAGATGCCAGCTTCCACTCAGGCGGGGATTTGATGACGAGAGGTGCCAAGATGGTATCATTTTCTAGCCCCTTGCCCGCATCAGCGGCCTTGACATTCATGATCAGGTTGTGGCTCAACAGCTCCTCGGACTGCAGCTTGAAGAGTGGTGGCGCCATCTTGGCTGTCGCTTTCAATTTCTCCTGCAGGCGCTTCGTCTCCTCTTTTGAGGCTTTTATTTGTTTGTTGGCCTCATCCAATGCCTTCTTCCTCTCGTCCCTGTCGGCCTTGCTCTTCTGGTTCCTGATGTGGCCAGTGAGAGATCCCGTAGACTGCCTCAGCGATGTGATGAACTGGGTGAAGTACTCGCAGCCCACATTGATGGCCTCCTCGATGGCAGTGAGCTCATCCGATGATACCGCGCTGGGGATCCTCTCAACGTGATGCCGCAACTCAGGCAATGAGATCAACTTTGAGATGTCATTACAGACTTGGCCACGAACTCCTTGATCAGCTAAGTAGGTTCTCAAGGTCCTGCTCTGCTTCTGTACTACGCTCGTGCTACCGGCGGATTTCACAGATTGGGGGGCAGCCTTCTTCGTGTCGGTCGTGGGCGTTGCTGGGCCCACTGAGGCCGAGGACAGTTCGCCTCCGCCTCCAGGTGGTGCCAACTCCTCCTTGGGGCTAGCTGTGGCTGCGGCTTCAGGAGTGCCCTCCACGGCCTTCTGGCTTGAGGCGTCTTTCTTGTCGTCATCGTTATTCTGCTGGTTGTCATCCTGCTCGTCCTTCGTGCCTTCCGTGGGTTCCAGCTGCTCGGCGGACGTCTGTTGCTTCACTGGGGTCTGCAGTGCCACTGGCGTTGGCGGCTGCTGCGCGTCCACGACAGTAGGACCCATCCAAAGGCGCAACGCGTGCATGCGAACGGTGACGGTCTGCTTGTAGTTAGTCATGGACTGGTCGGTGTTGCCGAAAGGTGTGGCATCGCGAAGTGCCTGCTCCATCAACGCCATCTGGGCAGTGGCGCTCCTCTCCGCTTTGTCGACCTTGATCGCGAGCTTCTCTGTCAACTTGGGCGCCACGTTGGCCACATCAACGTGCTTGAGTCTCTTTTGAGGTGGCCCTTCTTGTTGCTCATCACTTGGCTTCGCCTTCTGCGCCGCGCTGTCGCGGCCGCCGTCGTCGCCCCACCCACCAGTGCCCTTCCCGAGCGCCCCCGCCAAGAAAGCGTTGCTGCTCGAAGGAGTTGAGGTCAGGGTGTACTGCTTCAACTGGTATTTATCTTCCTTCGTCATATCCTTCATCTGTTTCGACCCTTCCTCGAAGCTGGTGTCAATGTACCTCTCGACATCTCCAGTCCGTTGCTTCTTCACGAAGACCCAGATGCGCGTGTTGGGCCACTCGCCCTCCTTCTCGATGCCAGGCGCCTTGCACATCTCCTCGAACTCCTTGGTCTTCGCAATCTTCAGCTGCTCCTTGTCGGGGCCCTCTTGCATGTTCTTGGTTTTCATAGTAACGTATTCTGTCACGTCCAGCCACTCCTCAATGCCGCGTTCTTTGGTGCTGATCTTCACGCCGAAGGCCCGCTTCCACTGGCCCCAGTCGATGAGCTTCTTGCGGAAGCGCCCATCGCAGTTGTCCTTCTCGTATTGTTCGAAAGCTTGGTTGCACTTGACTGGGTCATTGAAGATGTCAGTGTAGGTCTGTAGTTCGCCATCTTTGTCAGCTTGGTTCTTGATGTTCTCCGCTGCCTTGTGGTGCTTGGCGCAGAACTTGCCGTGACACTTCTTCTTCTCGGTGCACTGTTGCGCAAAGCACTCGATGGTGGCAGCGCCACGGCCCCTGCTGGAACGCCCACGGCCACGGCTGCCACGGCCCCTGCCGCCGCGGCCGCGTGACCCGCGACAGCGGGAAGCGCCTCCTGCCGGTGGAGGCTGAACCTCCTCCTCGTAGCCGAAGGCGTCCTCCATGCCAGCAGCCTCATCTTCCCAATCCATGGTGTGGAGTGAAGCTCAGTGAAGGCCGAAGGCACTGCACACTAGGCACTCGGTCACTCAAAAATCGAAGTTGAGTCGCTCCAGACTCTTTGGACCAACAAATGTTGTGTTATCGTGTTGTGTTGTGGGATGTGGCGTGTACTGTTATGTCAGATCTTGTGACGCTGTGATGCAATGAACGTAGTGGCCTTCGGCCTTCGGTCCCCCCCGCAATCACGCCCGGGTTGTTTGCATGAAGCCTTTTGGAAATGCATTGGGATGCCGAGGGCAACGTGGGGAGGCCTCACGCCTCACGGGGCCCCACTGCAGGACATATTGAAACCTCTTGTCGGCCCTTTCGGGGCCTCTGCTCTTGAGGCATCTTCATGGTTCCTTTGGGGTGGCTTGGTGGCTTATTGGGGCCTTAGGTGCCTCATGGGGCCTCCTAGGAGCTTCTTGGAACGGAAGGATCGGACTTTAGGTCCGCGTTGACCGCCGTCATGGAATGTCTTGGGCGCATCTTGGGCCAAGTCTTGGGCCGTCTGGGGTGCTTCTTGGGCCGTCTTGCAACGTCATCGTCTCGGGGCATCTCGGCCGTCTTGAGGCGGCTCGCCGCTCTCCTGACTCCTGACTCCGACCACCATCGCAGGCGTGTGAACACAAGTGTGTGAGCAGAGAACAGACTGACTGCCACTACCTGCGATCAAGCAGACTCATACCTCCACCGATCGGTCAACCTCGGCTGGCATGAAGAGACAAGATTTTCATCGCTGGAGCCCGGAGCTCAGAGCAGTGAACACAATACACGGTCCATGAAAGCGGCCAGGAGGGTGCGGGCATTTGCAAAGCAAGGAGGACAGGACAACTAAGCAATGGAAGATACATAAGATCAACCCGCACATGCATCAAAAAGTAGTGTTCGGCTCATGTTGCTAGCACCTGTGGATGTCTCAACGTCTCAGGCTCAACACTGATAGGGTTCTTACGATGGCGAGGGTCCACGGCTCATTGGCCCCACAGTACCAAACTCAAAAGTATCAGCTGACAACGTGCCGTGGGAAGAAGCAGCATGAGCAGAAGTGTCATCAGGAGCATCACCCTTTTCATCACCTGAGCTCTCGGCATTGGTCGGCAGGATGGCCTTGGGAATGAATGTCTTGACCTTCCTGACGTTCGCCAAGACATACAGCATCCATGACGCCTGGATTGCCAAGTGCATGCAGTTACCACCGACAGTCCTTGCTTGGTGCTCCTTCAGCTCGGTCAACTCTGGCAGGACCCGAGCTGTCGGGAACGTCGGATGCATTCCTGGCCAAACGTTGAAGCCCTGGGCGAACAAGCGCTCGATGCCCAAGGCGAGCTTCCACTTGTCGCCCTCGATGCAGACCACGGTTCCGTGAGTCAGAAGGCACGGAAAGTCCTCGCCAGCTCGGGGGCCATGTCCTGGCCAGTGGTCGATGTCCGCAACGATGTAGTCGCTAGCGCTATACTTCTGCTTCCACGCTGCAAATCGATCGATGAGGCCAGGCGCGAAGACCACGTTGAGGAGATCGTCGGGGCTCATGGCAGCCAAGTCCTCCAAGGACAGGTGGAACCCTCGCTTGCGCGCGCGACGCTGGTACTCGACCATGCGCTCCTTATCAGAACAAAAGAAGTACACCTTACCCGTGAAGTGCTTTCTCGATCTCGTTGCCATGAACTTGGCCATGTAGTCATTCTGCACGTCTTCGGGTGAAGGGCCTACCCAACGCATCGTCTCCCTGTTGACTCCAGCGTCCATCATTCTGTACCGGCGCTGGGTAGGGCCGTCGTGGATATAGATAACCGTCTGCACATGATTGACGTGCGGCACCATCCTGGATTCCACTGGGTACTGGGTCACGCACTCGCCCATCCAAAGGTCTTCCCGATTCTGCTCGGCCAGAGTCCGACGTTCTGTTAGCCACACGTGGTGATACATTTCGCTGGGGTCGAGATCTCTGTCATTGCTTCCGATCGGCGTGAAAGCGATGCATGGTACCCCAGCGATGTTAGTACGGATCGGATTGTCATCCAGCTCATCGCCATCAGACTCGCCGCTCGATCTTTTCCGCCTCTTGGCCGTGTGCTCGTGGATTTTCTTGCGAAGCTTGGCTTTCAGCTCAGCTGAGTCCATCGGCGGCTTGCCATGGACAAGAGGGTATACTGGACACTCGCGCTGATGTACTTCACAGTGGCACGTAAGCACGCTGTTGAACAGCAACTTGCGGTTCTGCTCAACGAACGTTTTCACATCATTCAACTTTGCTGACTTGTCCTCGTAAGAGTCAGCGTCCTCGAACTTGGACCCTTCCACCACGACGTTCTTCGCCCAGGATGGAATACGATCCAAGATGTCAAGAAAATGGCATGAGGTGCTGCCCTCACGTTGAGCGGCACGTGATAGCACCTGGCTTTGCACAACCCCAACATCACAAGATCTGAACCACTCTATGTTCGGCGTGAAGCTCGTGCTGGGCTCGTTCTCCTCGAAGTACTTCTGAATGGCGACAACCGTCTGGTCCATCGCTTCACGGGGCGCATCAATCCCGCTGAAGTCCGTGCAAACTGCCAGGCCGCACTGGCCCATGTTCCAAACGAGGCGATCTCGCTCTTCAGCTGAGAGGGCAGATAGGACGTGGTTCGGCCAATCCAAGACATCGATTGGAAATGCAATGTCGATCGTAGAAGAGTCTGCCATTGACACACTGAGAGCGATGGTCTAAGTGGAAGCGAAGCTGAGAACACCAACACCGATGTAGGTTACTAGGCCATCTGAGAATACAACTGGGGCCAAAACTCATGATGGCATTGCAATATGCTGTGGCGGTGGTGCGGGTGCTGATGGTCTCATGTGTGCTTCGTCAGAGGAGAACGCCAAGCGTGCATTCATGGTGAGATACGTAAGCAAGAACAACACACGTGTAGTACGCATTGCATCCAAGTGCAGAATTGCCATGGATGCGTGATGAACATGGCTGGATGTGCTGTCATGAAACCCAATGCGATAACGACTGACAACATGGCTGCGAACGTGTGTCTGCGAAAATGAGAATGAATCAAGGTGTGCGTGTATGTGTGCGTGTATGCGTGCGTGCGTGTGCGCGTGTGTGTGCGTGCGTGATGGTGGTGGCGTTTGGGTGCGCTTGCGTGCCCGCGCATGCGTGCTAGCGCGCGTGTGCGCGTGCATGCGCATGCGGGTGCGAACACAAGCGCGAACGTACGCATGCGCGTGTCATGCGCGTATGCATCGCGCGCGCGTGCAAGTACGCGCGTGCGCACGCGCGTGCGAGCGCTTTTTTTTTTTTGTTTCACAGTGGAAGTCCTCTACGAGTCGCACAATGCGGCGGGCCCTAACGTGAACCATTGGCCATAACACCAGGCCCTGACCTTGGCCTTGCGGCCGCGTACCCAAGTCCGAAAGTGGGCACGCCTGTCCTGCTCGAGCGGTGTCAGGGTTCCCTGCCAGCCACTGCTCAGGTCTCAAGCTCACACGCTCCAGCCGCCCGCATGAGCCAGCCACGCGGCGATGCGCCATGGCCCCAAATGCCAAGTTGCCGCTGCAACAGTTACCTTGGACCTGGGGCCGCCAAGATTTCAAACTCCCCCCCCCCCCCCTTTGGCCTTCAGCTGGACGCTTCAGCTGGGCGCTTGAGGCACTGGGTGATGGGACATTGGGCATTGGCCTAGCCGCGCCCTAGCCTTTTCAGCCGCAGCGTTAGGGATAGGCTGGATGGCTTAGTGTTCAAACACTTGCCACGCCGCTTCGCGCAGCCATAGGCTGCGGGCCCATAGGCCACATGGGCCATGGGCCATGGCCATGGGGCCATCTGGCCGCAGCTCCATGAGCCCCAGCTTCTGGCGCTGGCTGACCATATGTTATGTTCACTGGGGCTGAGCCATAGTCTTAAAGCGCAGTCTAGAACATGGGCCGTATGTATTGTCCAGACGATCAACCCTGACCCTGAGTCCTGCGTTCCAAGGCCCATGGGGCACAGCATCTCCACTCTGGAGACTTCACTGTATATACTACCTCATTCCTATGACCTGCGATGTCAAGCACAAGCTTTGTCGCTGGGCTGTGAGCTCTATGTGCAGGCGCTAGGCCAAAGGCTGGCTCCAGATCGCATGCCTGAACCAATGGCCCATGGCCCATGGCTTTCCAGCCTCGCAGCGCAAGCCTTCGCTCAGCTCAGCTTCTTCCGCAAACGCGGGCCTGCGCCTGTGATTGGCGGGCACTTGAGACGCTGAAGGTAATGCAGGTGGCTGTCGCGTCCACCACGCAGCATGATTGCATCTTGCCCGTGGACAAGATGGTCAAGCTGCCACGCTAGCCAAGCGCAGCGCAGGAGATGCTAACAGCATCATGTGAAGCCCTGAGCTACAGCGGCTCAGCAGCGATCCAGCTACTTGCACTTATGCGCTCAGCTGATCCTGGCAGCCTCCGGGGCGCCCGGAAGCCAAAGTTCCGTGAATGCCTCATGCCAGCTGAATTTGCTTCGGAAATGCAAGTTTTGCCATGGAACGCATGAAAACACTACATAACCATTCAATTTTTACATTGTTATATAAATTTCATAGACAACATAGAAAATCAATAAAAATAGATATTTCCTCTCTGAGTTTGCCAGAATTGTACAGGATTTGATATATTCCACCCTTGAAATTGGAAAAAAGCTCAAAACCCAAAATTCCTAAGATCTGGCGGGGGGCGAACTTCGGGGAACTTCGGGGAACTTCGGGCGAATCCCCCCCCCCCGGGGAAATTGAGGTCCCGCTGGGCTCAGATCGTACGTCAGGGCTTTAAAAAAACCAAATTCGCTTCCGCAAAGTGCAGTTTCCGCATCCAAAAACATGGTTTTGACGCAGAATCCTGACTGATTGGGAGGATTCTGCCCCGGGGGGGATCCACCCTCCTGGAGACGTTTTCGGCTCTCCCGCGCTTCAGCTGGAATTGCCCAGATCCTATGGAAACCATGCCATTTACATGAAATTGTATCATTTCCCATTGAAAAGTATATAAATCATACAAAATTCAACAATAACATAGAAAGCCATACAAAATCATTAGAAATTGATGGAAATCGATTGATTCCTCCTGATGCCCGGGGCTCGCCCGGAGCCCCGGGCTTTCGCCTGTGTCAGCGCCAGAAGACAGCTTGCATCAGCAAGTTTCCAAGGGCGGGGCATCATCTGTAGCTTTCAGGCCAGAGCCTCATACCAGAGGGGGTTGGGGCTACATGCCTTAGTTAAGTCATCCATCCCCTTGGGCATTGAGGATCACGCGAGATCGCTGATCCTCGATTCTCTTCATCTTCCAATTTCCAATACCCATGTAACAATGATCACCCCTGATTTGGTGCCCCCCAACGCCCCCTTCAGGCTGCCCTCTGTCTCGGTAGTGAGGTAGTGGAAGTAATCGCCGCCTTGCGTCTTGGACTCGCGGTGCAGCGCCTGCATGGCACCCCAGCTCTTAGCGAGCAGGACCTGCCGCGCGCAGCAGGGGGGGAGGCAGACAAGAGGGGGAAGGGGAGGCAGATGAGGAGGAGGAGGAGGACGAGGACGAGGACGAGAAGGAGAAGGATGAGGAAGACGAGGAAGAGGGGGAGGACGAGGAAGGTAGTATCATATGACATAAATATGTGCAGCGTGATACGAGGGTGCGAAGTGGCAGTGCGCGTGCATGTGCATTGTGTCGAAGTGTGTTGCACATGTCACATAGCACGCACATTCGCATCATGCGTTTTGTTGTGTTCATAAGATAGTCATGTGCAGCCTATTTGCGCAGCGTGATGTGTCGCATATCGAAGCATGAATGGTACTGGATAGTGTTGGATGTGAATTGTACGATGCCTGGAATGACTTGTCACATGGGCCCCGCGATACGTCTGATATGATTGTGATAACGCTCTCATGACATGAGGTGCAACACATATTGGTCACTAGCGCGTGCAGCACTCAGGGATCATTAGATAGTATGCGCGCGTGCGTGTGATGCCAGGCACGTTGAGCCGCGCATGGTATATCAACGTGTGCAATGCGTCTTCAGACGTACGCAATTTATCACCACGCATGCGAAGTACACCACGTGCGTGCTATCGTGATTGATGCGTTCACATCACGCTTCGCGGACTGCAGCGCACAGACCTTAAGTTCCAAGAGCGCCGCGAGACTTCCGACGGGCTCCCAAGACGGCCAAGTAGACCTTGAAGAAACCCTCAAGAAGCCCTCAAGAAATATAGACCCTCAAGACGCCCTCAAGACGCCCTCAAGCTGCCCTCAAACCTTATAGGTCCCTAAGAGCCCCTCAAGACGCCCTCAAGACCCCCAAGCATTCCCTGAAGACACCCTGAGGAGACCCTCAAGAGACCCTCAAGAAGTGAAAGAGACCCTCAAGACACCCTTCAGAAGCCAAGAGGCCCTCAAGAGACCCTCAAGAGACCCTAAAGATGCTAAGATACCCTCAAGATGCCCTCAAGATACCCTCAAGAAGCGATAATTCCCTCAAGATACCCTCAAGTTACCCTCAAGATACCCTCAAGATACCCTCAAGAGACCCTCAAGAGACCCCCAAAGAGTAACGAGACCACCGAGGGACTCTCAGGCTGATGATGTTGTTTTGTGTTTTGTTCGACTTGCATGAGAAGTTGAGTTGAACTCAGCGAATGAATTGGCAACAGTGCTGAAATATCGAAGCATTCTGCAACAATACTGAAAGATCGAGTCACTCTGGCAACATATCTGACGTTACTGTGCCAATATCCTCTGCTGGCGGGGCTAACCACCCTTGATTGAAAGCACCAATTTGCCTGCTCCTTTGCTGCTCCACTTGAAGCCTTGAGGTGCCTTGAGATTCGGATGGATGTAGCCCCACCTCAGAGCTGGTGTCAAAAATGCTGGGGTGCTGTACTCGCTGTGCTTGGACAAGCTGTTTCGTCTTCTCTGCTCCTGTGTCGTTATTGGTATGACGCCATCCGCAGCCAGATTAATCATAGCGGCATGGACTTCAGCTGGAACACCAGAGCCAGGAACCACTCCGCCCAGTATGTCATCAGGCTCGCCCAGCAAGTCAACAATGGCAGGCGGCGCAGCAGGCGCCTCCAGCGGCGCAGCGTGATCTGCCGCAACACTGGCCTGCATCATGGCTTCGAGCAGTGGTAGCGCAGGCAGCACGTCACCTTCCCTAGCAGGGACAACGTGAGAAAACCAAAGTGCATAATGAGAGTCTTTGCCAGCCGCCTCAGTGGATAGCATCGACCAGTACTTCAGCATATGTAGCGACGCATCACTGCTGCCCGATACAGTGTGTCTGATCTCCTTGGTGCAAGGCCGTAGGCTCTTATGGTCAGGATGGCGACATGTGCGCTGCCAGCCAATGATTTCAGCACCGCGCTTCCGCGGAGTGAAGAAGCCAGGGCCCCAAGGAACTTTCCCACTCATGTCTTTCGGGAATGGCAAAAGTGCGGGAGCCCCATCTGCATGTGGAGCTGGATCTTGAGGGGCTGGAACAGCAGATTCAGCTTCGTCGTCGCTGTCGCTGCTGCTACTGCTGCTACTGCTGCTACTGCTGCTCTCGCCGCTGCTCGAAGAACTCCGTGCTGAAGGCTCGCCGTTCGATCCAGCGTCTGACTCTGGTAGATCTTCTCCGCGACCCAAGTCAAGGTCCTGCGAACCAGCGTCTGGCTCTGGTCGATCTTCCCCATCCTCGCCCTGGTCTTCAACAGGCAACAGGCCGACTGACTCATCGCTCCAGGGGAGGCCATCAGCGAGAGCGCGCTTACGCCGCCGGCGCTTCGGCTTCTTGATCACCTCCAGATCTTCAGCAAGTCCCCAATCATCAGCTCCTTCTTCCATTGTGATAGCCTTCCTCTTATGTGCTCGAGGCTTCCACTCTGGATCCAAAATCTGCTTGTACGTCGCAACTGAAGCAAGGTGTGGAATACACGTGTCTGGAGATGCCAGAAGAAGGGCATGCAAGTACGGTTTCTTCACGTCAGCAGCAGCGTCGCCCTTGATGAGGTACCAGGTTTTCGCCTCACCAACTTTGTAAGGATTCGCCTTGGCACGTTTGACAGCGCCTTTGGTCGCAAGAACTTGACAATCCCATCCATCGCTCTCCATGGAGACAAGAAGCTCCCAGAGGTCGCGGAGCATCACGTCCTCATTGATGTTCAACATGAACCGAATCGGCTTGCATAGATACGTACATGGCATGACAGCTTGCTTCCCAGCATCAGTCAGCCTGTAGAATACTCTATCCCCTGCAACGCGTCTTGCAAGAAGACCTTCGTTCATGCAGATCTTCAGCTCATCGTTGTCCGCCTCGAGTTCGCGCTCTTCATCTCCACCTACAAGATATTCAAGATGAGACCACATGCATTCAGTGAACTTGCGGGTTCGCATAGAATTGCCATCAGGAAAAGATCTACGGTCCCAGCGATAGCTGATCTGATCATCATGCAGACTCCAAGCCAACGCTTCCTGGCCAGACGCGAGTGGCAGCATGTCAGGTTGTAGCACCAGCGGTTGGGATGGTATTGTGAAATCAGACTCCGTCTGCATGGAGGTCATGATGTGTGCTGGGGCAGATGATATCATCAAAGTAGTGTCCTCATCTTTGGGCTCTGTGGTACCGCTGACCAATCGATGCACCGCAATGCCAACATCAGATCGAGTAAGCTCCCCCGGGGCAGCTCTCTTTGCACAGACAGGGTACTTCGAGATGACGCTGAAAACAAGAGAGCATGCTTCATCGCCTTGCAAGAATCTGTCCACGCCCTCGTCAGTATTGACTGCACCTTCCACAACATCTGTGTCCCAGACGTCCGGCACCGGCTCCATCATGACGTGCGTGGGGGCGAGGATGCTCATCAATGTCTTGACGCATCCCACTGGAGCATTCACTGAAAAATAAATGCGTGATAGACCCACGTCAGACATCCCACGAAGGTACACGAGAAAGTGCGAAACTGCAGCTGTGTGTATGATGCCCTTGTGGACACGCTAGCAAAGGCCTTGCCGAGGTGGGGATCGAAATCGAAACATGCCACTCCCTGGAACTGATTCCGAGGCTTCCTGCTAAAGGGTTGTTACACATGCAATGGCAATGGCGGGTCCATCTCGACCCCCAACCCCATGAAGAACCTTTATCTAGAGACTCCGAGCCTGAAGTGTAGAGTCCATTTGAGGAAGCAGAGCATGGTCAGGAGCGACTGCCAGCGCGCCTCCACCACCACCGCTGCCTCCTGAATGGATTCGGCCAACGTTGACCGCATCAACCAGATCAGGCCAAGAAGAGTTCACACATGATGTCAAGGACATCGGAACTCTTCTCGAGCTGATCTGGATGATAATGGTCAACGTTGGTGGGTGTCAGGTCGAGTCCGTACTCCGTCATCGCCGTCGCCTCCTCCAGAAGGTCCTGGATGTCCGTGAGCGTCTCCGCCCTCAGCTGCCCCGCCGCCACCACCTGCTGCAGGTAGATCGTCGCCGGGACCCCTCTCTCCACTGCCACCTTCCAAAGCACGCGGTAACTCTCCAGGGTCATCTGGTCCGTCATGTTGGGTCTGCACACTCACGCATTGCCGATACTTCGACCAAGGATCAGAACGATATAGAATCTTGCGATATATCGGGTCTTAGCAACCCTCGCCCCAGGATGTAAGCGCAGCCCAAGTGCTCCCAGCATCATTTTCGGGTTGCTGCCCTTCTGCAGGTAAAGTGACATGTCCTTCAAGACTGCATCCCCGTCGCTGTTGTTCAGCATGGCCTCGTACTTATTCCACCGAAGAGCTAGGCTGTCAAATGCTTCAGTGCGGTATCGTTTCCCTGCCGTCTTGATGTTTATCTGCGCGTGGCCGCCTTCAATCTTGCGCTCGGAGCAGTGCCCGAACTTCAACGACGCGAAGCACAACTGCAGCTTCATGAGCTGCGTCAGGTCAGCGCCAGCAATGAACTGATCAGCTTCACTGCGCAGAGGCTCAGTCTTCAGTTCAAGGGTGCGTGGATGCGTACATGATGAAGTTAAGCATTGCCTCGAAGCCCTGCGCTGGACAACAATGTCATGGTGGGCGCAAGCAAATAGAAGGCATGGCGGCTCCGCGTATGAACACAGCTTGAGAGAAAATTGGAAAGCTAAGAAAGCCCTGCCTCTCTCGAAACACCGCAGTAGCAACCCCTTGGCACTTGCATCCAAATCTCGAGGTAGCTCTCGAAGTAGAGTAGTGGATGACTTCTGGCTGAGGTCTTTCAAGTTATTGAAGAAGTCGCCAGCTGCTAGATCACAAAGGCGCATCCCTCTCAGTGGGCACTTCTTCCAACGATCTAGTATATGCTTGTCTGCCAAGTCCAAGTCCTCTGTCTTTGAAAGCCTTCGCAACAAGTGGCTGTGGCACGGGCAGCCCTCCGCCCAGATCAGTGAGTCGCGGATCAGCTCGTAGAGGTGATCGAGAACAAGGACTTCGCCCCACCACTCTGCAGAGTTGATGCACTTGTCTAACTCAGCAAAATCTTTGCTCTCCTTCGGCTTGTCCTTTCGATCTCCTCGCTCAGCTATCTCCATGAAGCGCCGCAGATTCCAGCGCGATCGAAGCGCCTGCTCAATATCCAAGACCTGCTTGCAACAAAATGCAACTGTCCCCCAGCGTTCCTTGTAGACTTTACCTTGAAAGGATTCGATGTTTTGCTTGAAAACTGAGGATGCGATGCCAGAGAAGCAACTCTCTACGATCCTCGACTGCGAGTGCTCTTGCTGTAGACATCTGGCGACCGCGGCGAGACCACTGACAGCCTCGTCAAGCTCAGGGCAGCAGGCTGAAAGATCATTCCCGACATTGTGCGTGATGTGTAAAAGCCCAGGCGCACTGATGGAACTCTGCATGCCGAGAAGAACATCTTGAGAAGGTTGCTGCTGCTGGTCATCATCGTCGTCATCGCCCGGGACCTGCATGATGCTGTCATCTGGGAACATCCACGGAAATAGATCCGCAGCTCTCATCGGTAAGACTTTTGCTAAGCTGAACTCGACCCCGAAGTCTGAAGTTCCAACTGAAAGATCATCCATGAAACGCTTGAACGTGTTCATCGTCTTGCCAGAGATCAGCCACATTGAATAGGCAACTGCAAAAAACTTGTGGGATAGCGTTGTCCCGCCTGAGCCCAGAGTAATTGGTGGACAATGTTCGTGTACAAACGCGTTGCTCAAGTCCTCCATCCACTTCGCTTCTGAGCTGTTGCCATCGTCATCGCCGTTGATGTCCATCAAGTCGATCGGTTGACGCCGGAACGAAATCATGATCTGGGCGATCGTCAGCATCTCAGCCGCCTTGAATTTTGGAAGCGACACGACCTGGACCAATTGAAAATCTCTCCCACGTTGCATCGAAGAGTCTGCCATGAAGAAACGAAAGCACCCTTCACCGACCGAAAAGTTGTCATCGAGGTCCCTGCCATACAGCAACAACATACCATCCAACAACATCCTCCATCTAGAAATCGTGTACTTCTTCATCTTGAGAGTGGTTCTCTTCTTCACGTACTCCCTGATGATGTTCACCAAGGCTGGCGGTAGTGCAAGATTGATGGCATACATGATCGACTTCTGCATATTTCCAGAGTCTCGAAGCAAATTGCTCAGCATGAACGCCTTTATGATGAACATCATTTTCCCCAGAGCAGCATCTCCACCTGGCTCGCGGTCGCCACACTTCCAGTCCACCATCTCCTTGTGAAGTTCTGCCGGGCTGAGCTGCTTCGCAACGGCGTCCAGGAGAAGGATCGAATCTTCGAGGGAATTGTATTCTTCCGCATCCATGTCATCAGAACGGTCAAGATGTTTAGCCGCAGCCCTGAGTTGATCCGAAATCTTTCGCAACGTTCCTGGAGTGAACTGAATAATCCCATCATGCTGCTGATGTCGCATGGGTGGTGGAGGCTGTGGCGGCTCCAATCCCAAGAGATCATATCGAATCCGCAACCATCTTGCACCGTTGCCATCATGAGGCAAAAGCATGTCCCTCCACACTTGTTTTGAAATCAATACTGCGTACGGTGCTGGTAATCTCACGGTGAGGCTTGGAGTGTCGTGAGGCCAATCGCCAACAATATTATGAAGCAGACGTTCGGGCTGACCCATCTCCATCTCTGTGACCAGTCCGCGATACTTCCTGTTGCTGAACTGCTGAAGCGGTTGCAAGAAGTCCAACTGAGACACCTCGAGCACCTTGAATCGAAAAAGTCGCACTGATGGTCGAATGCCCTTCCACAAGTCATACTGCTCTCTCATGGGCCCATCCATCATTGTCATATGTGTGACTTCCCCAGCATATTTGATGACACCAGCTGCATGCACACAGTTGCAAATATACCCGGCGCCATCGCACTGGTCCAGAGCTGACTGAACCACTGGCGTACGAGAAAGCTGACTGACATGAGTCCTGTGCTGAGTGCAACCGAACTTGACACTGTCACCACATGAAGAAATATAACAAATGATGTGGTCCTGATCACACATTAAGCACCAAATGGCTGCAGAATGTTTCCCGTTCATTTCTGCTTTCTGTCTGGGTGGGCTTCTATTTTTGGGCTGAGGGCTGAGGAGTCTCATTGAATCAGACATGGCTTCTCTGCGGGCCTCGCTTAGTGGTTCCTTCGGGGACCCCATTGCCGAAGCATTGTTTTGGTGATTTCATTTTTGCACATCCCCAAGATAATGATACTTGTTTGTTTGTTTTGCTGTTCAAACGCTGCTTGTTTATTATGTTGGTGTTAGGTCGGTGTCATCATGTTGCGGCCTGCTTTGTCCCCCTCAACGATCAATGCCCCCCCAGGGCCTGATTGGCCTAGCGTGGATATATTAATTGAGGGGGATTGGGTTTGGAGGGTTTTCTGATAGCGCTGATGGATCTGATGCTGCAGACGAGACAAAATACGAATAGGACAGAGGCAGAGAGATTAAAACAATCGCAAGAATATGTTGCACCCCGTTCTTGTCATAGAGTTCTGGGAGCTATGATGGGTAAGTGCCAAGGACCATTGTTTTCACACACAAGCGCCTTCCCCTTGGCACGACCTAGGATAATCAGACATTGCGCTGAGGTTGTGATCTACGAATTTGGCAATCAAGGTTGGTGTGCAGCTATCAGTGAAAATGTCTTAGGGCTGCCGTTGGCCAACCACTCAGCATTGGAATGTCGAATGATTGGCGAACACAGCTGAGCTTCTTCCTTAATCTGAAGATAATAAGGGATTTCTGGCTCATTCGCCACACTTCTAGGTGGGCGGGAGGGAAACAGTTGAAATCACAGCATTGGGCCCGCGGAGGACTGACAACAGTCCTCTGTGCAACCTGGCACCCTGGACTGGACCTCTCGCTGACGAGCCGCCTTCTCAGAAGTTCCCTTGGCCTTCCCCGAAGACAGAGAAGCCTTCTCAGAAGGCACGAGGCCTTCTGAGAAGTCCCGCCGCCTTCTCAGAAGGCCTTCTCCTTCGCACTTCCCCCCCTCGCTCGCCGCCGAACCTCTCCCAGGGTGCGCTCTGACCAGCAGAAGTCCAGAGAGAATCCAGCCGTGGCGACCGGGGCTCTCCAGGCCGAGCAGCGGTGCCTGTACCTGCGCCTCCCGCTGCCATCCGTCGAAATGAATTTTTCAATCTCGGCCTCCTCCTCCTCCTCCTCCTCCTCATCCTCCTCCTCCTCCTCGTCCT
>CAUYUJ010017137.1:810402-835402 GCA_963575745.1 Prorocentrum cordatum | reverse complement strand
ATCCTCATCATCCATCATCATCATCATCATCATCATCATCATCATCATCATCATCATCATCATCATCATCATCATCATCATCTTCATCTTCATCTTCATCTTCATCATCATCAGCATCATCATCTGCATATTCATCGTCATCATCATCATCATCATCATCAATATCATCATCGTCGTCATCATCGTCGTCGTCATCGTCATCGTCATCGTCATCTCAGCATCATCATCAGCAGCTACATCATCAGAATCAGCATCATGATCATCATCCGCATCCTCATCATCATCAGCGTCCTCATCCTCATCATCACCACCACCATCATCATCATCATCATCATCATCATCGTCATCGTAATCATCATCGCCATCGCCATCGCCATCGTCATCGTCATCGTTATCATCCTCATCCTCATCCACATCATCACCACAACCATCAGCATCGTCATCATAATGATAATCAACATCAACGGCAACATAAGTATCATAATCGTCTGCAGCAGCATCATCTCCGTTATCATCGCAATCACCATCAGCATAATCAGCAGCATCATCAGCATCAGCATCATCATCATCAGCATCATCAGCATTATCATCATCTTGAGAATCATCATCATCATCATCTTCTTCAGCATCACCATCATCAACAGCAGCAGCACCAACATCGTCATCATCATTTGTATATGCATCATCATCATCATCAGCAGCTACATCATCAGCAGCAGCATCATCATAGTCATCCTCGAAATCCTCCTCCGTATCCTCATCCTCATTATCATCCTCAACGGCACCATCATCAGCAGCAGCATCCTTATCCTCGTGCTCCTGGTCGTGACCCTCAGGTAACTCCTGCGCATCCCTCTGCTCCTGATCTTGTGTTGCCTGCTCCTCCCACATAGGGGGTCGTCTTCCTGGGCGAGGCCGAGACGAAATATCCTCCAAGAGCCTGGCCACAGGCCCGCCCTGGCCAAGATCGACGTCACCGCGTACACGTGGCGCTGTGCGGGCTGCGTGCCCAGATGTCACGTCACCGCCGCCCCACGGGGGCAAACGGCGGGAAGGGATCGGGAACGAGGAGCGAGGAGGAGGTGGGCGGGAGGGAAGGGGGAGAGGGGGGGACGGAGGAGGGAAGAGGAAGGAGGAGCGAGGAGGAGCGAGGAAAGAGGGACAAGGGAGGACGGAGGAGCGAGGAGGGAGGGGGAGGGGAATCGAGAAGGTACGACAGGGGAGAGGGGAGAGAGGCAGGCTGGAAGTGTGCTCGCGCCACGCCTGACATCCTGCCCCTCCCACCCGTCCCCTCCAGTTGTGCCGAATGTTCTCCTACCCGCCGACTGGCGTGCCCTAGAAGGCATTGATCCGCATATCGTAATTGCAGGATGCGGCCCGCGCTGGGGCGAGCACCCTTTCAAATGACGGATCGAAGCACCAATCCTGAAAAGCCAACGTGGCAAGTCCGCAGGACTGAAGACGTTCCGACTGGAAAAAAACAAACACGGAGAGCAGGAAACACAACCACCCTGGACCGAGGTGGGGCTCCAGGCCCTGAGACGGCAGCTGCCCCAACAGGAGGAAGGGAGGAGGGAGGAGCGAAGAGGAGGGAGGGATGCAAGGGATGGACGGGATGGCAGGGGGAAAAGAGGAACGACTGAGGGGAAGGAGGAGGAGGGGGGGAAGGAGGGAGAGAAGGGAGGGAGGATTGGGGAGGGAGGAGGGGGGGGAGGAGGGAGGAAGAAGCACGTAGCTAGTAGGCAGTGGAAGCAAGAGGGAGGAGGGAGGAGGGAGGAAACGGGGGCGGGGGGAGCCTAGCCAGGAGCGCGGCGGGCGCAGTGGCGGCCAGGCCCGCTGAAGCGGGCCGCCGGCGGCCACCTCCCTATCTACGTTCTCCTCCTCCTCCTCCTCCTCCTCCTCATCCTCCTCCTTCTCCTCCTCCTCCTCCTCCTTCTCCTCCTCCCCGTCATCCTCCCCGTCATCTTCCTCATCCTCCTCCTCCTTCTTCTCCTCCTCCTCCTGCTCCTGCTCCTTCTCCTGCTCCTGGTCTTGCTCCGCCTTCTCATCTCCTCGACAAATACAGTGTATGAGTTCTAGTCCCCTGTATCCCCTGACACTGCCCAGAAGATTATCCACCCTTTCCGAGTAGCGTGATCTCTTAAACACAACATTGGACAAGCGTGGTATATCCCATGTCGTGTTGCCATCCGACTGCGCTCGGTGAGTATAACTCTACTCCCGTGCAGGGCGGGCCTCGTTTTCAGATCGGCGCTCTGTTCACGTCGTTCGAAATGGCGCGTTCGCCCTAGCGTCAAGAACTGTTCTTGATCCGAATCCTTCCTCATCGTTGTCGCCCCCCTCATTTCCCCTCCGCCTTCCCCTGGTCCTCCTGCTCGTCCCGCTGCTTACACTCCAATTACCGTTGCTGTTGTTCGTCCTCGTGCTGTTCCTCCTCCTTCTCCTCCTCCTCCTTATCCTCCTTCTCATCCCCTTACTACTCCTCCTCATCATCAGCATCACCATCACCAACATCGTCAGTATCATCATTATCATTATCATCAGCATCAGCATCATCATCATCGTCATCATCACCAGTAGCAGCATCAACATCCTCATCCTAATCACCAGCATCACCACCATCAGCGTGATCATCATCATGACCCACAACACCCTTCCTCATCATCATCGTCATCAGCAGCAGCAGCATCATCGTCACCATTAGTCTTCAATGTCCCTCGTCTTTTTCATGCTCAGCTCATCAACCCTCATCTGGTCCTCCTGCTCCTCCCGCTCCTTCCACTCCAGTTCCTGCTGATACTGTCCGTCCTCGTCTTCCTCCTTCCTCGTCATCCTCCTCATCTTCTTCCTCGTGCTCACCCGCCACCTCCTGCCACTGCTCCGCCTCCTCCTCCTCCTGTTCCTCCTCCTCCTCCTCATCCTCCTCCTCCGTTTCATTATCCACCTCCTCCTCCTCGTCCCATGTGAGCAGCTCCCCCTTTCCGACCGCGCATAACATGATGGGGTCCTTTGGCAAGTTCCAGGTCGGCTATGGCACGCGTCCAAGGATAGAGAAACACAAAATACCACGTGCCGTACCCAACATGCGCATCATGTGGCAAGAGAAGTAGGCCGAGATTAGCATGAGCATCGACAGTTCAGACGCCGTGATTTGCTGTGCAAGCTACATGGGATGCGCACGCGACGCACGACTCACATGACAGCGACGGAAAGGACGAGGATTGGGGCCCCAGGCTCGAAGAATAGCGGTGGCGGGCACGAGGAGCACGAGAAGTACGGAATGGGTGGCCGAAGAGCCAGCGTTGCAGCAACAGCAGCAGCAAGGAAAAGATGGCAAGAGGAAAAAGACGACGACGAAAATTGCGGGAGGAGACAGAAGCGTGCCGGTTTGTTCGGTAGAAACGCTAAACATGCAGCGATGTCTGCTCCATGTCGCCGCGGCGTTCCAAAGAACCGAACGGATTTATAGTTAGGGCAAAACGGAAGCGAAACCGAGCTCTTCCGCTAGACTCCCTGCTTCCTTCCTGCACCTCTTCAATGCAGGAACTGAATGCCCGCATGCGCGCCGCCATGTCTGAACCCCCGGGCAGCCCTCGAAAGAGGCGACAATTTCGCAGATCGCAGCCCCCCCAAGGATGGCGAGGTCTAATTTGAGTCTGGCTGGTGCCTCACTCCGCTGGACCCCCCATACGCCCTCGAAAATGGCGGCACTTTCGCAGATCGCAGCATCCCAGGGATGACGAGGTCTAATCTGAGTCTGGGTGGTGCCTCACTCCGCTAGACCCCCATACGCCCTCGAAAATGGCGGCACTTTCGCAGATCGCAGCCCCCCCAGGGATGGCGAGGTCTAATCTGAATCTGGGTGGTGCCTCACTCCGCTGAATTCCCCAGCAGACCTCGAAAGTGGCGACGGCTTCGCAGATCGCAACCACCCAGGGATGGCAAGGTCTAATATGAATTTAAATGGTGCGTCCGTCACTCAGCTGGACCCCCATGCAGCCCCCTGAAAGTGGCAACGCTTTCGCAGATCGCGCGCCCCCCCCGGGATGGCAAGCGCAAGCCAGGTAAAAGGCAGGAAAGAGGAACAGGAGCGAAGAGAGGAGAAGGAGGAGGAGGAGGGGGAAGAGGAGGAGGAGGAGGAGGAGGAGGGGGAGGAAGGGCAAGAGAGGAAAGGAGGAGGGAAGAGAGGAAAAGGGAGACGGGAAGAGAAGGAGGAGGTCACGACCGCAGTGCTCTATCCAAAACGAGTACTGCACCCAGAGCAGGAAGGTTGGGAGAAACAACGCAATCGGAAGGAATGGGAGGGAGGAATCGGATGTCAGATATGGCGCGAGCTCACCAAGCTTCCCTCGCCTCCCTCCTCTCACCGCGCACCTAGCTTGCCTCGCGTCCCTCCTCTCACCTCTTCCCCCTCCTCCTCCTCCTCTCCTCCTCCTCTCTCCTCCACCTCCTCCTCCTCATCCACCACCGCCTCCCTCCTCCTCCTCCTTCCTCCTCCTCCTCCTCTTCCTATTCCTCCTCCTCCTCCATCACTTCAACCTCCACTTCCACCTACCTCCTCCTCCTCCTCCTCCTCCTCCTCCTCCTCTCCTCCTCCTCATCATCATCATCATCATCATCATCATCATCATCATCATCATCATCATCATCATCATCATCATTCATCATCATCAGCATCATCATCATCATCATCATCATCATATCATCATCATCATCCGCATCATCATTATCAGTATCATCATCATCATCAGCAGCATCATCATCATCATCTTCATCATATTCTTCATCATCATCAGCAGCATCATCATCATCAGCATCAGCATAATCATCATCATCATCATCATCATCATCAGCAGCAGCAGCAGCACCAGCATCATCATCATCATCATCATCATCATCATCATCGTCATCATAATCAACATCAGCATCATCATCATCATCATCATCATCATCAGCGTCATCAGCATCAGCATCACCACCATCAGCATCATCATCAGCATCATCATGATCACCATCATCATCATCATCAGCATCATTATCATCAGCATCATCATCATCATCATCATCATCATCATCATCATCATCATCATCATCATCATCATCATCATCATCATCATCATCATCATCATCATTATCAGCATCAAAATTCGCCGGCCCAACGGGCCAGAGGCGTGCTAAGATCTCCGGTGACTGCTTTACAATCTTTCTACTTCGCGCGCACGGGGCGGCCCCTGGGGGCCCCCGGGCGGAAAGTACCCCGGCAAGGTCCCGAGAGAGTCCCGGGAGGAGTCACCAGGGCGCTCCAGCAGCGCACCAACGCGGCTCCGAGACGTCCCCGAGAGCCCCAAGAAGGGCCAAGAGGCTGCCAAGAGGCCCCCAAGATGCTACATGAGGGGTCCGAGATGCCACAAGATCGCTCCAAGACGCCCACGATGGCCCCCAGACGCCCCAAGAGGCCTCCAAGAGCACTCCCGAGAGGGCCCCAAGAGGCAAAATTCACTGCTTTTCCTTAGGTTTTGGAGAGATTTTGGCGTTTCCACCTTTTCGGCTTCACGACACCCCAAGACGGCCCAAGAGGCCCCCAAGACCGCCCCAAGAGGGCCCAAGAGGCCCCCAAGAGGGCCCCAAGACGGCCCAAGAGGGCTCCAAGACGGCCCAAGAGGCCTCCAAGACGGCCCAAGAGGGCCCCAAGAACGCCCCAAGAGGGACCCCAGGGGGGGAACACGAAACAATATTTCGAGCCCTCGGCCCTCAGAAGTCCCCAGGAGGCCCCAAGAGGCCCCTAAGAGGCCCCAAGAGGCCCCCAACAGGCCCTCAGGAGGCCCCCAAGAGGCCCCCAAGCGGCCCCAGGAGGCCACCCAAATGCCCCCCCGAGCACGCAAGCAAGTGCCAGCGACGCTACACTATGGGCCGGCGGAATGAGCGAAGCGATTCAATTATCAGCATTCTCGTCATCATCATCATCATCATCATCATCATCATCATCATCATCATCATCATCATCATCATCATCATCATCATCATCATCATCATCATCATCATCATCATCATCATCATCAGCCTCATCATCATCATCATCATCAGCATCACCAGCATCATCATCGTCATCATCAGCATCGTCATTATCATCATCATCATCATCATCATCATCAGCAGCAGCAGCAGCAGCATCACCATCACCATCATCATCATCATCATCATCATCATCATCATCATCATCATCGGCATCCGCATCTTCATCCTCATGTTCCTCCCTCCATTCCTTCATTCCCTCATCCTCCCTCTTTCCATGCCCCCCCCCCCCCGTCCTGCACCGTTTTGCACAACACCCCTAGGGGGCCCGCGAGGAGACAACTGGAGACGACTGGACATCCGTGGAGCCAAACAATTATTACTCTGCGACGTACCCAACCCATTGGCATCAAGCCACAAGAGGAGCTGGCCCAAACCTGTCAGGACAATGACAACGCATGTGCCGTTACATGTTGTGCAAGCTACACGGTATGCGCTCACGCGGCACGTTTCACTGGACAACACCAGAAGGACGAGGAACGAGGGCCCAGGCTTGAGGAGGACATGGGGGCGGGAACGAAGGGCAAGAGAAGGACGCGCGGGGGGGCGGAGGCGAACCGCCAGCGCGGTAGCAGCAGAGGGAACGTGGCAGGGGGCAGAGGACGACGACGAAAGTGACGGGAGGAGACCGAAGAGTGTTACTTTTGTCGGTAAAACGCCAACGACGCAGCGCTGTCTGCGCCATGTCGCCGCGGCGCTCGGCAAAATGATTCAACATGCTGGGAAGTAGTACAACAAGCGAACGAGGCCTAGCTCGCCCGCCAGCTTCCCTGTTTCCTTCCTGCACTTTTCAGCGTGGGAGCTAAACGATCAAAGGCGCGCCGCCTGCTTTGCGGACGGCCCGCGACAGCGCCCCGATGGGCCCCCAAGCAGCCCTCGAAAGTGGCGATACTTTCGCAGATCGCAGCCCCCCAGGGACGGCGAGGTATAATCTGAATTCGGGTGCTGCCTCACTCCGCTGAATCCCCCATACGCCCTCGAAAGTGGCGACACTTTCGCAGATCGCAGCCCCCCCAGGGATGACGAGGTCTAATCTGAGTCTGGGTGGTGCCTCAGTCCGCTAGACCCCCCAGCAGACCTCGGAAGTGGCGACGGTTTCGCAGATCGCAGCCTCCCAGGGATGGCGAGGTCCAGTCTGAGTCTGGGTGGTGCCTCACTCCGCTGAACCCCCCATACGCCCTCGAAAAGTGGCGATAATTTCGCAGATCGCACACCCCCAGGGATGGCGAGGTCTAATCTGAATCTGGGTGGTGCCTCACTCCGCTGAATCCCCCAGCAGACCTCGAAAGTGGCGACACTTTCGCAGATCGCAGCCCCCCCAGGGATGGCGAGGTCTAATCTGAGTCTGGGTGGTGCCTCACTCCGCTGGACCCCCCATACGCCCTTGAAAGTGGCGATAATTTCGCAGATCGCAGCCTCCCAGGGATGGCGAGGTCTAATCTGAGCCTTGGTGGTGCCACACTCCACTAGACCCCCCAGCAATTCTCGAAAGTTGCAACCGTTTCGCAGATCGCAGCCTCCCAGGGATGGCGAGGTCCAGTCTGAATCTGGGTGGTGCCTTACTCCGCTGGACCCCCCTACGCCCTTGAAAGTGGCGATAGTTTCGCAGATCGCAGCCCCCCAGGGATGGCGAGATAGGAGACAAGGTAGAAGGCAGGTAGGAGGGATGAGAGAAGAAGGGAGGCGGGAGGAAGGAGGTGGAGACCGCAGTGCTCTATTCAAATCAAGTACCCAACGCAGGAGGGTTGGGAACAACCCCCCCACCCAAAAAAAAATTGAAACCACAAGGGGCCCCTTGCCCCTGAAGGCCATGGAAGCCACCTGGAGGCCCTTGAGGTTGAGGAGGATCTGCGCTTCGCTACAGGTACGCCATCCCATGGAGTCCTGATGCAACGTCGTGCCACCATGGGTGCTCGACGCGCTGCGCTGTATGTCTCCCCGTGTCGCTTTGCGGCAGGCTGCCCGTGTGACGCGAGCGAGCTCTATCCATGCGCACGCACCACACGCCGCCGAAGACGCATCCGGGCCCGTTCCCAGCAGGCGCTGCCTCTGGAGGCATCACCATGGGACCGCCCCTGCGGCAGCGCTCTCTATACACCAAGCGGCGCCACGCCGAGAGATCGAAAAGCGAGCGCAAAGACAGCGCAGGGTGACCTGGGAGAAGCAGGATCCCCGAACGAGCGGAGCGAGATGCCGCCAAGGGGGGGCGGCGACAACGTGAAGATTGCTCGAACTGGGCCAGCAGCGTGGGACGTCCTCGGCACCCCGAGGAGCTCCGCGGCGAGGCGCAGCTGCCGGCACGCGCCCCCCAGGGCCCGAGGCCCCCGGAAGCCTCCAGGGGTGGGCCCCGAGCGGCTGGCCCGGGATCACTCCGCGGCGAGGCGCAGCTACCGGAACGCGCCCCGAGGCCCTGCATCCCTAGGAGCCTCCCCCAAAGCCTCCTGAGGATCCCCCGGGGAGGTTGGCGTTTGCACTCCGCGGCAACGCAGGAGCGCTGCGCCAAAACACAGGCAGGGGGACAAAAAAAGGAGCATCAAGGTAAACTACTGGAGCCCCGAAAGTTCATGTGTGTGCCGTTCTTTCTCCCTCGAGCATAGGCAACCAGCGAAAGCTACGGAGGCTCACAGTTAGGTCGGGCATGTCCCCCGACAGGCGGACTCTGGACGAAAAATCAAAAATGCTCCAAGTATATTCCAGAATAGTCAAAGAGTACTCAAAAAATCATCCCCCGACTATTTTTTGGGCCATTCTTGACTATTCCTCCTGCAGGGGGACAGGCCCGACTTAAGCCTACAATTAAGTCGGGCGTGTCCCCCTAGGTCAGGTCAGGTCAGGCGCGGCGTGCGCAGAGGCGCGCCCTGCGCGGGCTGCCGCGGACCTCCTCGCCTTCTCACACGCGCTTGCTCGCAACCGCCACATTCTCACGCCCTCGCAAATCAGTCAGTCCATCTCTTCAATTGCGTGTCCCCCTACAGAGGACCTTGCGCGAAAAAACAAAAAACTCCACATACTCAAAAATAGTCAACAAGTTGTCCCCTGACTATCTGTTTTTGCTATTCTTGAATACTCCTCGTGCAGAGGGACAGGCCCGACGTAAGCCTACGGCGCCTCCGCGCGAGGCCCGCGGCCCCGCGCCCTCCGCACACTCCGGCGGCGGCGCGCCAGTGCGGCAGCAGCTCTGCCTGCTCGCGCGCGCCCTCCTCAGCACGAGGGGCACGGGGTTAAGTATAGGTCGGGCACGTCCCCCTAAAAATCAAAAATACACCAAAAATTGTCCAAACTGGCTAAAACATAATCAACAAATCATCCCCAGACTACTTTTTTACTAGTTTTGAATATTCCCCATGTAAAGGGACAGGCCCGACTTAAGGTTAAGTCGGGCCTGTCCCTCTACAGGAGGGAAAGTTTAAAATAGCGTTTAAAAAAAGCATAACAAAACAAACACAAGCACAAACAAACAACAAAAACTTGGGACGAGTTTGGGCCTCTTTCTGGAAATTCTTCGATTTCGTCCAGAATCCACCTGTAGGGGGACATGCCCGACCTAAGCACGGGGTCCTGGTGGAAACGGGGGCCTCCCGGAGCGGCGGCTGGCGCGCGCACTGAGGGGTCCTGGTGAGAGGTGTCCAGGTCCCCAGGGTTTCACTAACCAGCCTCGATCTGATCCATGTCCCTGAGATTGACAAGGCCAGAGGCGATGGCAATCAGGCTCGTGAATCTTAGAGGTGTGCCCTCAGACACCGAGAGAATATGTAAGATCAGGTGATGCCGATAATGGGGATAGGGATATGTTCCAGGCTGGCAATCCACCCCAGGACCAGTTTCTCACCATGATCAGTTTGTTGACGATCCCAGAGCCCCTGAAGGCCCCAGGAGCCCAAGATATGTTTGAAAAGCTCCCAGGACCCCTGTCCTGCAGGACACCGTTCCTCCACACCGCACTTCGGCACGCCCGAATGGAGTACTGAGAAATGAGCACAATGCCCAACAGCAACTGCGGGCCAAAACCAACAGCAGCGCTGTTGGACGGGCGATCCCCTGTATCAAGCGGACAGCGCCCGCCACAACGCCGACCGCGAGTCCTGTTCAAAATGAACAGGAACTGCTGTCGGTCTTCGTCCCCCGTTCTTTACGTACCCACTTCGATCGTGCCGTGAACTCGCCCACGCATCGTCCCGAATCGAATCGAATCGGATCGTCGCGCCTTTGCTCCGGCTGCCCCCGGCCAATGCCGGCGAATCGCATCGAACCGCATCGGGATCGCGGCCCCGGCCGGCGAATCGAACCGCACCGAGTCTGATCGCTGGCGGCCCTCTCTACGCCGAACTTCCACAGCCCACGCTGCCACCCGCCCCTCCCCGGCCGCTGGTGCCGCTGGGGCGCGGCCGCGGCTCGGCGACGTCGGCCCGCGCCTGCTGGCTGGCCCAGCGGCGCGGCGGGGTTCGGGGGGGGCACAGAGATAGAGAGAGAGAGAGATAACAAAACAAAAGCTGGAGAGAGGGCACACAAATACCTAAATACACATACAGATGCACATATACATTTTCGTGCACATATACACATATCTATACATACATATACATACGTACATACATACAGACAGACACACACAGGCAGACTGACAGACAGATAGACAGACAGACAGACAGACATATATATATATATACAGACAGACATACAGACAGACAGACAGACAGACAGACAGACAGACAGACAGACAGACAGACAGACAGACAGTCCGACCGACCGACAGACAGACAGACAGATATATATATATATATATTGAGAAAGAGAGAGAGCGAGAGAGAGAATTCAAACGAAGCTAGAATCAAAGCAACAGCCACGAACAAGACAACCACAAAGTAAAAAGATCCTGCCGACCATACGCAGCTGCGTGCACCGACGGGGGGTCGAGCAACGAGGACTGTGGCACGGAGTGATGGGCAGAGGCGAGCAAGAGCACGGCGAGATGGGGGCGCGAGCTGGGAGCGAGCGGATGCTCGGAGAGCGCTTTCATTCATGCGCCCGCAAGATATACAGATGTCGCCCCCGTTCTAAGGTGCAAAAGCAGCTCGTGGAGGCACAGCGCAGGGCGTCCATGCGACGCGTGCTGTTCACCCCGAAAGAACTTATGCGAACCCTGACGTGTGGGCCTCAGTTGGAGCCCCCTGTGGGGCCACGAAGCGCGAGAGCGGTGTGCCGAAATGAAAGGCGTGAACTCATATGAACGTTGGAATTTGGGCCTTCGTTGGGGCTCCTTCTGGGGCCCCGAAACGTGTGCAGGGGGTGCAGGATGAAAGGCGGGAGCGCATGTGACCGCGGCCACTGGGGCCTTCGGTGGAGCTCCCTTATCGGGCCACGATACGCTGTACTGGGTGGGAGGGACGCATGCAAACATTGCCACTGAAGCCCCCAATGGGGCCACGAAACGCGTGAGGTGTGTGCCGAGGTGGCTGACATGCTGGGGGCAGAGGCAGGGAGGACCCAACACCACAGGACGGTTGGGAAATATTCTGACGAAGGACCCAACCATTTGCAGTTGCGGGTACCGCCGTTGCAAGTATCGACTTGGGTGGAGCTCCCTGTGGGGCCATGAAACGTGAAGGAGTTGCCGAAATGGGGCGGGGCAGCCGCATGTGGACATGGCCACTGGGGCCTTCGAAGGAGCTCCCTAAGGGACCACGAAACGCGGGAGGGTGTGCCGGAATGGGTGGAACGGCTGCGCGTGGACATGGCCACTGGGGCCTTTGGAGGAGCTGCCTGTGTGGCCACGAAACATGCGACGGGTGTGCCGAAATGTGTGGGGCGGTCGCACGTGGACATGGCCCTTGGGGCATTCGGTGGAGCTCCCCATTGAGCCACGAAACGTGGGAGGAATGTGTCAAATCGGAGGGGCGGCCGCATGTGGACATGGCCACTGGGGCACTGGGGCATTCGGTGGAGCTCCCTGTGGAGCCAAGAGACGTGTGAGGGGTGTACCGAAACAGAAGCATGCGAATGGCAGAGGCAGGGATGGGCAGAGGAGAGGAGCACGCGGGGCGCTGCCTCTTCAAAACGAGCACCCAACACCACAGGATGGTTGGGAAAAAAACGTGGAAGCGTCCCCACGCGCCCGCCAGCCCGCCAAAGGCGCGGCCATGGCCCGGCCCCCTGGCCTGCGCATGGGGCCGCCATGGCCCCTCGGCGCTGATGGGCGGGGCGAGCCCGACAGCGGACGGTGCCCGCGCGGCCCCCGTACGGCGCCTTCGAGAAGCAGCAGGTCGAGCGCCGAGGCGTCCCTGCTCTGACGGCCCGCCCCGTCGAGCGGATCTTGCGCGCGCGGCGCGCCCGGAGCGGAACGGACCCGAGCGGAGCGCGCACCGTGGGTCCGACGGGCTGGCCAGCCCTACGAGGGCAGCGCGGGCGGGCCAGGGCCTGGTAGAGGGTCACGCCGCGGCACCATCGAGCTTCACCTGGGATTTGGGCTGGTGCGAGCTGGAGTCGGGCCAACAGGTGGGAGACATGGCATTTCGATCTGGGGCCTGGGACAGGTTGGAGGCGTGACACCGTGACGCTGGTTTTTGACTTCAACAAACTGGCTTTTGGATTCACAAACCGTTCTGGGCTCGGAGACATAGGAGCGATGTCGTGCAGGCAGGAGCCGGCGCGCGAGCGGCCCGCGAGGAGCGCAGCCTGGCACGCAGGTCGGGGGAGTGCGCGAGAAAGGAGGCGTCACGCTAACGGCTGAGCACGGCGGCCCAGGAGCGCCGCGTGGCCAGGTGTGGGCCCCGCAGGCCGAAGACATCGACGGTACCTGAGCTGCGAGCGACGCAGGGCACTCAAGCCCGCCCTCCTCGTCGCGGCCGCGGCCCACTGGCGGGCGCTTGAGGACTTGCGCTGCCCATGCCCTACGCCACTCCTTGGCCGATGCGTTTCCGAATATGACCTGCCTTGGCCTGACACCCACACGGACAGCTACAACGGCCCCATGGCTTCCTGGATGCTGGCCGTGCACGCGAAGACGTGATACTACTCATGATGCTGTGCGAGGCACCAGCATCTGAAGATCGATCGCTTCAGCTTCCCCTGCTCTGCCAGGGCTGCCTGTAGATGAGCTCGATCAAGGCTGAAGTGATGAATCTCGGGCAGGCCGAACAGCACTGGGCACGCATTTGGCAGAACATCGTGTCGTGGAGCACACGAGCCACCGTGTCCTGGTGCAGAGGCTGCTTGACCGCGTCGGGGAAGTCCTGCTACTACTACTACTTACCCACGGCATCGTAAGCCAATGGATGCGCTCTGTTGCCTTCAAGACCTCTCTCGGCCACGGTGTAGGGCACTCAAAAGCCGTAGACTGCGAGGCCTGCAAATATACACCACCACCAGGCGGCAACAAAAAAGTAAAGAATCGCGCGCGTGCGCCAAACGAAATACTTGTAACGTGGTCGTGCGCGCAGATGGCAGCCGCATTTGGTCGAGAACTGCTGCTGCCAAGCACTCTGTTGCCAACCAGGGGTGGTGCATAAAAGCCACGGACCCCCCGCCCCATCCCCCAACCCAAAAATCTACACCAACGCGAAATCTGCACTATATTAATGTGTTGTTTTTTGCGCATAGGGCCGTTCGCCCGAATGATGCTGCACAGACGACATGCTATCATCGCGTGGTTTGACACACTTTGCGACCCACCGCCGCAACAGTGACCAAACTTATCCCGGCAAAGCAACCTAACAGCACTGTGTAGGAGCATATCTGGAAGCATTCCCCTTAAGATTCAGATGAGAATCCAGTTGTAGAATTCTGCTCTTCTCGCAGTCGTAGTCGCATTCGCGATGACAGTCGCAGTGGCAACGAGCCTGCCTCAGCCTCAGCCTCAGCCTGCCTCAGTCTCAGCCTGCCTCAGCCTCAGCCTCAGCCTGCTTCAGCCTCAGCATCACTCTGCCTTCAGCCTCGGCCTCAGCCTCAGCCTGCCTCAGCCTCACCCTGCATCAGCCTCAGCCTCAGCCTCAGCCTGCCTCAGCATCAGCCTGCCTCAGCCTCAGCCTCAGCCTGCCTCTGCCTCAGCCTCAGCCTGCTTCCGCCTCAGCCTCAGTTTGCCGTCGGCCTCGGCCTCAGCCTCAGCCTGCCTCAGCCTCAGCCTGTATCAGCCTCAGCCTCAGCCTCAGCCTGCCTCAGCATCAGCCTGCCTCAGCCTCAGCCTCAGCCTCAGCCTGCCTCAACCTCAGCCTTAGCCTGCTTCAGCCTCAGCATCAGTCTGCCTTCAGCCTCGGCCTCAGCCTCAGCCTGCCTCAGCCTGAGACTGCCTCAGCCTCAGCCTCAGCCTCAGCCTGCCTCAGCATCAGCCTGCCTCAGCCTCAGCCTCAGCCTGCCTCAGCCTCAGCCTCAGCTTGCTTCAGCCTCAGCCTCAGTCTGCCTTCAGCCTCGGCCTCAGCCTCAGCCTGCCTCAGCCTCAGCCTGCATCAGCCTCAGCCTCAGCCTCAGCCTGCCTCAGCATCAGCCTGCCTCAGCCTCAGCCTCAGCCTGCCTCAGCCTCAGCCTCAGCCTGCTTCAGCCTCAGCCTCAGTCTGCCTTCAGCCTCGGCCTCAGCCTCAGCCTGCCTCAGCCTCAGCCTGCATCAGCCTCAGCCTCCTCAGCCTGCCTCAGCATCAGCCTGCCTCAGCCTCAGCCTCAGCCTGCCTCAGCCTCAGCCTCAGCCTGCTTCAGCCTCAGCCTCAGTCTGCCTTCAGCCTCGGCCTCAGCCTCAGCCTGCCTCAGCCTCAGCCTGCCTCAGCCTCAGCCTCAGCCTCAGCCTGCCTCAGCATCAGCCTGCCTCAGCCTCAGCCTCAGCCTGCCTCAGCCTCAGCCAGCCTGCTTCAGCCTCAGCCTCAGTCTGCCTTCAGCCTCGGCCTCAGCCTCAGCCTGCTCTCAGCCTGCATCAGCCTCAGCCTCAGCCTCAGCCTGCCTCAGCATCAGCCTGCCTCAGCCTCAGCCTCAGCCTGCCTCAGCCTCAGCCTCAGCCTGCTTCAGCCTCAGCCTCAGTCTGCCTTCAGCCTCGGCCTCAGCCTCAGCCTGCCTCAGCCTCAGCCTGCATCAGCCTCAGCCTCAGCCTCAGCCTGCCTCAGCATCAGCCTGCCTCAGCCTCAGCCTCAGCCTGCCTCAGCCTCAGCCTCAGCCTGCTTCAGCCTCAGCCTCAGTCTGCCTTCAGCCTCGGCCTCAGCCTCAGCCTGCCTCAGCCTCAGCCTGCATCAGCCTCAGCCTCAGCCTCAGCCTGCCTCAGCATCAGCCTGCTCAGCCTCAGCCTCAGCCTGCCTCAGCCTCAGCCTCAGCCTGCTTCAGCCTCAGCCTCAGTCTGCCTTCAGCCTCGGCCTCAGCCTCAGCCTGCCTCAGCCTCAGCCTGCGTCAGCCTCAGCATCAGCCTGCCTCAGCATTCAAAATGTGGCCTGGGAATGGAGTTCTGGGAACTCGAAGAACACGAAGTGGCCTACAATTGGCTCCGGGCATTCAAAATCATGCCCAGGAATGGAATTCTGGGAACTCGAAGTGGCCTACAGTTGGCTCTGGGCATTCAGAATGTGGCCTGGGAATGGAGTTCTGGGAACTCGAAGAACACGAAGTGGCCTACAGTTGGTTCCGGGCATTCAAAATCATGCCCAGGAATGGAATTCTGGGAACTCGAAGAGTACGAAGTGGCCTACAATTGGCTCTGGGCATTCAGAATGTGATCCGGGAATGGAGTTCTGGGACCTCGAAGACCACGAAGTGGGTAACTGTTTGCTTAAAACGACTTCCGCGGCTTCTCCCCGGCACCCGCCCAGACCCCCCTGGGGAGTCAAGATGCTCTCTTTTGACACTACTGGAAACCTATCAGTCTTCGCTGTTAGGTAACGATCCCCATGGCAACAAATAGCTTCGCGAAGGACCCAGCCAGATGCAGTGGGGCCTTCGGTAGAACTCCCTACGGGGCCGCGCAGCGTGTGAGGGGTGCGCCGAAAAGAGTGCGGCGGGCGCATGCGAACGCAGTCACCGCAGCCATCTGTGGAGCTCCCTATGGGGCCACGAAACGTGTGAGGGGCATGCCGACATTGACGCGGCGGGCGCATGCGAACACAGCCACTAGGGCCTTCGGTGGCGATCCCTATGGGGCCACGAAACGTGTGAGAAGTGCGCCGAAATGGGTGCGGCGGACGCATGCGAACGCAGCAATTGGTGCTTTCGGTGGAGCTCCCTGTGGGAGCCACGAAACGTGTACGGGGTGTGCCGAAAAGGGTGCGGCGGGCGCATGCGAACGCAGCCATTGGGGCTTTCGGTGGAGCTCCCTGTGGGAGGCAAAAAAACGTGCAAGGAGTGTACCGATATTAGTGCGACGGGCGCGAACGAAGCCACTGCGGCCTTCGCTGGAGCTCCATATGGGGCCACGAAACGTGTGAGGGGTGTGCCGAAAAAGGTACGGTAGGTTCATGCACACGCAGCCACTGGGGCCTCTGGTGGGGTTCCCTATGGGGCCACAAAACGTGTGAGGGGGGTGCCGACATAGTGCGGCGGGCGCATGCGAACCCTATGGGGCCACGAAATGTGTGAGGGGTGTGCCGACACGGGTGCGGCGGGCACATGCGATGGTAGCCACTGGGGCATTCGGTAAAAAACCCTACAGAACGACGAAACGTGTGAGGGTGTACCGAACTGTGCACGGCGTGTGCATACGAACGCAGCCACTAGGGCGTTCGGTGTAGCTCCCTACGGGGCCGCGAAACGTGTGAGGGTGTACCGACACGGATGCGGCGGGCGCATGCGAACGCAGTCACCGCGGCCTTCGGTGGAGGCCGGTATGGGGCCACAAAACGTGTGAAGTGTGTGCCGAAATTGGCGCGGCGGGCGCATGCGAACGCGGCCTTCCGTGGAGATCCTTGTGGGGCCACGAAACGTGTGATGGGTGTGGACGCATGCGAACGCAGCAATTGGTGCTTTCGGTGGAGCTCCCTGTGGGAGCCACGAAACGTGTACGGGGTGTGCCGAAAAGGGTGCGGCGGGCGCATGCGAACGCAGCCACTGGGGCCTTCGGGGGAGCTCCCTACGGGGCCACGAAACGTGTGGGTGGGCGTGCCGAAATTGGCTGTGGCAGGCGCATGCGAACGTAACCACTGGGGCCTTCGGTGGCGCCCCCTTATGGGTTCACAGAACTTGTAAGGCTTTTGCCGACACGGGTGCGGCGGGTGCATGCGAACGCAGCCACTGGGGCCTTCGGTGAAGTTCCCTGTGAAACCACGAAACGTGAGGGGTGTGCCGAAATTGGCGACTGATGCGGAGGGCAGAGTCAGGGATGGGAGGAGAGAGGAGGGCGAGGAGGAGTGAAGAGTGACGCGGGGCGTTGTCTCCTCACAACGAGTACCCAACACCACACGATTGTTGGGACAAAAACCTGCGGTGGTGATGGTATATTTGTGGGACGGGGCTTCCCAAGGTTCGGGCCCTCGTGAGGCGGCGTTTGTACCAGCCCCGAACTGTCGGGCGAGCAAACTTCCACGAGCACCGCAGGCAAACAGAACAAAGCCGCGCCCAGCTGGAACGGGTTCGACCGATCCGCCGCGAAGACCGAGCGTGCACAGAGCGACGGCCTCTCTGCTGAGGGGCAACGATAGGGGGGGCTGGCATAGGTGGGATGCATCGACCTGGAATCGGCGACACATCGCCGATAGAATGGCGATAGGCCTCCGATCGTGAATCCGCACCTTCCTGGGGCAGGTTGGGGCTATCGAGCCCTATCGGCGATCAACGGGCGATTGGGGGTCGATGCATCCCCCCTATGCCTATCCCTCCCTATCGTTGCACCTGATCTGCGGCCTCGTGTTGCCTGACAGGGTCCTCTCCAGCCGCAATCGGCAGAGCCGACCCCCCGCACGGCACTCGGCGGTGCAGGCCTGCGTCGTGGACGCTGCCCCGCGGCTGGCCACCAGCGAGGCGCGAGCCCCGCCCTCGGCCGAGGTCGGCAGCGCCAGGCTGCAGGCGGCCGCGCGCGTCGACAAGGGCCTGGGGCAAGGTCTGGTGGTCTGTTCCAGGCTGCTCGCCACGGACCGCGGAGCCACCCCCCGCCTCGGCGAGGTCAGGAGGCGCCAGATGCGACGGCTGTGCGCTCCGCGCGGCTGGGCAGCGGGCCGATCAAAAGCTGAGGGCCTCCGCGCCGCAGGCCCGCAGCTCGGGGGTCACCGTCCACCTGCAGGGAGCTGGCGGCACTCGCAGGAGGAGGACCTGAGCAATCGCGCACGGACCTCCTAGTAAAGATGGCCTGCACCCAGCAGCCCTTCATCCCCGCTCCCAAGACTGTTCAAGAACAGCCCGTCCTCACCACCACCACCAGCAGCATCATCATTATCGTCATCGACAGCTGCACGGCTGCGCTCCCAAGGATACACGCTGCCGGCTTCCTGGGACGCCGCCCAGCTCCCAGGCCGACGCCATCCCCATTTGAGGCAGCTTCCGTACTGTCCCGAATGCGGGCGCAATTTCAAGCAAGACGAGAAGGATACAGTCAAGGCTCTGAGGTCTCCTCCTCCTCCTCCTCCTCCTCCTCCTCCTCCTCCTCCTCCTCCTCCTCCCCCTCCTGGGCTCAGGTTCGACGAGCTGGCGACAAAGTTAAGGGCCGCTTTGGGCTCAGAAAGGGCTCGCTGTCCCTCGGATCCTGCCGTGGTTGTCCCTCCAGCCCTCCTCGTGCACCTGGGCGCTTCTGGGGTCAAGAGGAGGCTTCGTTCCTTCGTTTGTGCTCCGTCGGGCAGCATCTCAGCTATAGGATTGGCTCTACGTCGGGCGTGACCCCCTACAGGGGGAGTTTGGGCGAAGATTAAAAATTGTCAAAAATACCCCACATACGTATATGTAAAATAAATACAAGAACCAAAGCAACAATAACAATGATAATAGTAATGGTAATCAGAATGCTTATACTATTAATAATACGCGCAATGATACGAATACTAGCAAGAATAACAATACGAATAATGAGATTACTATTAATAATACTAATAATAATAATACTGATGGTGATGATGGTGATGATGATGGTGATGATGATGATTGCACTACTAATCAGAATGATGATACTAAAGTAATATATGTACTTAGTCAGCTATACCTATAAAATAAAAATACGGATAATACCACGAATACAAAAAACACTAAATACTAATACTAGTAATAAACATTGAGGTGTAAAACAAAACTTTTAAAACATTAGAATAATAATAAATTGTGTAGTTACTTTCATCTGTGTAAGAAATATATATATAATTAAAAACACAACAAGAAAGAAAGGACACAAAAAAACGTCCCCTTACTGTTTGTTAGTGTGTTTGGATATTCCCCTCGTAGAGGGACAGGCCCGACTTAATTCTGGCAGCATCTCAGCTATAAAGCTTGGCTCATGGTGCGCTCCAGGAAGTCTCTGGGCGCCTCCGGCGGCCCTCGTCTCTGGAGCCCGCCTTCGGCGGCCCCCCCGTCTCTGGAGCGCCCCCGCGGGACCAGGGAGCCTGGAGATCTCGGACCTGCCCTCGCCCAGACGCCCGTTTCCTGTGCATCTCTCGATTTCGTGCGCCTTTTTTTTTGCTCGATGATCCAAAATTATCCCCGAGGGTCCTCGCCGAGAGAGAAACAATGCACACGTCCGAGCGGTGCCAGGTGGAACGCATCATCAGTATCATGACCTTATTCTTCCTCCGGTCAAGGACCTCCGACGGCTCGCGGCCCACAGAGACTGGACGCACGCTGAGGACATGGAGGCACGCCGTCCTTGGCAGCCTCATATTGGCCGGCATGCGGCTCGAATAATTCCGTCACCCTGGCACGCGCGTCTTCATCTTCTCCCATCTTCGTCGTGGTGGTGCAAGCTGCGTAAGCTGCCGCCGCTGTTGCTGAGCGATTATCGTGTTGGCGTCGTTGGTGACAGCATACTCGCCATCATCGTCGCCAACTCCGTCCTTGCCAGAAGTCATTGCATACCGATAGCTAACAGCAGTCATATCGGAGGCCCAGAAGGCAGGACCTGACCAATATCGGGGTCGCTTCCACCAGGTGACGAGAATCCCCGATCCTGGCATCGGCGGCAATATCCAGACCACCTGGGAGACCTGAACATGACCACAGTCACCGAGATCGGAGAACACCCTCCCTCGGTGGAGGCGACCACCGACACTGGTGCTGCTACCAACTCCTAGGCATCCAATCGCAGCCGCCAGCACCACCAGCGTCGCCGAAACGGTGCCACCGCCGCTGCGGCTGCATGGCCGTCTGCGCCGCTCGGCCACACGACCTCGGCGGCGGCCCGGAGCCTGGCGAGAGCCCTGGGCGACGTGAGTCATGGCATATCGGCGGCCATCGCAACCGTCACCAGTGGGGGGACAAACAAGATACCAGCACCGCTACTCCCCCTGCCCTCTCCTGGGGTGTGTTCTGACCAGAATCTCAAGGCAGCCGTGGCGACGAGGGCTCTCCAGGACGATCTCTCCCCCTCCTGTCGGCGGAACGACGAGAGGGGAAATGAGCCGAGCCTTCTGAGCAGGTCCACTCCATCTGCCTTCCCTCTGGACTCGCCGCCGAGCTACTCCCCAGACCTCTCCTGGGGCGCCTTCCGACCAGAACTTCAAAGAGAATCCCGCAGGGCTTTCCAGGACGCTAGGACGAGCACCGGTGTGGGCATCATCTCCTCCTCACATCGGGAGCCCACAAAGGACGTACGCGCCCAGCCACGTACAAGGAATACGCCCCCCCAGTCCGCAAGCCCAGCCTCGTGCTACGAACGTTCGCGCAAGGCGTCCTTTCGAAACCAACGTGGGTTCACGTACGTGTACGTGCATAGCAGGGGAAACATCGACCTGGAATCGGCGACACATATCCGATAGATCGGCGACGGGCCCAAGACCGATCGGCGATAGGCCCCCGATCGGTCCTGGGCAGGTTGGGGTTATTGGGCCCCCCTCGGCGATAGGCCCCTGGTCGGTCCTGAGCAGGTAGGGGCTATCGGGCCCCGCTCGGCGATCCATGGGCGATTGGGGGTCGATGCGTCCCCCCCTCAGCCCATGCCCCCCTGCCGTCGGGCTGCTGCCGTAAGGAACGGTAAACCAGGAACGAAGCCCCGATTGAACACCAGAGGCGCCTGGGTGCGCGAGGACGGCTGGAGGGACAGCCGCAGAATGACCTGAGGAGCACCGAGCCCCCGCCGAACCCGAAGCGGCCTGATCGGCTACACGCAGGAGTTACCCTAGGCAAGAGCGGCCCTTGGTGCACACAGTAAGGGAACGCAAAGGGACCAAATCCGACCGCGCAGGCAGCCGCCATCGCATCGCGCTCAGCGATCCGAGGGGCCCCGAGGAGCCCGCACCAGAGGTCACGCAAAAGAAGGGTCCCTCCTACGTAGAGTCGACCTTTTCTCGGCGTCTTAGCTGCACGGCCACAGACATCCAGTTGCTCAAATGTTTGTTGATGCGTGGGCCCAGGCACCCGAGGTCCAGGCCATTTCCCCAGGGCCGGTTTCTCGTCCTGAGCAGTTTTTTGACGCTCCCGAGGCCCGGCGAGAGCCCCCAGAGGCTGAAAAATGCCCAAAACCGCCCGCTCCCATTTCCTGGGAGCGTCGGATCTCTGGGGCTGCCCCCGCCACCAGAGCTGCCGCAGCCGCCACCGCCGCCGACCAGCGACCCGCCGCACGCCGCCGCTCGAAGCGCCTGCGGCTGCTCGGCCACCGCGCCGCACGCCGGCGCCGCCCCGGCGGCGGCCCCGAGGCTGGCGAGGGGCCTCGGCGGCCGAGCAAGGCTCGGGCCCGCGCGGCCCGCTGCGGCGGGCGGGACCTCTTCGCAAGAACGATGGGGAACTCCTCCTCCTCCTCCTCCTCCTCCTCCTCCTCCTCCTCCTCCTCCTCCTCCTCCTCCTCCTCCTCCTCCTCCCTCCTCCTCCTCCTCCTCCTCCTCCTCCTCCTCCTCCTCCTCCTCCTCCTCCCCCTCCCCTTCGTGCGGGCGCGCGCGGCGCACTCGGGCTGGGGCTCGCGCTTTGGCATACGCAGGAACGACTTGTGTAGGCCAAAATCCCTGATTAATCGACCCCCCCCTATTTAACCAGACCCCTCCTCCAAATGCGACCTAATATTCCGCGCCTTAACAAACTGGACCCCCTAGGCTCCAATCCCAAAGAAAGCGCCCTAACGAACCGGACCCCCCCAGTTACAAAAAAGGCGCCTTAAACAACCGGACACGGGGGACGATCAATAAAGGATTTGGAGTAGTCCAAAACCGGATAGCGGAGCACCAGAGGGGTGTGCAAAAGCCTCTCGAGGGAGCTCTGGAAGCTCCTGGAAGGAGCTTCCGAAGCGTTTTCTGGACAGCTTCCGGGCAAACGTATTGGTAAACGCTGAGAAAAGGCCTCTCGGGACCCGCTGCAAGTTCAGGCAAGCCCCGCCTAGGTGTCCTGCCAGAAACCGGAACGAGCCCCCGGGCTACCCTGCAGTACCGGCTTCTTTCTCATTCTACAACCCTACAGCTCTCCAAGGAGCTAGCCAGGAATGCGGCCCGATGAAGGGGCCACTGGGCTGGAACAGCCCAGATTGAACGCCGGATCAAGGGGGGCTGAGCAGGATTGAGCAGGATTGACCCAGACCAGGCCGGGTTCAGACCACGAATGTACCAGTGCCGATGCTGAACTCAACTTCACTGGAATCGCATCCTAGAGGGAAGGATCGGATCGGACAGGCCCGTGGGCTCGTCAGCTGTTCCAGTTGAATGTATAGCCGCCCGCTCTACAGAAGCGCAGCTCTATTCTGACTGCCCCTGGCGCGGAAACAGCGGCGAGGGCTCCCCAAAACAACCTCGAGCAATCAAAGGTGACGTTGCCCCCCCGAGATCTCCCCTCTCTCTCTCTCTCTCTGTCAGGGATAGCAACTCCACACGTTGTTGCGGGCCCACACCGATCCGATTAGAAGACAAAGCAGGGATAGCTAAGCTCAATCCTGCTCGAGGCACATGAGTTGCACGCACGCAGCAGGTACAAAGTCTCGACGCCAGCGTTGCTCATAAGCGAAAGCGGGGAACACGAAGATTGTTGTGGGGCCCCACAAGGGACCTAGATCTGGCACAGACCAGAGTGGTCCCCCCAGTTACCGACCGCGGCATCCCCAACAAGGTGCAAGTGAAGTGGACCGACTTTTCGGCAAGCACCCGCGAATGTAAGACGCAAGGTCCCCCTCCTCATCCCCCCCAACCTCCTCCATCTCCTCATCATCACCACCACCGTCATTGTAGTTCCCCTCCTCTTCATCTTTATCGTTATCCTCCTCCTCCTCCTCCTCCTCCTCCTCCTCCTCCTCCTCCTCCTCCTTCTCCCTCCCTCCCTCCCTCCCTCCCTCCTTCCTTCCTTCCTTCCTTCCTTCCTTCCTCCTCTTCCTCCTCCTTCCTTCCTCCTCCTCCTCCCTCCTTCCTCCTCTTCCTCCTCCTTCGGCGAACACTGGAGACGGAGAGGCGAGGGTGCTGGGTGGCGGGGCACAGGAAGAAACCCCTGCTAAGCGGGGGGCAGCTCCACCACCTGAGGCTTCGTGGCCCCCGCGGTCGGGAAGACCTCTCGCACCTGGGCCCACTTCGGCGGCGCGCCCAAGGGAGAGAGCAGAGGAGGCGGGCCTCCTCAAAGACTCAGAAACTTAACAGAGGGTGTATCGAGCCTTCTCCAGTGGCACACACCTCTTTTCAGAAGGCCAGAAGGCTTCTCAGAAGCCCCGCCGCCTTTTGAGAAGACTGGCGCCCTCTCACTTCGCCCCCAGGCGCGCCGCCGACGACTCCCACCTCCTCTGCGTCCCATCCCTCCGTGGCTGAACGGCTAGCTGCGCCCCAGTGTCATGTAGTTGGGTGCAGGAGTCGAGCACAATCATGTAAGCATCGATCGTCATGCTGTTTCACGTTGCTGTCCCGTCTGTTGCAAGGTTGAGATTACGATGACCTTCCGACAACCAGTGCTCGACATGAGGCGCGAGGCCTGACATGCGAACGCTTGCGTAGACAACCAAAACACTAAAATGTGATGCATGCTGGCGACATCAGGATAGGAAGAGCATCAGCATCTAACAGGCCTGCAGAACATGGATTCACTCCACAGTATTATTTCCCATCTCGTGCTCCCTCCCCGTGTTATCTATGCTATCATCCTCCTCATCCTACTCATCATCCTATTCCTCCTCTTCCTCCTCCTCTACTCCCCCTCATCAATATCCTGATCATGTTCTTCATCCTCCTATCCTCTGCCGTGCACAGCTCCTGATCTTCCTCATCCGTATCATCGCATTCGTCCTCAAACTAATGTTCCTGCCCCCCCACACCCACTCGCAATTTCGCCATCGGAACACATGGCTGTGCATGTAAGCCAACGGGTGCACGCCATCCACATGAAAGAACATAAGTTGCCCCGCATGTGAGCAGTCTGGGCACATGCCTCACGTCGCTGTTTGCGTCTATGTGCAGACGCTAAGGTGCTTGCGTCTGGTGGCGGCGAATTCATTAGAACGCCAGTGCCCCCCCTCTCTGAACATCAACACTCGGCGACGACTCTGGCCAAAGATGCATGGAACCAAACGCTGCGCAAGACCGGCATGCGTTTGTGCCGTATAGGCAGGCCAAAAGCAACCAGCCGACACAACGTGTATGCCTCAAGCTGCAACCAATAATGGCAAACAGCCCAAACACGTTTTAATTCAAGACCCGATCGCGAGCCGTCTGATCAAGACGGGCACACGCAGCGAAACTCGCCAGTGCGGCTGTCACGAAGTCAACGTCTCCAAACAACTTGGCGCGCTCGTGAATTACTATTGCGGGATCAAGTCTGGGCCAAAATCAGCAAGTAGAGGAGCGATGTACATGTACTCAGAAACTCTCAGGGTGATTCAAGGCTCCGCCTCTTGACCCTGAAAGAACGACTGGACGGTGAGCACGGACTCGGCCGAACCCAGTAAGGTACG
>CAUYUJ010017137.1:795402-800402 GCA_963575745.1 Prorocentrum cordatum | reverse complement strand
TGGACTCCAGCAAACCGCGTCCGTCATTATAGCCACGGCAAAACGTCACGTGCAAATGCTGTTAGCCACAAACGTTCGTGCCTACGTAAGCACACGCATCGAACCACCTACGAACTGCAATTCTCCCACAAAAACCAATGCATGACGGATTGGCCTGATTTACGTGTCATGTTGTCGGTCGCGTATCGAACACCTGGCGGGACACGGCAAGACAAGACTGCACGTTAGGACCACCTGGTCACGGCACGGTTCGCATCGGAGGAAAAGGGGGAAGGAGGACGCGGAGGAGTAGGACTACAGACGAGCTGTCCCCCACATCTCGGACTGCAACAGGCCACCCAGCATGAAGCTCCAGGCGAGGCGCAACTGCAATAGGGCCTCGGCCTCTGCGGGACCCCCCCCGAACCGTCCGAGGGTCATGCACAGTTGACGGCAGTGCGTGTGTGCCGCTTATGTCCATGCGCAAACTCTGAAGGAGGAGCAGGCGAAAAGAGAAGGAAGCAAGGGGGCGGCGGAGGAGGGGTGGAGGAGGAGGAAGAGGAGGGAGGGAGGAGGAGGAGGACCAGTGTAAACCCAAGAACCATCAACGATGTTGGAACTAACCCTCCCTCCAAGCTCCCTTTTTTTTCATAGGCCCCTACAGCGGTTCATTTCCATTGAAGAAACTGCCTCGCTGGAAGACGATCGTATGATCGTTTGAAGACCCTGAAGCATGCCAAAACATTGCTACCGGGATTTCAACGCCACGGATCAACCTGACTGCTGCGTCTTGACGATCCGGAATCGTGCCAGAACGCCGTTCTTGGGAGTTCAACACCGCGAACCAACATAACTGTTGCACCCGCATAACCCTGAAGCCTTCCAAAACACCAATTCTAATACGTTGACCATGGGAATCCGTCAAACTCTTGCAAACTTGTATAGCGAATGTGCGCGGCGCTACGGCGAGAGCCACATTTTGAAAATAAGCCGCCCTCAATCCGTCAAACTCTCGCAAATTGTAATAACGACTGTGCGCGGCGCTAAAACGAAAGCCACATTTTGAAAGGGAACCACACTCAATCCGTGAAACCTTTTGCAAATTGTTATAACGAGTGTGCGCGGCGCTAAGGCGAGAACCACAGTTTGAAAGCCACCTGCCTTCAACCCATGGAACTCTTGCAATTTGTTATAACAAACGTGCGCGGCGCTAAGGCGAAAGCCACATTTTGAAAACCACCCGCCCTCAATCCGTGCAACTGATGCTATTTGATAAAACGAATGTGCGCGGCGCTAAGGCGAGAGCCACATTTTGATAACCACCTGCCCTCCATCTGTGAAACGGATGCCACTTCTTAAGCTTCAGAATCATAAATAGTGAGGCAGTCTCAAGCGAAAGGCCCAGCCCGCCCAAAAACTTGCCTCGGGGTGCGACAGGGAGGGACAGGAATGGAGGAGGAGGAGGAGGAGGAGGAGGAGGAGGAGGAGGAGGAGGAGGAGGAGGGAGGAGGGAGGAGGAGGAGGAGGAGGGAGGAGGAAGCAAGGTGCACGACCTCGTCAGCCAGGGGGGGTGCGCAGGTAATGAGTGGCACAGCCCAGAGGGGGGGGGAGGGGAAGGAGAACCGAGGCGGGGAGGAGCGGGGAGGAAGGGGGGCACAGATGCGGAAGAGGACGGAGATCGCCGCGCGCGCGGCCCAGGCACGTCGGCGAGGAGCGTCACGGGGCTCTCGGGATTATCCAGGCGGACGCCGGGCAGCCTCTCGGCGATGAGGGCCCGCACCTCGGCTGGACCCCCTCCTCTTCTCCCTCCTCGTCATCCTCCTCTTCCGCCTCCTTCTCCTCTTCCTCCTCCTCCTCCTCCTCCTCCTCCTCCTCCTCCTCCTCCTCCTCCTCCTCCTCCTGCTGTAGACGAGCGCGTTCCACTACTCGCAAACTAACTACTCGCAAGTGGCCTGGATCCGCCGCGGGGACTTCGAGGCGAACATGTGCTTTTCGGACGTTTGCGAGTAGGCGCTTTGCGAGTTGTCCTGGAGGCAGAGGAGGGGGAGAGGGAAGGACGTGCGGGTCCCAAAACGGTGCGGTGACAGACCGCGCGGTGACCTCGAGGTCTCAAGCGACCTCACCGCACAGTCCGTCGCGACACGGTCTGGGGGCCCTGGAGGCCCCAGTCGCCCGAGACATCCTCGGAGAACGACTCGAGTCCCAAAACCGTACGGTCACCCCACGGTGTGGCCACTGCACAGTTTGGGGGGTCCCGAGAGCACACAGTAGGAGAGAAGCAGCAGCAGCAATCCTTCCTGGGGAGGAGACGGTAGCGACACCCGCAGACGTCACCGGGCCCGCACCCCTGGAGCAAGCGAGGCAAACAACCCTCACGCTCGACGAATCGTGCACGCATTCAAGATCCTGGAGCTTCACGTCGAGAGCGAACTCGCCCAAGAAAGGTGGGCTGTAAGGGGCCTGCATCTGCAGCGCTGGCTGGCGCGTCAACGACAGCACCGAGCACGCCGACGGTCGTCCGGCCGCCCTCGAGCTCATCAGCGATTCGAGCGTGAGGCAGATCGGCTGCGGAGGGGGGGAGAGCAGAGGGGAGAGAGCCAGGCTAGGTACGGTTGCGCCTCCTCCTCCTCCTCCTCGTCCTCCTCCTCCTCGTCCTCCTCCTCCTCCTACTCCTCCTCCTCCTACTCATCATCATCATCACCACCACCACCACCACAATCATCATCATCCTCATCCTCATCCTCATCCTCATCCTCATCCTCATCCTCATCCTCATCCTCATCCTCATCATCATCATCATCATCATCATCATCATCATCATCATCATCATCATCATATCATCATCATCAGCAGCAGCATCATCATCAGCATCAGCATCAGCATCAGCATCATCATCATCATCAGCAGCATCAGCATCAGCATCAGCATCAGCATCAGCATCAGCATCAGCAGCATCAGCATCATCATCATCATCATCATCATCATCATCATCATCATCATCATCATCATCATCATCATCATCATCATCATCATCATCATCATCGTCCTCCTCGTCCTCCTCCTCCTCCTCCTCCTCCTCCTCCTCCTCCTCCTCCTCCTCCTCCTCCCATCTGACATCCTACCCCTCCCACCCATCCCTTCCCACTGCGCCGCCTTGTCTCTACCCGCCGACGGGTGTCATGGCGGGCCTGGAGCACATCTTCGGGACCCCTATCGCGCTGTGCGCGAGCACAAACGGGGGCTGCGCACTCTGGAGGAGGTAACGGATGAGGTGGCGAATGATCTGGGGGAGGAGCAGAGGGAAAATTGAATACACTTCTCGATTTGCGCGTGTCATCCTTGCGCAGGGGCCATGCTAATCTTCTCTGTATCGTTCCAATTTTAACGGATGATCCCTGAAGGGAATCTGAGGTGGCGGATGATCTGGGGGAGAAGCAGGAGGAAGAGGAGGAGGATAAGGAAGGATGAGAACGAGGCGGCAGCAGCAGGAGCAGCAGGAGGACCGGGAGGAGCAGCAGGACCAGAGAAAGGCGGAGGGAAAAGGAGGCGGCGACAACGATGAAGGACTCAGATACAGAAATGTGGCCCGCGCTAGGGCGAGAGCGCCAGTGCAAACGACAGGAGCAAAGCGCCGATCCTGAAATGAGGCCAACGCTGCAGCGGGAGCACCACCTTGGGAGAAAAAGCCACGAGACGCCAAAACACATCTTAAATTCTAAAGATTGAGGTCCTGTGCACTTCAAGACACAAAATGCTGGACACAAGGGGCGCTGCTAGCACAGAATCTGTGAAGAGAGGAGGCCCGTGCTGAAATAAAGTAATTGTGCAGATGGGGGGAGGAAGGGTGCCTCATCGGGCGACGGACGGTCAGCACCTGTGCGAGGCCTTCGTCGTCGATAGCGCCCAAGCTCGAGGGACAACTGGAGATCCTGGGTGTGGTGTCCGACGAGAATTACGTGCAGAAGCGCCTCTTGATCTCCTTGAGCTCTGGGGGCTTCGGGATCCGGTCCGCGAGCGCGGGGGCTGGATGCAGCTGCTTCGCGGTCTCCCCGATCTGCCAGCGGGGCGGACCTCGCACGAGAGGCACCCACGCGCCCACGGTCCTGCAGGCGGTCCGTTCTGCCGTCGCCTATCTGGACACAATGGGAGGGGGGCGCATGCCGGCTGCCTTGGGACAGCCTCACGCTCGCCCGGGCGGAGAAGCTAGCTGTCCAGCTCCGAGTCCGCCGTTGACGCGCGCAATCGCAAAACGTGCCGCAGAAGCAGCTCGACCAGCTGGCAGATGGGCAATTCGTCATTTCAGTCTGGCGTCGCATGCGCTTCCCAGGTGTTCGTGCAGGCGGACCAGTGCGGCCACACCAACTGGGAGGGGCAACCTTGCGGAATAATCTTGGAGGCTACAGCTACCCGTACCCATACTCCGCTGTGCAACGTGGGCGGCCTCATCGCCGCCATACACGACGAAGTGCGGCACGAGTTGGCAGCTCTGCTGGGCGAGTCGGTGGCATGAGCATCATGATGCCCGAGGAGAGGGGGAAACCATCCTGACATAATACAGCGGGATGCCAGAGGAGGTCAGATATGGGCGGATGTCGCCGTTGTCATGCCCAGGGCCCGCACACAATGGCGGGGACGAGGACCGTGTGCAACAAAGGAAGTACGCTTGGTCGCTACTACGGAGTATCTAAGCCCCCCAGGGAGCGCGAAGCTGTGAAGTCTGCTGTTGGACTGCTGTCTTGTACTCCTTGCGTTGCCTTTTGTCGTTGGTCTCTCTTGTCTCAAGTCCTGTCTCCATATTGCTACCTACAAGGGGGCCAGGCAGGAGAAAAAAAGCCATCCTGGTGGGATCTCCGTCAAGATCCTGGTCAGTCTAGGTTGCCCTAGGGTTCCATTGGGCGTCATCACTCGGCCAGGACGGCCCAAGGGGCCTCGAAGACTGCCCCAGGAGGCTCCGAAGAGGATTTCAAGAGTCCAGGACGGACGAAGATGGCCCCAAGATGCCTTCAAGATTGCCCAGGAGG
>CAUYUJ010017137.1:720402-785402 GCA_963575745.1 Prorocentrum cordatum | reverse complement strand
CGCTGGCACGGTGACGGACTTGCCGCAGACGCCCAGATAACATGCACCCCCGCTCGGGGAGCATGTCATTCGCCAACCAGCTCAACCGACGCGATCCTTACTTCAAAAACCGCAACCAACACCTCCACGGCAAGTGCGAATATTAAACGGGCCACCAAAATACGAGCAGAAGAAAACGGGAGAACGGAAGCATCAGGCTCGGACACAGTGGGAAAAAACACATCGCAAGGAACAGGTGTGGGTCTGTCCCCACGGCGACCAGTGCAACTAGAAGACAGTACCGAGTAAAAAGAACCAATCGCTTTGGATTGAATTCAAGCCTGAGGGTCGCCTGCCTGTACACGCACTTCCTGCACCACAACTGCCTTAGGAGACGGGGCAAGGAATGCTAGCTGCAAGGCTCTCGATGGCACAGCATTCGATGACTAACGGTCCGACAGCGAGTAAGACCTGAGCCAGCATGTGACGGCAAGAACGGAACTCGGGATTGCCCGACGGAGGCAAAAAATCAAGAAGTCCAAGAACACTACATTTGAACTGATGCATGTGCCTGCTGTCACTAAGGACGGTCGAAACGCTAGAAGAGAATGTATACGACGATCAATTAAGTTGCTGACCCTTTCGAATCCTGTTGGTTTCCCCTGAAACTCTCTTCCGCCTCTCACAGATTCTTGGACCCGTGTCGGGTCCTCGTGTGGCGTTCTCGGAGCTTAGATGGTGCTCTTTTGAGGTCGACTGAAATATAGGGCTATAGGGCTATAGGACTATAGAGCTATAGGGCTATAGGGCTATAGGGCCATAGGACTATAAGGCTATAGGCTATAAAGCTATAGGGCTGTTAAGGCAATAGGGCTATTGGGCTACTGGGCTATAGGGCTATTAGGGCTACAGGGCTATTCGGGCTAGTCGGGTTATAGGGCTATAGGGCAAAGGGCAAAAGGCCATAGGGCTAAAGGGCTATAAGGCAAAAGGGTTATAGGGCTATTAGGGCTATTAGGGCTATAGGACTATTGGGCTATAGGGCTATTCGGGCTGTTCGGGCTGTTCGGGCTGTTCGGGCGATAGGGCTATAGGGCTATAGAGCTATAATTCTAGAAGGCTATAATGCTATAGGCTATAGGGCCATAGAGCACCTGGGCACCCCCGGGCACCCAGGCACCCGGGCCGGCCACCGAAATCGGCGGCGCACCTTACCTAACCATATGAATCCGCTAGGACCCCTACAGAGGCAAGCTCTGCTTGGGGAAAGAATAGTCTGGCCCTTTTCAAAACAGAACAAACCCAACAACAACAACAACAACAACAACAACAACAACAACAACAACAACAACAACGACAACAACAACAACAACAACAACAACAACAACAACAACAACAACAACAACAACAACAACAACAACAACAACAACAACAACAACAACATTCCACGATGCGCGAAGTGAACCCTACCCTCCCCCTCAGAAATCGTGTGGGGTAGGGGTAGGGTTCGCATGTGGCCCCCTAAGAATGACTCTCGGAAACCTCCACGAAGGCCCCTGGGCCTCCCCAGACGGTCCCCCTCCGGCCCAGACGCAAACAGCCCTGAGACCCTCGGACGGCCCCAGGCCGGTCGAAGGCGGCTCCGAGGCAGCCCAAAACGGCTCAAGAATCCGGAATGCAGGCTGCGATGCCCTGCAGGAGTCAGATCTGGAATCCAGACCTCGGCGGTGGACAAACCTCCCTCAGTAAACCTCCCTTTAGTGAAAACGGCCTGGGACCGAAACCGACGGACCTGAACCCGCAAAAATGACGGCCGCGACGCCCTCTCGCGAACCGAAAACGGCCAATTCCTTAATCGACGTATCAGGGTAGGAGGTCTGTTCACCCCCGAAGACCCTGGAACGCAGCCGCTGCGATAGATTGGAGCCTGCGAGTCTAGAAACCGGACTGCGGGTGCCGCGATGCCTCAGGGCATGCAGAAGCTCCAGTCCAGGAGCCCGAACGTGCATTGCAGGCGCTGCGATGCATCAGAGCCTGCAGCCCCTCCAAGTCCGCACTCCGCAGCCTGAGATGTAGGCGCCGCTACGCACCAGAGCCTGCAGAGGTCCAATCTGGAACCCAAAATCTGGAAGGCAAGCGCTGCGATGCATCAAACCCTGCAACGACTCCGAATCCGGAATCCAAACTCCAGAACGCAGGGGCTGCAACGCATCGGAGCGTGCAGAGGTCCGATCCAAAATCCAGAATGTGGAGAGCAGGCACTGCGATGCATCGAACCCTGCACCGACTCCGAAAACGGAATCCAGACTCTGGACTCCAGAATATGCGCTGCGACGCATCAAAAACTGCAATGCTTTCGAATCCAAAATCCGAAATCCAAAACGCAAAAGGATGCAATGCGTCAAAGCCTGCAGGGATCCGGTCAGGAATGTATAATCTAAGATGCAAGCCCTGGAACCCCTCCGAATTGGAAACCTGGAATCCCGAATCCAGAACCCAGAATCTGGAATACCAGAATGCTAGCGCAACGATGCATCAGAACATGCAGCACGTCTGAATCCAAAATAATCTGGAATCCAGGATCCGAAATACAGAACGCAGGGGCTGCGATGCAGCAGAGCCTGAGGAGACCCAATCCAGAATCCAAGATGCAGGCGCTGCAAAGCATTAGAGCCTGCAGCGCCGCTCCGAATCAGGGATCTGGAACGCAAAATCCTGGAATCCGGAATCTGAAGGGCACAATCTGAAATCCTCTTCGGGCCTTGCTGAATAGGCCCCTAACGGGGCCTGCTAAGACGGCGATTGCCGTCTTGGGCCGTCTCGGAACCAGCCGTCTCAGACAGCGGTTCTGGCCTTCTGCCAGGGTCGACGCCCTCTGTCGCGAGAAAGAGCTGGGCGTGTGTTGACTGCGAAGCGTCCTGAGTTCAAATCTTCTGGTGCCCGCAGCGCCCGCACAACGCGTGTTCCCGTGCACGGGCCAGAGCCCGCTCGACGGCATCTTAGCGATCCTTGTTACAGCGAAAGAAGCGACCGACGGGGCTTGTGATGCCCCAGTCATACTGGCTGGTGGTCAAGTTGCGGCTTCCATTTTGCAAGCTGATGCTCGGCTCCACCAAGAGCCCTGGCCTGGCTCTTCGCCAGAGCGTACGACAAAGCGTCGGACCCCGTAATTGCATCAGGAACGTCATCAGCGTCGAACTCATGTGGTGAGGACACCCGTTTCTGCAAGAGCGTGCCAAGCCCGAACATCATATGACCCGACAATACTAGGGCCAGCCCGAGCGTGACTGCACCAGCACCACTATGTCCAACATCGTCGGTGCCTCTGTACGACCTAGTGCTGTTGGCGACCGTCAAATCGAGAAACTGCACACTGACACTCAGCAGCAAAAAAAACAACGCGATCGTGACGGCCGTCTGCTTTCCCGCGCCGGCGTCCCTGTCCCGGACGTGGCCCATCTCGCGGGCGAGGACGACGTCAAGCTCCTCGTCGGACAGGCCCGCGTTCGGCAACCCCTCCGCTCTGGCCGCCAGAGAGACGCCCGCGCCGGAGCCCGCGGCGAGCGCGCTCGCCCCGCCGCGGGGCACTCTGGACGCCTGCGGGCCGCCGCCCCGCAGCCCAGCCGTCCTGCCCAGGCGAGCTGCCCCCTGGGCGAGCGGCCCCGGCGCCCGGCGTGCCGCCCGAGCGCCTGGCGTGGAGCCCTCGAGGGCGCAGCCGGCCGCAGAGGACCGCAGGGGCACCGCGGCGAGGCCCAGCGCCAGCCGCACGAGCCACTGCGGCACGGCGCGGCGGCTCCGAGGCAAGAGGCGGCCGTCGCGAGGCAGGCTGCCCTGCTGCCGCCGCGGCGGGGGTCTCCGGCGGCGTCCCGGCCCCCCACCGCGGGCGAGGCGCGGGGAGCTCGCTGCGCCTCGTGCGCGCTGCCCTGGGCGCCGCGGCGTCTCGGGGCGCACAGCGCAGCCAGGATCCAGAGGCACTGGTGCCAAAGACGAGGCCACGGCAACAAGCAGCACGAACGCGGCCAAGACGAGCAGCGCCGCATACGATTGGCGCGGTCGACGTGGCATCACGGTCCGACCAGATGCATCCAGAATGCCGTCGCCGTCCCCATTGGGACCCTGGCGTGCGAGATCCTCTCCTCTCCTCGAGCTCCTCCACTGGGAGAGGGCCCGAATCATAACTCGAGGGAAGGGCGCGGTGAAGAAGGATGATCGGAGCCCCAGGAGCGGCGCACGGGGCTCCGAGGAAAAGGACCACTCTGTCCACGTTCGGTCCTTCACGCCTTGGGGATCTGAGGGACATGCGCAGGTGGCAGCAGCACGGCCCATCAAGGATTCGAGGCGACGCCAGAATGGCCCTTCAAATAAGGCATGACGCTTGTTGACGCCAAGAGGCCGTTGGGAGACGCCTACGCACGATCTCCAAGACACGAAACTCTCGCGAGGACCTGGCTCTTCACCGCAGCTGAACGAGAGGCACACGTATTGCACCGAACTGCTCTTGGCTGCCCACCCTGCTCGATTTGGGATGGCTTCCCCAGGACAGCCCAACACATCCCTCGAGGGCCCTGAGACGCCTCCGAAACGAGCCCAAGACGTCCCGAAGACGAGCCAAGACCAGGCCTGGCCCTCGGCGGCACCCCAACATACTAATGATATGTGTGCGTCGCCCCCCCAGGGGCGACGCGCGCACCGAGAAATCTTATAGTATATGCATCGTGGCGGGCGCTTTCTGGCCGTATCGCTCGGGAAACGATATACTACAAGATGGGTCTACTATATGTTCGGGTCGCACGCGCGCCTCCAAGGAGGACATACAGTATTAGTGTGTCTCTGCGCGTCCCACGCCAATGTGAATTCCTTGTCGGCAGCGCTGGCGGACGCGAGCGCGACTGCGGCCCGCGCCGGGCACTGGTCACCCCAGAGCGGGCGGTCAAGTAGAGACTGCCGCGGAGGAGAAGGTCAAGAAATACACAGGACGACGTCATCGTCGTCGTCATCGTTCTCGGCCGCCGCTCGCTCTCGGAGGTCGCCGTCAACCATCGAACCTGTGTAGTTCATCGTTGGCCGTCCATTATCGACGTTATCTTCCACTCTCACTCGCATCCCGGACAGCGGCACTGGCCGAAGGCCATTACAACACAGGACGGCCCAAAGAGACCAACCACTGGCTGGGAGAACGAGTGGACACAAAACCCACAACTCGCCGAAATGCTCGACGGGCGCGTTCCGACAAAGATTCCGACGCGAACATACCCGCGGCGACGACGGGCCAGGGGCATCGCAAGGAGGAGAAGCCGAGGGAGCCGGTACGTTTTGACGCTTAGCCGTGAGCCCCCGCCGTGAACGGGTCGCAGCAGGCGCGGGTCACCTGGGCGTCACGCAGATCGCGGACGTGTCGGCGGCGGGTCGCCAGCGGGTCCCAGGCCACAGGCGGGGCGGGTCCCACAGTGAGGCCTGGGGCTGGTCGCGGGGCGGGGTGCAGCGGGCGCTGGCCGCGGCGCGCGAAAAGGGGCGTGAAGCGGGGCGCGGGCGGGTCACGGGGAGGGTCACGCGGCGCTGGCGACGAGGACCAGAACGAGAAAAGGAACAAAAACGATAACTAGGAGCAGAACAAGGGAACAAATATGACCACAATCATGTCAAGATGATGTGAGGAATCGAGCTGAATTCACATTCGTCTGCTTATCCCCATGATATGTAAAGCCATACGCCCGCCGTCAAAAAATGTGGAGGTACCCCATCGGGATGGGGGCTCCAATTTTGTCATACCAGATCTTGGGTAAATCCGACAGGGTAGGACAAAGCGTGGGATCATTGATCGCAGACGCGAAAATTAGGAGAGGGGTTGAGGATGCGGGAAGAAACCATTTTGTACCACGCAACCAAGGACGCCATGATCGCCCGACCCCCATCACACCGACAAATCTCGTTGGGTCGATCCGACAGGTGCTGGCCAACCCCAACATTGCCGAGAGATCACCGCTGACAAAATGAAGACGCACGACAACATTATGATTCATGGTTAGCACTGCTAGTTCTTCACCACCACTGTAGAACTTCTGTGGGAAAAAAAAACTCACACGGCTCGAGCAGCACAAATGGCAGACTCCAGGCTTTGCAGAAAACGTTGACGTGCGGTCGGTCCACGGGGCGCCCCAGGTCAGACAACTCGAAATCGATACTCTCGAACCCAACATTTCCCACTGGCGTTACTACTATACGAGGTCCCGTACCGATCTCACGCATTGCGTTCAGAACTTCCAAAACACAACCAATAAACCCTGTTGTTTCGCCGCCGAAGCGGTGGTCTGCACATGTCGACGGAAACCACCCTGGACGACCGCCCACGACGATCCCCACGCGGCCCGCTACCATCACAGCGCCCTTCTCTACACGAGTGCGCAGCGACCGAACGCAAAATTGCGCCAAACGATTGGCGGATATGGTGCAAGCCAGAAGATAAACAAATAGGCGATGATCAACTATTCGTGTGAGCTTAATTGAGCCGAGAATGTATCCAACAAAAGCAATATTGGAATGCGTTGTTGCAGCAACGACCATGTCAAACAAGAAAAACGCGGCAGCAAAGGAAAGTAACACCAAGAACGGAAACACTGGGTGCAGCACCGAACGAGCAAAAATCAAGAAGACCAGCAAGCTGGTCGCTGGTGGAATGAATGGATCCCTTGACTCGGGCGGGCAGGCACGACAATGTTAGAAATGCGACGCACAATGGCAAACCCATGAGCGGAACGACGAAATACATTTGCATGAAAAAAAAAAAAAACCCAAACTTGTTTTTGACAAAATCGCGAGTGCCGACGCCTCGCCAACTTCGCTCAAACGGTGCTGCGGCTGCCAAGAAGGGCGAGGAGGCGCAAATCGCGCCACTCTCCCCACCCTCCGGCAGGGTGCAAAATAAGCTGGTGACTGACATTGCGCGAACTGGATCCCATTTGGCGTAACATGATACGGCGACGACAGCTATACACATCCAGCGCTACCTGGCCAGACCCATCCTGAACCCAGCAGCGGTCCACACGCCACACCCAGCGTATGCACAGCTCCTTCCAGGAAGGGCAGGGGGCACTGGATATGTATAGATTGTTTCGCCCGGCATGAAAAATCCACTCATAAGAAATACGCGTTGTTCTACACGTATCACACACGCAGCTGCTGATCCCAAATGAAATGGAAAACCGCCGGCACCGTCAAGGGGAATAAAAAAAACCTGACAGGCAGCACGACACTCTCAAATACAAGCGAGGCGGATGAAAGAAAGAGATAAGACAAAAAAGAGGGAAACGGGAAAGGACGGACGATAGAAAAGGAGGGAAGGAAGCAACAAGCACGCGACGATAAAAAAGTCGAGAAGGAAGTGCAGGTGCGGGACGCGCCGAAAACGTAGAGTCCAAAAAGACGCCATCGGCTACAAATTACCCTGCGACGTACCCAACCCACGCGCATCAAATGGCAAGAGGAGTATGCCAACATTAGCAGGAACAACGACAGTGTAGACGCGGCGATTTGCTGTGCAAGCTACATGGGATGCGCATGCGCTGCACGATTCACAGGACGACGATCGAAAGAACGAAGCTTGAGGCCCCAGGATCGAAGAAGAACGGGCACGGGAACGAGGGGTAGGAGAGGGATGGAATGGAGGGCGGGGGGGGGGCGAAAGGCCATCGCGGAAGCAGCAGCATGCATGGAGAAGGTGAGGCGGGGAATAGGACGACGATGAAAGTGGCGGGAGGAGACAGAAGACTGCCGCGTTTTTCAAGTGCGAGCTAAACCCGCAGCGCTGCCTGCGCCATGTCGTCGCAGAGTTCCACATGATAAAACTTGTTTAGAGTGCAAGGAACGAGCGAGGCGTAGCTCGCCCGCTAGCTTCTCCGCCTCCTTCCCGCACATTTCAGCGCGGGAGCTGAACGCTCGCAGGCGCGCCGCCAGGTCTGCGGGCGGCCCGCGGGAAAGAAACTCAAGGCCGGGGTCGCGTATCATCAATCGGTTGTCCATCGTCCAAAGTTGCACTGGCGACGTACTGGTTGAACGCGGAGCGAGCAGCATCACGCGCGTGCCTGAACGCCACGCAGGTACAGTGCACGCGCGATTGGGACTTCAGGTCGATCACGCGCGTCTCCACCAGGCTTGGCAACACCACGCGACTGAGGATCTCACTGCGGTCTGCCATGCTGCTGTCCGCGAATGCAATGCGCTGCCTGCAAGTAAGGCGGCGGCGTCCACTTGTCTCAGAAGATGTTCCCGCGGGCCCGAAGGGCGACCGCCAGCTCGAGCCGCGGCGCCGGCAGGCCAGATAAGGATCATGCAACAGCAAAGACGATGACAGAGCAACGAGGTATCGGCGAGTGCATGACCGGCCTCCGTTTCCTGCACTTCTTTCCTGTAGTTCCCCTAGCTCATCGAGCTCAGCAGATGTTTCTGCGGGTCCGAAGGACGACCGCCAGCTCGAGTCGCAGCGCCGACGAGCTGCATCCACATGAGGCAACACCCCAGGAGACCCTGGCACACAACGATTTGACGTCAGTCAGTGCCAGACCACTCCATGTCTAGTTCCTCGCACACATACAATCGATCGCAGATGCGGGATAATCGAAGTAGAATGACGGGTCCAATCTGCGTCCGCGTAGGACGTCACTATGCTGGACCCCGCAGCAGGTCTCGAAAGTGGCGACAGTTTCATGGGCCCCACAGCAGCCCTCGAAAGTGGCGACAGTTTCACAGATCGTAGCCCCCCAGCGCTGGCGAGGTCTAATCTGAGTCCCCGTAGGACGTCACTCCGCTGGCCCCCCAGCAGCCTTCGAAAGTGGCGACAGTTTCACAGATCGCAGCCCCCCAGGGATGGCGAGGTCTAATCTGAATCTGCGTGGTGCCTCACTCCGCTGGACCCACCCTCAGCCCTCGAATGTGGCGACAGTTTCGCAGATCGCAGCCCCCCAAGGATGGCGAGGTCCAATCTGAATCTGCGTGGTGCCTCACTGCGCTGGACCCACCAGCAGCCCTCGAATGTGGCGTCAGTGTCGCAGATCGCAGCCCCCCAGGGATGGCGAGGTCTAATCTGAATCTGCGTGGTGCCTCACTCCTCTGGACCCACCAGCAGCCCTCGAAAGTGACGACGCAGATCGCAGCCCCCCAGGGACGGTGAGGTCTGGTCTGAATCTGCGTGGTGCCTCACTCCGCTGGACCCACCAGCAGCCCTCGAAAGTGACGACAATTTCGCAGATCGCAAACCCCCAGGGATGGCGAGGTCTAATCTGAATCTGCGTGGTGCCTCACTCCGCTGGACCCACCAGCAGCCCTCGAAAGTCGAGGTCTAATCTGAATCTGCGTGGTGCCTCACTCCGCTGGACCCACCAGCAGCCCTCGAAGGTGACGACAGCTTCGCAGATCGCAGCCCCCCAGGGATGGCGAGGTCTAATCTGAATCTGCGTGGTGCCTCACTCAACTGGACCCACCAGCAGCCCTCGAAAGTGGTGACAGTTTCGCAGATCGCAGCCCCCCAGGGATGGCGAGGTCTAATCTGAATCTGCGTGGTGCCTCACTCCGCTGGACCCACCAGCAGCCCTCGAAAGTGGCGACAGTTTCACAGATCGCAGCCCCAAAGGGATGACGTAAAAGGCAAGAGAGAAGAGGAGGAGCGAAGAGAGGAGGAGAAGGGAAGCAAGAGAGGAGGAGAAGAGGAGGAGCGAAGAGAGGCGGAGAAGGGAAGCAAGAGAGGAGAGGAAGAGGGAAGAGAGGAGGAGGAGGCGGGAAGGAAGGAAGGTGGAGACCGCAGTGCTCTATTCAAAACGAGTACCCAACGCAGGAGGGTTGGGAAAAACCCAGCAAAAAACGGTCGTGAACTTCCGGACTGTTCGGACAACCCACGGCTGGAATCAGGGATTCGAAGCATCGAAAAGACATGAAACGCACACAGAACAAACAAAACAATACCACAACAAAAAGGAGGAAGAGGGAGGAACTAACTTTCACGCATATACGTCGCATATGCACGCAAACCTCTGCCCGCTGAAAGCGGATGCGATGCGAACGGGATACCCACGACAATGCGGTTTTTCAATCCACCCGCAACAACTCAGGATGCGAACACACTCGTCACTGGGCCCCAGAAACTGTTGAAACAAGGAGCTACGATTGACTCTGCAAAAGCATATACCTCCCAAACACGACCTGAATAGACTATCTGGCACTTTCGTTAAAACATGGCACCCCCGCGCATGTCTTGCTGTGGAATGCATGATTGTCTGAGGTCTTCATATGTTTCGACATGTCCCATCAATCCTGATACAATGCGAACTCACCGAATGTCCACACACAACCAAGGCTGATTTGGGGAGTCGCACGCATGCCACCCGAAACGAGGGCCCATTCCGGGAGCAACCGCTGCAGAAGCAGCAGCGCTCGGCCTGTTTATATGTATATATACACACACTATGTCTTAACATGTTTACCAATGCCTGGGGAACGCAGGCACGGGATGAAACTCCTTGACGCTGTCCTATGAGGTTTGTTTGTGTTCGTTGTACTTTTTTACGATAATGTTTGTTATATGATTTCTTCTGTCGTAATATTTCCCTTATGATGCGATGTTTCTTTTTCGTGTCGAGTTATATGTATCAAATTATTCCGTTTAATGTACTGTCTTTCTTCGTCTCTCTTTGAACGCAACTGGTTTTTCCGTGCCACGTTGGGTGGCGCTGGCATGTACAATCTGCTACCCGAGAGCATTGCTGGCGCTCCTGACGTGAAAAAGTTCCAACGTCTATTGTCTGAGCTTCTCTGTTGCGCAGGAGGAAAAGGGAGGGGGGAGAGGGGAAAAGGGGGGAGAAGGGCACAAGCCGACGCGCACGGCGAACGCGCAGCGCGCGCGCCCTGCGCCCCACGCAGGCGGCCAGAGGAAACGGAAAAAGGAGGAGGGGAGGAAGAAGAACTACGAGAGAGGGCGAAGACGAAAGGAAGGTATAAGAAAAGACGCAGAAAACATACATTGTTCGTGGCTATCTCAAAAAAACCGCCCGGGCTCAACACAAAAGCCATCAGGCCGCCGGGCGCCAGGTCCGAAAGCGGCGCACTTCGTAGAAGGCGAGCGGCAGACGCCACCAAAAAAACTCAGGCCAAGACGGAACCTGACCAGAGGCACCTCCTTTCCGCTTCCTTGGCCGCCTGCGTGGACCGCAAAGCGCGCGCGCTGCGCGTTCGCCGTGCATGTGGGCCTGTGCCCTTCCCCCCCCCCCTCTCCTCACTCTTTTTCTCTCCTTGTTTTTCTCTCTTCTTTTCTTCTTTCCTGTCTTGCTGCTGCTTCCCCGCCGGCCTGTTGAGCAGACTCCGGCGACTCTGCTCGCAGGCTTCATTCCCACCCTGGATCTCTTATTTCTTAGATGTGGCTTGGCGAAGGCAACTGCGCTGCAGGAGTCCGATTAGAAATAATTTGTGTTCTAATTCTTTGTATAAAGTAATACTACTAGACACGTGAACAGAGAGATAGAGAGGAAGAAAAAATGAAGAGGCGAAATAGCCGCAACATGATGCAAAACAGGATGCAAATCTCGGAAAGCATTTCTTCAACTTCACACATGCATGATATGTATACGAACGTATATATAATCAAAAAATGCAACCAATTTTGAAGTGCAACCACGCCTTTTGCTGCCTGTATGGAACGGCCCTCTGGGCTGGTCTAGAACGCCTCCTTTTTCAATATATTTTCCCTGCTCGGGAGCTTACCCCGCGTCCGGACAAGCTCCCCAACGAAGTGTCAATGGGCCCTTTTTCGACCCAAGATGGCTGTAAGAACGTGTCAGAAGGCGAAATGGCCTCGAACATGACCCAAAATGGTAGATGGCCAGGATACCCTCCGACGCATCCACGGGGCCAGAAGACGGTCCAAAGAGGTGCTAAGCGCCCTCCAAAAACTGTGGAACATGCGTTTGCCATCTCACTTTGCTCGCCTCCGATGGACTTGCATATAACCCCCAGACAGCCCCAAATGCCTCACGAGCCAAGAAAGCCGCAATTCGACCCAAAACGCCGGAGAAAGCGCCTGTTGCTCCACGCCCAACAAGCGAATTGATTCGATCCCAAAACCAGTCTCACGAACCTCAGCACGAACAGCTGCAAACAAAACATTCGACAACTTTAAAGAATTCGCTGTCAATTTAATGCCTCGAGAATTGTCTAGGCTCGCTCACAACACGTGGCGTTTCGGAATACACCCAGCGTAGGTTAGAAGAGGCTCAAATATTTGACTGGAACGCCTAACGAATTCGCATTTTTGCGTTGCCCTCCCCCACACACACACACAAAATTACCCTGCGACGTACCCAACCCGATGGTATCACGTGGCAAGAGGAGTAGGGAAACATTAGCAGGAACAATGACAGTGCATCCGCGGCGATTTGTAGTGCAAGCTGCATGGGATACGCAATGTTGCACGACTCTCAGGACAGCAAACGATAAGACGGGGAGTAAGTCTCAAGGCTTGCTAAACATCAACGGGGGCGGGAACGAGGGACAGGAGAAGGACGAACCTAATAGCAAGGGGCGAGGAGCCATCGCGGCAGAAGCAGCAGCGCGACTGCATAAGGTGACAGGAGGCCTTGGGCGGAGATGATGACAGAGGCGGGAGAAAGGAAGAGACTGTACCGTTTTTTGCAGGAGCTCGGTCAGCGCATGCCTGCTGCCTGTCCACAGGGTCATACCTGTTTATACCTAGTGCAAGAAGCGATCGAGACCTAGCTCGCGCGCCAGCTTCTCTGCCTCCTTCCTGCATGTTGCAGTGCGGAAGCTGAACTTCCGCAGTTTCTCCGCAAGGTATGCCGGCGGGCCGCGGGAGAGAAAGTCAAGGCCCGGGTCGCGCACCATCAGTAGGTTGTCTATCGTCGTCGCCCTGGACAGCCCTCGAAAGTGACGACAGTTTCGCAGATCGCAGCCCCACAGGGGCGGCGAGGTCTAATCTGAATCTGCGTGGTGCCTCACTCCGCTGGACCCACCAGCAGCCCTCGAAAGTGACGACAATTTCGCAGATCGCAAACCCCCAGGGATGGCGAGGTCTAATATGAATCTGCGTGGTACCTCACTCCGCTGGACCCACAAGCAGCCCTCGAAAGCCGAGGTCTAATATGAATCTGCGTGGTGCCTCACTCCGCTGGACCCACCAGCAGCCCTCGAAAGTGACGACAGTTTCGCAGATCGCAGCCCCCCAGGGATGGCGAGGTCTAATCTGAATCTGCGTGGTGCCTCACTCCGCTGGACCCACCAGCAGCCCTCGAAAGTGGTGACAGTTTCGCAGATCGCAGCCCCCCAGGGATGGCGAGGTCTAATCTGAATCTGCGTGGTGCCTCACTCCGCTGGACCCACCAGCAGCCCTCGAAAGTGGCGACAGTTTCACAGATCGCAGCCCCAAAGGGATGACGTAAAAGGCAAGAGAGAAGAGGAGGAGCGAAGAGAGGAGGAGAAGGGAAGCAAGAGAGGAGGAGCGAAGAGAGGAGAAGGGATGCAAGAGAGAAGAGGAGGAGCGAAGAGAGGCGGAGAAGGGAAGCAAGAGAGGAGAGGAAGAGGGAAGAGAGGAGGAGGAGGCGGGAAGGAAGGAAAGTGGAGACCGCAGTGCTCTAGTCAAAACGAGTACCCAACGCAGGAGGGTTGGGAAAAAAAAGGAGGGGGGTAAGAAAATAATATATATATGTATATATATATATAAATAAAATATTTGTTTAAAAAGAAAAAGAAGAAAAAGAAGAAAAAGAAAAAAAAAAAAAAAAAAAAAAAAAAAAAAAAAAAAAAAAAAAAAAAAAAAAAAAAAAAAAAAAAAAAAAAAAAAAAAGAGAGAGAGAGAAGAGAGAGAGAGAGAGAGAGGAGAGAGAGAGAGAGAGAGAGAGAGAGAGAGAGAGAGAGAGAGAGAGAGAGAGAGAGAGAGAGAGAGAGAGAGAGAGAGAGAGAGAGAAAAAAAAAAAAAAAAAAAAAAAAAAAAAAAAACATAAAGAGAAATAAAGAAAGAAAGAAATAAAGAAATAAAGAAAGAAATAAAGAGAGATGGCATAAAATCCGGGCGAGTGCCGGAGAGAAAAAAAAACAAAATGGAAAAAAAGAGGGAAACAACATTAAACTTCTTTTTGTTTTGGCAGCCGCTCTGCTAAGAGAGAATATACTAGGGTCGAAAAATTGTAAGTCGGCCCAGAAAGAGAACGCAAGTGGCGCGCTGGCAGAGAAGCGAAGACGGATGCGGCAAGCCGCATAATCCAAAAGGGGAAAAGAAAGGATGGGAGGAGGGGAAGGGGGGAGGAGGCAGCAAGCGACGCAGACGACCAGAGAGAAGGAGAAGGAAGAGAGAGGAGAGGGGGAGGGCCGAGCCCAACGGAGGCACCGCGGAAAAACGCGCGCCTTGCGCTCCACGCAAGGCGGCCGGGGGAATGAAGGAGGAAAGGGGAAGGCATGGAGACGACGACGTAAAACAACGACAACAAACGAGCAAACGAAAAAGAACGACAACGACGACCAGAACAGCAAGCACGCACGAAGCAAAGCGAAAATAAGCAAACGCTTGCGGGTCAGTGACCCCCGCGAAGAATTCTGAAAGCCTTCAGTTCATCAACATAAATTACCTCCTTAAAATCACACACACGACTGGCCATGCAAGCATCACTAAAAGACACGGCACCCTAGACCAAGTTTTCCATGCACCCCGGGCGCCGCCTGCGAAAGCGACAAGCCAAAGCAAAATGAAAGAAAGCACGGCATCTCTCGCCCCGCACTCACGACAGCATGCGAATTGATTCTCAGTGGGCGCCCAATCGCTAACCGATGAACAAAAATCTGGCCCAAGACACGCCGCAATTTTGGAAATTGCGGTCAACGGGATGCCTCTGCAATTGTCCGGACCAGAGCGTTGAAGGAGGAAAAAGGCCAGCATCCTGTCCGAATAATGAACGGAACCAGCTCGGCGACAGGGGCGGCACTGAAGGGCTGAGCCGCGGCAACGCCATCCAGCCGAGAAAAACCACAGGCGTGCATTCGCGAGGCCGGGCCACCACCTCCAGCCCGTAGCAAATGCGAGCATATCGTCTCCGACGCACGCAGATCGGCGCCACGCCGCAGGGTACTGACGAAGGCTGGTCGCCAGGGCCGCTCTGAGGAGAGCCACCACGAACTGCAAAGGCTGAACCACTCAATGCAGGGCTGTTTACTTCCAGAAGAGAGGCTAGACCACGTCAGAACGCCTTCCAGTAGAGAAAGACCACTGGTGCGCGCTCACGAGGCTGAGCCACCTCAAGCCGGTAGCCAGTGCATGCGCATGTATCCGACTCGCAGTTCGGGGGCACAACGATGCAAAGTACTGACGAGGGCTGGTAGCCAAGCTGCGACCACGAACTGCAGAAGGCTGAACCACTCAACGCAGGGTCGCTCACTTGACGGGGCCAAATACCGAGACACCGAGTGCATGGCTGACAGCTGCACCCAACCACACCTGCCACGCCGCCCGTGCAGTACTCTGGCGACAAGCACTGGCGGCACGAGCAACCTCAACCGGCGTCTCCGCACACGAATCCCTGCGACACGCAAACTGAGCATATGGAGTCGGATTGGGCGTCGCCGTCGGCTCCGTCGTCGGCTGGCGAAGCCGGATCAGGCGTCGCAGTCGGCCCCGTCGTCCGCTGGCGTCGCAGACGGAGTCAGAACAGGCGTCGCAGTCGGCTCCGTCGTCGGCGCTGGCGTCGCAGTCGGAGACGGATCAGGCAATCGGCTCAGTCGTCGGCGCTGGCGTCGCAGTCGGAGTCGGATCAGGCGTCGTCAACGGCTCCGTCGTCGGCGCTGGCGTCGCAGTAGCACACCTGCCACGCTGCCCGTGCAATACTCTGGCAAGGCGGCACGAGTTACCGCAACCGTCGTCTCCGCACGAACCCCTGCGACACGCAGACTGAGCATGTCGGAATCGGATTGAGCGTTTTCGTCGTCTCCATCGTCGGCGCTGGCGCCAGGAAAATAGTAGCACTAATAACAAAAATAAAGAGAAGAGTCATATCACTATTACTCATATGTCATATCATTACTTTCATTTCTGTTTCGACGACTACTAACAGTTTCACTACTACATCGACTAGAATAATTAACCTTGGCGTAGAAAGTATTACCCCGAGAATTTATATTTGTTTCGTTAGGCAGCACCAGAACTCATCTGCACGTTCAACCTGTTTCCTGTCGGAGATGAGAACATGAATTTCCGACTTACTGCGCATGCAAAATGGTCAGATAGCGTTTGAAACCGAAAAATCGGAGATACAGAAAACAATTGCGCCACTAATCCTCTATAAACAAGGAAAAAGACCATCATGGGAACAAAACACGTTCTTCTGATTGTGGGATGTCATCATGGTTGTGTTCTTTGTGTCATGTATATTATTATTTTCATTTTCATATTTTCATTATTAGTATTATTATCTCGTCATTCCCCTTTTTTGAAAGCTTACCATGTTTGTCGTTCTGCCATTTTCCAATGGTGTGCATTTGTTTTCGTCGTTTTTTTTTTTTGTGTCTGGGTTTTGTGCTTGCCGGCAATAAACAAAATTTCGATTGAAGTGAATCATATGCAATTTCGCAAAACAAGATTTAGAAATTATATAGCACAAACACAAAAACGTTCGATGATCATCTTAAAAACGATGATGCTGAATTAATTCCAAGATTTGCCAAATGTGTTTTCGACGTCGCGACATTGAGTGAATGCAATTTCGTTTGCTTTGTTTTAAACTTGTAAGTATGGTTTTTTACAACGATAAATCCATCATGCGTTCTTCGTTGAATGTTCATAGGTGTTTCGATTTTCGCCCATGTTTGAATCGCCTGCGTTTTCTGTTGACGTCCGCAGACGCAGCAAAAAATCATGAGTGCTTAATGTTTACATATCTTGTTGATATAGGTGCTTGTTTAATGAATTTAATTAATCAGTTCGTTGACTGCTCAACGGTTAGGAACGCGTGCTCACAAAATAAGCGAAATCGTTGTCGGAACTATCATTATTATCACGCCTGGCGGTTGCGCCATATCTGGTGACAAATATGGGAAACCGAGACGCACGGAAAAAAACGTGTAAAACCATAACGCCTTAATTTTGCAAGACAGATGGCACGAAAATGTCAGGACTAATAAATCGGGGGATCCGAATTGCCCTTCCGAGTGAACATCTTCAGACGTCTCCAGATGGCACTTCCAGATTACAATTTGAAATTTGCAATACTGGGGGGGAAAAACCTGGCACATACACTGGTAGCGACGTGCATTGAAAATAAATGTCACTAAAAACTGAATATGATGATACTTGCCTCGGTTTGGTTTCTTCGTGCACTCAGCGAACACATTTCGACGGCGCCACTGCAAAAGAGAAGCACCGTCGGGAGAAATATCCCCGCTCCGCCGTCTGCGCATTAGCGTTCTCGAATTGTTGGTTCTTTTTGGTCCAGAGAATTGCTCTTCTGTCTCATTCGTCGTTGTCGGGCCTTTTTTTCGATGAAGCTCGCAACGCGGATTCTCTGAACAAGTCACCAAGTCAAGTCAGTGCTCAGAGCAACTTAAAGGCAAGAGTGGTGAAACGCTCAAAAATACGAAAATTGCTCCACAAATACTCGCGCAACAAGTCACCAAGTCAAGTCAGTGCTCAGAGCAACTTAAAGATTGCAGGATGCAAGAGTGGTGAAACGCTCAAAAATACGAAAACTGCCCCACAAATACTCGCGCACAGGAGAGGAGACAGAAGGGGAAGGAAGAGAAGAGGAACACGGGCCAAAAAGAAATTACCCGCGCCAGTCTCGACACCCACGGAGAGAATGGGAAGCAAGCAGGGCGAGAGAGTTCCAGGCCAGTCTACAAAGCGATGTGCCCTGGAACGCACGAGGGCCTGCAGACGGGATTGAAACTCAGAGACGCTGCGCGCTGCCACGACGAAGTCCGGCAGCAAATTGTAGATGTGCACAGCGCCTATTGCCGAGTGCAACAAAAAATCCGGGGCGCAGTACGGGGGCTCGACAAGGTGGTGCCTGTGACGCTTCGGAGCTCTAGCCGGCGCAGGACGCGCGTCAATAACAAAAAACTTGCGAGAACAGCTGGGGCCAACACCCAAGACAGCACGGTGAATCACCCCAAGAATACTAATGTCCCGGCGTGTCGAGAGAGGGGCAAGGTTAAAGTGGAACAAAGCGTCCGTGCTCGAAATATTCAAACCGTAAAAATCTAGTTAAAACCGCGTCCAAAAAGAAAGGACAGAAAAAAAGGCGTGGTAGACAGCAGCCGTGCGATATTGAATGCATGACCTTTCAAAGGACCAATGAGCTCAGCATCTGCGTGGAACCTCCGAGCACGGATTCGCCTGAGCATTTTTCCACAAACAAGCGGACAAACAGTCGTCCAACGGCACTGCGCATTAAAGTTTTGGGTCGAAAAGAATGCCCAAAAAACTTGAAATGATCGCCGACAGGACGCCTGTGAGAAAGCACGCGCAAGCTTTCCTTGCGCGCATCAAACTGCACACGGTTTGCACGACCCCAAGCGTGGAGCGAAGCTTGACATTGACGAAGAATTGCCAGACAACGCTCGCCGGCTACATCAGCAGCCAAAGAACGCCATGCAGTTAAATCATCAGCACGAATAACTTCTTCGAAAACCTCGGCCGGGTTGCCATGCAAGAGTCTGCAAAAAAGTGTTCCACAAAGGCGGTCCGAAAATTGTCCCCTGGCACTCCGTAGTGATCGGACGGGACAGTTGATCACCGACGACGACACGCGCCCATCTCTGCCGGAGCCAACTTGCAAAAAGAGAAACAAGGCGCGGCGCCACTCCAGCAACAGCGAGCTTCGCACAAAGAATCTCAGCAGGGACGCAGTCGAAAACTCCAGACACATCAGAAAAGTATAGGATCACCCGGAGGCCGAGAGAAGGGATAAAGCCAAGACAAATGAAAATAAAAAACTGCATCGCAAGCCCCGCGCGCCTGTCTACACGCAAACTGCGCCGGCCCAAAAACGCCCAGGTTCCAAATGTGGAACAAACAAATCACGACTCGGTCTCTCTGCCGCCTTTCGCAGCTACGAAATGAGGTGGACTCCGCGATAATTATCCGGGTCGGAAAGCGCTTGGCGCTCATGCAGCGGGAAAATCCAGTGCACACACGAACAGGACGGCCAGTGCGCCTGACCATCTGTCGCACTAAAAGACAGGAAGGCAAAACTAACTCACGGCTGTGGGCTTGAAAGGGGAAGAAATCAGGACCAGAGCGAGAAGCATCCGGACACGCAAGAATAGAGCATCGCCTTCCTCAATTAAGCGTGAAACAAACAACTTTGCATTCATTCACCTGTACTGGCGGCAAGCTCCACTCGCTTGGAAAACTCGCGGCAAGGAGCTCTGCTTTCTCGACACTGCTGATACCCCAAACTTTGGAGCGCTTCGAAAAATCCGCCGGAACAGGGGAAAAACTAAGGAATCGGAAACTTCACACCATTGCTTGCTTCCGCGGCGCGTCGCCCGGGCGCGCACGACGTAAGCCTCGTGGGCAAGAGGCATACCGCTGCTACAACAACGGCAAACAACTGGATAAAACTCAATCCCCCCGAACTAAACGCGCACATTCCTCTGTGAGCCGACGTGGGAAAACCGGAACGGAACGAATGAACGGGAGATAAACATAAAACTTAATATAACAGATCAAATTTTGCGTTGCATCGTCTACTGACAGCTGAAAAATCCATTCCCAACCATGGATGGAACGCTTCAAAAAAAGAACCAGCTGGCGCTGCCGCCATGCCAAACTTCTCGGAAACAGAATTCTAGAGGGAAAGCTGGGAAGAAAAACCGAATCGACGAGCCACGTCAAAAATTTCAGATACTACTGTCACAATTAAAAGGCTTGTCAAATTAATAACAACTAAATCAAGGACAAACACACCACGGATTCGAAACCGCACTAGAATCTTCAAGTAAAATGCAACCAATGCACGCATAATGCAAATTATGAAATTCAAAAACTAATCAACTTCCCCGTAAGAAGGCGCCAACGATCACTAACCCAAAAGCACAATGCACTAAAATCCAAGAAACCTCGACCGAAAAAAAAAATAAGCAAAAGACACACACAACATATGGAATCCAACGCGAAAATTACACCTTCTGCTTCCTGACTGCTGTCGCACCGCGCAAGGCTTCTGCATCCGGTTAGCGAAGAATGGCAAGTGGAAGCGTCGAACCAACTCTAAACAATGCAAACAAAGAGAGGAGAAGAAGAAGATAAAAGATGAAAAATATGTTTTCTGCCTAAGGCAACTCGAAACTTCCAGCCTAAAACCGTTCAAAACTTCCGACCTCAAGCCGTTCGAAAATTCGGGCCCAAGGCGGTTCGAAATCTCGAAACTAAGGCAGTTCGAAACTTCCGGCCTAAGAGAGTTCGAAATTTCTGGCCTCAGGCGACTCGAAATTTCGGAAAAAAAGAGAATTCGAAACCACCATCATATCTGTACTCGGACGCAAACAATGCTCAATAAAAAATCGAGTGAATGAAAAACTAGAACGAGCACTGCGCCTCCGGAATCGACTTGAAAAAGGCCGCACACAACTCAGTGAGAAGCAGCAGAGCACGCAGGAAAAAAGGCGAAGAAAAAGACTGTAAATAAAACTGTGCGCGACCCCATGCTTCCAACGGTACTCGGAGGTGCGCAAACTCGCGAGTGAAACCACCGCGTAAATCACCGTGATTCTGTATGAAATTAAAATTTCCGTCACCACTTATATCGGAAACTGTCACATTGTCTCTCTTGTCGGGTCGACCACTGGCTCCACCCTGCGCCGGAATTCCTCTAGCTGATCGAAAAACTTCAAACAAATATGAAGAACTGCGGATAAACACCTGGAAATACGCGAAAGATTAATAAAAAAGATTCCCGGCCATGCTGCATCTCAAACGAAGCGCTGGGAGACCCCCTACTCGGCGAAAGAGATTTATGCCCACGTGGTTCTCGGGAGCAATCGGAGAATGACCCTATATAAATACATGTGTGTATGTATGTATGTAGATATGTGCGTGTGTATGTATATATGTATGTATGTATGTGCATGTATGTATATATGTGCATATATATGTACATATATGTACATGTATGAATATATGTACATGTACAAGTATGCATGCATGTCTGTGCTTTATATATATATATGTATATATATGGAAGAAACTGGAATCACGAGTTAAAAAATACTAACTCGCGAGTTAATACTTTTTGATCGTTGGTATACATATACCCCGGATAGAAAGTATTAACTTGCGAGTTAATACTTTTGGTTCGTGTGTATACATATATCACGTATAGAAAAGTATCAACTTGCGAGTTAATTCTATATCTAGAAAATTATTAGAAAATAAGTTTCAAATTCTATAGTTCCGCGCCATGTCGACGAAGAGAATTGACGTAACAACAATATAATAAGCGATAGATTGCTTCCTTCCTCGAGGATTTGGTTTCCAGGCTTCAGGATCAGTTTTTGAGAGCATCGAATTACTAGACAGGTTCTTCGAAGCTCAGGCTGCCGGCTGGTCTCCCGAAAGTATTTCCGGGATCGATCGGCCCCCCAGAGCTTGCACGCCCGTGTCCTACAGAGGATTCGTAGCGGCTCTGGGGCAGATTTGCGGCAGCGAGGGATCAAAGGTTGTTAAATTTGCCGATTTAGTCCCCTCTAAATCTGTAAACCTCTGCGGGGATTTTTGAATCCAAATTACGAATCCCACGACAGAGCGTCGGTAGGGCACGGGCAAAGGAAAAGGATGTCTATATCTGTCATCCATCCCTATTCTCTTCGATATATTGCTAATATTCCGGAAACGGTGATGCAATCGATCCGCAGTGTTTAAAGCTCAAACTATTTCAGCAATTCTTTGTGATTATCACAGCTTCATTTGTACCTTCGGTCCGCTCCGTTGGAGAGGGTACACATTCATATAATGTTTATGCTTCTTTTCTTTATGGTGGCGGATGGAGTGGTGTTATGGCGTCGGCCACCTGCAAAGGGCGCTCGCATTCAACTGCAGGCCGTGCCCTCATTCAATCAATCGCATCTTGAAGATGGGTGGCTCCCCGCTCCAGGAGATTCGTGCGCTCCTGGAGTTGGGTCGAGCAGCACAGGCCAACCTCTCGATGTCGTTCCTTTACAAATCCGAGATGCCCCCGAAGAAGAGCCAATCAAGAAAAGGCCGCGGGGGCAGAGAGGTAAAAAGCGGCGCCCGTTTGAGCTGCATGGCGAGCCGATTGCTTCAACATCACCAGATATGTCGTTACGTGAAATGGTGAATAATCATATTCGCGAGAACGACATGTACGTGCATTCTTCGACACCGTCATCTTACAATGGGATTAAGAATTTCCAGGCGGCTTGCAAGCAATGTAACGATTGCACGAAAACGTTGTGTTTTTCCAGGAAGAATAACACAATGATAATTGAAGTTACTGGAAATTGCACTGGCAACGTAAATCAACGTGACGAGCAGTTAAGGAATGCAAAAAAGTACGCCAGGATCACCACGGAGAAAAAAGCAGACCGGCTGTTATTAGATGGAGTGGATCCAGACTACTGGCCGACAGAGCGTCAAATCACGAACCAACAAGCCAAGAATAAAGTACCTATTAATCATTACGTTGCAAAATGCCTTGGTGCGTTCAATATGTTTCTGGAAAATCCTCCAAAAGAGATACAGATTTACCATGACAAGAAGATTCTAACTGCAACAAAATTACGTATTCCGTTCTCGTTTGTTCGCAGTGTCGATAAATTAAAGGATTTGATGCATTTATCGAGTTTCCTAATGGATTTCACGTTCAAGACAAATTACCATGGTTTGGTTTTGGGCGCTGCAGGTCCGGCTGGTTTGTGGCAAAATGAAACAACTGGAAAGCCATATATGCGTTTTGCCATGCGTGTTCATGTTGGCAAATGGGGAAGACGACGCTCACATTATGCTTGCTGATTTGTTTTTCGATATCGCTAAAAATGTGGGCATGGAAATACGAAATGCATTTTTGGATTGCGCATGTTTTGATAATATCGAGAAGAAATATGGAGCAAGTTTATATTCACATCGATGTTTGCAGCATGTGCGCACAAATCTGAAAGCCGAAAGTAAAAAGAAAAATGGAGAGACCGAAAATTTAAGGTTATCACGTCAGGAATTACGACCGTATTTTGACGCATTTATTGGTCATCAACATGGATGCCGAGCGATTCAGAGTTCGAAACGTTTAGGAATGAGATATTAACACGAAATATGGGTTTCCCAACAATTAAGAAGTCGAATTAGAATCAACCAGAATTTGCAAATATTAAAGATTTATTTCCCATATGAAATAAATATCATCCGCATCAATTATTAAGAAATTTGTTCGACGTCGAGAAATTCAATGCAACGGAACTCATGGCACAAATATGTGAAATAACGTCTGCTCGAACAAAGGGCCGGTACGATTCGATCGAATTTCCAACCATGGAAATATCGAAATGGCCAAAACGAAAGGTTTCGAGTCGAGACGACGTACACGACGCAGTGTCAGAAGATTCATCTCAATTAATAAGTTTGGATTTCTCGAGTATTTTGAAACCTTACAAAAAGCATGGCTCACAAAACACGTATTTGATGCAACCATCTTCTGTTATCAACGGGCGAGATAACAGAGTATGTTATGATACCGACATACAAATTGAATCGTGATTATGAAAATCTTTCTGACATGGAAACAATGCTCAAATTGGCGCAAACAAAAACAACATCAGACGTTCAGAACGCATGCGCAAAATTGTACGTATGATATTTCCGGCACATGTTTCCACGGAATTCTTACACGTACGTTTCGGTCATGAAAAAAAAAAACATACAGAAATGTTCACCGTCATTATGTGCAAACAACAAGCCATTCTGCATGTTGGTGTTCATGAAAACTGTACACGAAGCATTTTCTTGACCGCATTCCCGTAGAGCCCTCAGCTGTAAAATAGGAAAAAACCCGAAGCCAAGGCAAAAACATTCAAAGAAATAACGAACTGTCCGTGACTTGGCCACACAGAACATTTCATTACAAAATGAGAAATCAAATGCATGGAACATTGATCAAGAACTCCCTTTTTGCGCTGCTGCACCACATCAAGTACCGTTCCACAATGCGATGGGAGCTTCGAATAACATTCGCATAAGGAATTCTGTATGGCCCGCGTCGACAAGAGATCCAGGCTCAAAGTTCTGTAAAGAACATGCAGACATGGCACAGGGTTTCAAATTCACAAAATAGTCTGAAACACTGAAAAAATGCACGCAAACTATTATCCGATAATATTTTCGACGATAAAAACAATCGGCTGAAACAAGGCAATTTAATGAAATATTATGAAAATAAACATAAACCTGCTCGCGCTTTACGCCTTATTTACGATGGCAAAATATACAAAACAAAAGATCCAAATGTCGGTAAATAACAATTTCACGCTTTTGTTTACTGTTTCTCATAATGCACTGTTTGCCTGTACTGCAGAAACGCAGACGTAACAGACCGCGGTTGAATCCAAAATCCGCACTTTTCTTGTCACATCGTCCGCTAAAACGAATCATCAAAATTAGATGTTGCTGCTCATGGATCCGTTTTATCGATCAATTTCAAAATACTGTTTCTTCTGTCGAAGCTATACAAATTTCCTCAAAACTAATTATGTTTCTGCAATATGTTTACCAATGCCTGGGGAACGCAGGCACGGGATGAAACTCCTTGACGCTGTCCTATGAGGTTTGTTTGTGTTCGTTGTACTTTTTTACGATAATGTTTGTTATATGATTTCTTCTGTCGTAATATTTCCCTTATGATGCGATGTTTCTTTTTCATGTCGAGTTATATGTATCAAATTATTCCGTTTAATGTACTGTCTTTCTTCGTCTCTCTTTGAACGCAACTGGTTTTTCCGTGCCACGTTGGGCGGCGCTGGCATGTACAATCTGCTACCCGAGAGCATTGCTGGCGCTCCTGACGTGAAAAAGTTCCAACGTCTATTGTCTGAGCTTCTCTGTTGCGCAGGAGGAAAAGGGAGGGAGGAAAGGGGAAAAGGGGGGAGAAGGGCACAAGCCGACGCGCACGGCGAACGCGCAGCGCGCGCGCCCTGCGCCCCACGCAGGCGGCCAGAGGAAACGGAAAAAGGAGGAGGGGAGGAAGAAGAACTACGAGAGAGGGCGAAGACGAAAGGAAGGTATAAGAAAAGACGCAGAAAACATACATTGTTCGTGGCTATCTCAAAAAAACCGCCCGGGCTCAACACAAAAGCCATCAGGCCGCCGGGCGCCAGGTCCGAAAGCGGCGCACTTCGTAGAAGGCGAGCGGCAGACGCCACCAAAAAAACTCAGGCCAAGACGGAACCTGACCAGAGGCACCTCCTTTCCGCTTCCTTGGCCGCCTGCGTGGACCGCAAAGCGCGCGCGCTGCGCGTTCGCCGTGCATGTGGGCCTGTGCCCTTCCCCCCCCCCCCCCTCTCCTCACTCTTTTTCTCTCCTTGTTTTTCTCTCTTCTTTTCTTCTTTCCTGTCCTGCTGCTGCTTCCCCGCCGGCCTGTTGAGCAGACTCCGGCGACTCTGCTCGCAGGCTTTATTCCCACCCTGGATCTCTTATTTCTTAGATGTGGCTTGGCGAAGGCAACTGCGCTGCAGGAGTCCGATTAGAAATAATATGTGTTCTAATTCTTTGTATAAAGTAATACTACTAGACACGTGAACAGAGAGATAGAGAGGAAGAAAAAAATGAAGAGGCGAAATAGCCGCAACATGATGCAAAACAGGATGCAAATCTCGGAAAGCATTTCTTCAACTTCACACATGCATGATATGTATACGAACGTATATATAATCAAAAAATGCAACCAATTTTGAAGTGCAACCACGCCTTTTGCTGCCTGTATGGAACGGCCCTCTGGGCTGGTCTAGAACGCCTCCTTTTTCAATATATTTTCCCTGCTCGGGAGCTTACCCCGCGTCCGGACAAGCTCCCCAACGAAGTGTCAATGGGCCCTTTTTCGACCCAAGATGGCTGTAAGAACGTGTCAGAAGGCGAAATGGCCTCGAACATGACCCAAAATGGTAGATGGCCAGGATACCCTCCGACGCATCCACGGGGCCAGAAGACGGTCCAAAGAGGTGCTAAGCGCCCTCCAAAAACTGTGGAACATGCGTTTGCCATCTCACTTTGCTCGCCTCCGATGGACTTGCATATAACCCCCAGACAGCCCCAAATGCCTCACGAGCCAAGAAAGCCGCAATTCGACCCAAAACGCCGGAGAAAGCGCCTGTTGCTCCACGCCCAACAAGCGAATTGATTCGATCCCAAAACCAGTCTCACGACCCTCAGCACGAACAGCTGCAAACAAAACATTCGACAACTTTAAAGAATTCGCTGTCAATTTAATGCCTCGATAATTGTCTAGGCTCGCTCACAACACGTGGCGTTTCGGAATACACCCAGCGTAGGTTAGAAGAGGCTCAAATATTTGACTGGAACGCCTAACGAATTCGCATTTTTGCGTTGCCCTCCCACACACACACACACACAAAATTACCCTGCGACGTACCCAACCCGATGGTATCACGTGGCAAGAGGAGTAGGGAAACATTAGCAGGAACAATGACAGTGCATCCGCGGCGATTTGTAGTGCAAGCTGCATGGGATACGTAATGTTGCACGACTCTCAGGACAGCAAACGATAAGACGGGGAGTAAGTCTCAAGGCTTGCTAAACATCAACGGGGGCGGGAACGAGGGACAGGAGAAGGACGAACCTAATAGCAAGGGGCGAGGAGCCATCGCGGCAGAAGCAGCAGCGCGACTGCATAAGGTGACAGGAGGCCTTGGGCGGAGATGATGACAGAGGCGGGAGAAAGGAAGAGACTGTACCGTTTTTTGCAGGAGCTCGGTCAGCGCATGCCTGCTGCCTGTCCACAGGGTCATACCTGTTTATACCTAGTGCAAGAAGCGATCGAGACCTAGCTCGCGCGCCAGCTTCTCTGCCTCCTTCCTGCACGTTGCAGTGCGGAAGCTGAACTTCCGCAGTTTCTCCGCAAGGTATGCCGGCGGGCCGCGGGAGAGAAAGTCAAGGCCCGGGTCGCGCACCATCAGTAGGTTGTCTATCGTCGTCGCCCTGGACAGCCCTCGAAAGTGACGACAGTTTCGCAGATCGCAGCCCCACAGGGGCGGCGAGGTCTAATCTGAATCTGCGTGGTGCCTCACTCCGCTGGACCCACCAGCAGCCCTCGAAAGTGACGACAATTTCGCAGATCGCAAACCCCCAGGGATGGCGAGGTCTAATATGAATCTGCGTGGTACCTCACTCCGCTGGACCCACAAGCAGCCCTCGAAAGCCGAGGTCTAATATGAATCTGCGTGGTGCCTCACTCCGCTGGACCCACCAGCAGCCCTCGAAAGTGACGACAGTTTCGCAGATCGCAGCCCCCCAGGGATGGCGAGGTCTAATCTGAATCTGCGTGGTGCCTCACTCCGCTGGACCCACCAGCAGCCCTCGACAGTTTCGCAGATCGCAGCCCCCCAGGGATGGCGAGGTCTAATCTGAATCTGCGTGGTGCACTCCGCTGGACCCACCAGCAGCCCTCGAAAGTGGTGACAGTTTCGCAGATCGCAGCCCCCCAGGGATGGCGAGGTCTAATCTGAATCTGCGTGGTGCCTCACTCCGCTGGACCCACCAGCAGCCCTCGAAAGTGGCGACAGTTTCACAGATCGCAGCCCCAAAGGGATGACGTAAAAGGCAAGAGAGAAGAGGAGGAGCGAAGAGAGGAGGAGAAGGGAAGCAAGAGAGGAGGAGCGAAGAGAGGAGAAGGGATGCAAGAGAGAAGAGGAGGAGCGAAGAGAGGCGGAGAAGGGAAGCAAGAGAGGAGAGGAAGAGGGAAGAGAGGAGGAGGAGGCGGGAAGGAAGGAAAGTGGAGACCGCAGTGCTCTATTCAAAACGAGTACCCAACGCAGGAGGGTTGGGAAAAAAAGGAGGGGGGGAAGAAAATAATATATATATATATATATATATATTATATATATAAAAAAAAAAAAAAAAAAACAAAAAACAAAAAAAAAAAAAAAAAAAAAAAAAAAAAAAAAAAGAAAAAAAAAAAAAAAAAAAAAAAAAAAGATAGAGAGAGAGAGAGAGAGAGAGAGAGAGAGAGAGAGAGAGAGAGAGAGCGAGAGAGAGAGAGAGAGAGAGAGAGAGAGAGAGAGAGAGAGAGAGAGAGAGAGAGAGAGAGAGAGAGAGAGAGAGAGAGAGAAAAAAAAAAAACAAAAAAAAAAAAAAAAAAAAAAATAAAGAAAGAGAAATAAAGAAAGAAAGAAGAAATAAGAGAGATGGCATAAAATCCGGGCGAGTGCCGGAGAGAAAAAAAAAAAAAAAAAAAAAAAAAAATGAAAAAAAGAGGGAAACAAAATTAAACTTCTTTTTGTTTTGGCAGCCGCTCTGCTAAGAAAGAATATACTAGGGTCGAAAAATTGCAAGTCGGCCCAGAAAGAGAACGCAAGTGGCGCGCTGGCAGAGAAGCGAAGACGGATGCGGCAAGCCGCATAATCCAAAAGGGGAAAAGAAAGGATGGGAGGAGGGGAAGGGGGGAGGAGGCAGCAAGCGACGCAGACGACCAGAGAGAAGGAGAAGGAAGAGAGAGGAGAGGGGGGGGGGCCGAGCCCAACGGAGGCACCGCGGAAAAACGCGCGCCTTGCGCTCCACGCAAGGCGGCCGGGGGAATGAAGGAGGAAAGGGGAAGGCATGGAGACGACGACGTAAAACAACGACAACAAACGAGCAAACGAAAAAGAACGACAACGACGACCAGAACAGCAAGCACGCACGAAGCAAAGCGAAAATAAGCAAACGCTTGCGGGTCAGTGACCCCCGCGAAGAATTCTGAAAGCCTTCAGTTCATCAACATAAATTACCTCCTTAAAATCACACACACGACTGGCCATGCAAGCATCACTAAAAGACACGGCACCCTAGACCAAGTTTTCCATGCACCCCGGGCGCCGCCTGCGAAAGCGACAAGCCAAAGCAAAATGAAAGAAAGCACGGCATCTCTCGCCCCGCGCTCACGACAGCATGCGAATTGATTCTCAGTGGGCGCCCAATCGCTAACCGATGAACAAAAATCTGGCCCAAGACACGCCGCAATTTTGGAAATTGCGGTCAACGGGATGCCTCTGCAATTGTCCGGACCAGAGCGTTGAAGGAGGAAAAAGGCCAGCATCCTGTCCGAATAATGAACGGAACCAGCTCGGCGACAGGGGCGGCACTGAAGGGCTGAGCCGCGGCAACGCCATCCAGCCGAGAAAAACCACAGGCGTGCATTCGCGAGGCCGGGCCACCACCTCCAGCCCGTAGCAAATGCGAGCATATCGTCTCCGACGCACGCAGATCGGCGCCACGCCGCAGGGTACTGACGAAGGCTGGTCGCCAGGGCCGCTCTGAGGAGAGCCACCACGAACTGCAAAGGCTGAACCACTCAATGCAGGGCTGTTTACTTCCAGAAGAGAGGCTAGACCACGTCAGAACGCCTTCCAGTAGAGAAAGACCACTGGTGCGCGCTCACGAGGCTGAGCCACCTCAAGCCGGTAGCCAGTGCATGCGCATGTATCCGACTCGCAGTTCGGGGGCACAACGATGCAAAGTACTGACGAGGGCTGGTAGCCAAGCTGCGACCACGAACTGCAGAAGGCTGAACCACTCAACGCAGGGTCGCTCACTTGACGGGGCCAAATACCGAGACACCGAGTGCATGGCTGACAGCTGCACCCAACCACACCTGCCACGCCGCCCGTGCAGTACTCTGGCGACAAGCACTGGCGGCACGAGCAACCTCAACCGGCGTCTCCGCACACGAATCCCTGCGACACGCAAACTGAGCATATGGAGTCGGATTGGGCGTCGCCGTCGGCTCCGTCGTCGGCTGGCGTCGAAGCCGGATCAGGCGTCGCAGTCGGCCCCGTCGTCCGCTGGCGTCGCAGACGGAGTCAGAACAGGCGTCGCAGTCGGCTCCGTCGTCGGCGCTGGCGTCGCAGTCGGAGACGGATCAGGCAATCGGCTCAGTCGTCGGCGCTGGCGTCGCAGTCGGAGTCGGATCAGGCGTCGTCAACGGCTCCGTCGTCGGCGCTGGCGTCGCAGTAGCACACCTGCCACGCTGCCCGTGCAATACTCTGGCAAGGCGGCACGAGTTACCGCAACCGTCGTCTCCGCACGAACCCCTGCGACACGCAGACTGAGCATGTCGGAATCGGATTGAGCGTTTTCGTCGTCTCCATCGTCGGCGCTGGCGCCAGGAAAATAGTAGCACTAATAACAATAATAAAGAGAAGAGTCATATCACTATTACTCATATGTCATATCATTACTTTCATTTCTGTTTCGACGACTACTAACAGTTTTACTACTACATCGACTAGAATAATTAACCTTGGCGTAGAAAGTATTACCCCGAGAATTTATATTTGTTTCGTTAGGCAGCACCAGAACTCATCTGCACGTTCAACCTGTTTCCTGTCGGAGATGAGAACATGAATTTCCGACTTACTGCGCATGCAAAATGGTCAGATAGCGTTTGAAACCGAAAAATCGGAGATACAGAAAACAATTGCGCCACTAATCCTCTATAAACAAGGAAAAAGACCATCATGGGAACAAAACACGTTCTTCTGATTGTGGGATGTCATCATGGTTGTGTTCTTTGTGTCATGTATATTATTATTTTCATTTTCATATTTTCATTATTAGTATTATTATCTCGTCATTCCCCTTTTTTGAAAGCTTACCATGTTTGTCGTTCTGCCATTTTCCAATGGTGTGCATTTGTTTTCGTCGTTTTTTTTTTGTGTGTGTCTGGGTTTTGTGCTTGCCGGCAATAAACAAAGTTTCGATTGAAGTGAATCATATGCAATTTCGCAAAACAAGATGTAGAAATTAGATCGCACAAACACAAAAACGTTCGATGATCATCTTAAAAACGATGATGCTGAATTAATTCCAAGATTTGCCAAATGTGTTTTCGACGTCGCGACATTGAGTGAATGCAATTTCGTTTGCTTTGTTTTAAACTTGTAAGTATGGTTTTTACAACGATAAATCCATCATGCGTTCTTCGTTGAATGTTCATAGGTGTTTCGATTTTCGCCCATGTTTGAATCGCCTGCGTTTTCTGTTGACGTCCGCAGACGCAGCAAAAAATCATGAGTGCTTAATGTTTACATATCTTGTTGATATAGGTGCTTGTTTAATGAATTTAATTAATCAGTTCGTTGACTGCTCAACGGTTAGGAACGCGTGCTCACAAAATAAGCGAAATCGTTGTCGGAACTATCATTATTATCACGCCTGGCGGTTGCGCCATATCTGGTGACAAATATGGGAAACCGAGACGCACGGAAAAAAACGTGTAAAACCATAACGCCTTAATTTTGCAAGACAGATGGCACGAAAATGTCAGGACTAATAAATCGGGGGATCCGAATTGCCCTTCCGAGTGAACATCTTCAGACGTCTCCAGATGGCACTTCCAGATTACAATTTGAAATTTGCAATACTGGGGGGGAAAAACCTGGCACATACACTGGTAGCGACGTGCATTGAAAAGAAATATCACTAAAAACTGAATATGATGATACTTGCCTCGGTTTGGTTTCTTCGTGCACTCAGCGAACACATTTCGACGGCGCCACTGCAAAAGAGAAGCACCGTCGGGAGAAATATCCCCGCTCCGCCGTCTGCGCATTAGCGTTCTCGAATTGTTGGTTCTTTTTGGTCCAGAGAATTGCTCTTCTGTCTCATTCGTCGTTGTCGGGCCTTTTTTTCGATGAAGCTCGCAACGCGGATTCTCTGAACAAGTCACCAAGTCAAGTCAGTGCTCAGAGCAACTTAAAGGCAAGAGTGGTGAAACGCTCAAAAATACGAAAATTGCTCCACAAATACTCGCGCAACAAGTCACCAAGTCAAGTCAGTGCTCAGAGCAACTTAAAGATTGCAGGATGCAAGAGTGGTGAAACGCTCAAAAATACGAAAACTGCCCCACAAATACTCGCGCACAGGAGAGGAGACAGAAGGGGAAGGAAGAGAAGAGGAACACGGGCCAAAAAGAAATTACCCGCGCCAGTCTCGACACCCACGGAGAGAATGGGAAGCAAGCAGGGCGAGAGAGTTCCAGGCCAGTCTACAAAGCGATGTGCCCTGGAACGCACGAGGGCCTGCAGACGGGATTGAAACTCAGAGACGCTGCGCGCTGCCACGACGAAGTCCGGCAGCAAATTGTAGATGTGCACAGCGCCTATTGCCGAGTGCAACAAAAAATCCGGGGCGCAGTACGGGGGCTCGACAAGGTGGTGCCTGTGACGCTTCGGAGCTCTAGCCGGCGCAGGACGCGCGTCAATAACAAAAAACTTGCGAGAACAGCTGGGGCCAACACCCAAGACAGCACGGTGAATCACCCCAAGAATACTAATGTCCCGGCGTGTCGAGAGAGGGGCAAGGTTAAAGTGGAACAAAGCGTCCGTGCTCGAAATATTCAAACCGTAAAAATCTAGTTAAAACCGCGTCCAAAAAGAAAGGACAGAAAAAAAGGCGTGGTAGACAGCAGCCGTGCGATATTGAATGCATGACCTTTCAAAGGACCAATGAGCTCAGCATCTGCGTGGAACCTCCGAGCACGGATTCGCCTGAGCATTTTTCCACAAACAAGCGGACAAACAGTCGTCCAACGGCACTGCGCATTAAAGTTTTGGGTCGAAAAGAATGCCCAAAAAACTTGAAATGATCGCCGACAGGACGCCTGTGAGAAAGCACGCGCAAGCTTTCCTTGCGCGCATCAAACTGCACACGGTTTGCACGACCCCAAGCGTGGAGCGAAGCTTGACATTGACGAAGAATTGCCAGACAACGCTCGCCGGCTACATCAGCAGCCAAAGAACGCCATGCAGTTAAATCATCAGCACGAATAACTTCTTCGAAAACCTCGGCCGGGTTGCCATGCAAGAGTCTGCAAAAAAGTGTTCCACAGAGGCGGTCCGAAAATTGTCCCCTGGTACTCCGTAGTGATCGGACGGGACAGTTGATCACCGACGACGACACGCGCCCATCTCTGCCGGAGCCAACTTGCAAAAAGAGAAACAGGGCGCGGCGCCACTCCAGCAACAGCGAGCTTCGCACAAAGAATCTCAGCAGGGACGCAGTCGAAAACTCCAGACACATCAGAAAAGTATAGGATCACCCGGAGGCCGAGAGAAGGGATAAAGCCAAGACAAATGAAAATAAAAAACTGCATCGCAAGCCCCGCGCGCCTGTCTACACGCAAACTGCGCCGGCCCAAAAACGCCCAGGTTCCAAATGTGGAACAAACAAATCACGACTCGGTCTCTCTGCCGCCTTTCGCAGCTACGAAATGAGGTGGACTCCGCGATAATTATCCGGGTCGGAAAGCGCTTGGCGCTCATGCAGCGGGAAAATCCAGTGCTCACACGAACAGGACGGCCAGTGCGCCTGACCATATCTGTCGCACTAAAAGACAGGAAGGCAAAACTAACTCACGGCTGTGGGCTTGAAAGGGGAAGAAATCAGGACCAGAGCGAGAAGCATCCGGACACGCAAGAATAGAGCATCGCCTTCCTCAATTAAGCGTGAAACAAACAACTTTGCATTCATTCACCTGTGCTGGCGGCAAGCTCCACTCGCTTGGAAAACTCGCGGCAAGGAGCTCTGCTTTCTCGACACTGCTGATACCCCAAACTTTGGAGCGCTTCGAAAAATCCGCCGGAACAGGGGAAAAACTAAGCAAGGAATCGGAAACTTCACACCATTGCTTGCTTCCGCGGCGCGTCGCCCGGGCGCGCACGACGTAAGCCTCGTGGGCAAGAGGCATACCGCTGCTACAACAACGGCAAACAACTGGATAAAACTCAATCCCCCCGAACTAAACGTGCACATTCCTCTGTGAGCCGACGTGGGAAAACCGGAACGGAACGAATGAACGGGAGATAAACATAAAACTTAATATAACAGATCAAATTTTGCGTTGCATCGTCTACTGACAGCTGAAAAATCCATTCCCAATCATGGATGGAACGCTTCAAAAAAAGAACCAGCTGGCGCTGCCGCCATGCCAAACTTCTCGGAAACAGAATTCTAGAGGGAAAGCTGGGAAGAAAAACCGAATCGACGAGCCACGTCAAAAATTTCAGATACTACTGTCACAATTAAAAGGCTTGTCAAATTAATAACAACTAAATCAAGGACAAACACACCACGGATTCGAAACCGCACTAGAATCTTCAAGTAAAATGCAACCAATGCACGCATAATGCAAATTATGAAATTCAAAAACTAATCAACTTCCCCGTAAGAAGGCGCCAACGATCACTAACCCAAAAGCACAATGCACTAAAATCCAAGAAACCTCGACCGAAAAAAAAAATAAGCAAAAGACACACACAACATATGGAATCCAACGCGAAAATTACACCTTCTGCTTCCTGACTGCTGTCGCACCGCGCAAGGCTTCTGCATCCGGTTAGCGAAGAATGGCAAGTGGAAGCGTCGAACCAACTCTAAACAATGCAAACAAAGAGAGGAGAAGAAGAAGATAAAAGATGAAAAATATGTTTTCTGCCTAAGGCAACTCGAAACTTCCAGCCTAAAACCGTTCAAAACTTCCGACCTCAAGCCGTTCGAAAATTCGGGCCCAAGGCGGTTCGAAATCTCGAAACTAAGGCAGTTCGAAACTTCCGGCCTAAGAGAGTTCGAAATTTCTGGCCTCAGGCGATTCGAAATTTCGGAAAAAAAGAGAATTCGAAACCACCATCATATCTGTACTCGGACGCAAACAATGCTCAATAAAAAATCGAGTGAATGATAAACTAGAACGAGCACTGCGCCTCCGGAATCGACTTGAAAAAGGCCGCACACAACTCAGTGAGAAGCAGCAGAGCACGCAGGAAAAAAGGCGAAGAAAAAGACTGTAAATAAAACTGTGCGCGACCCCATGCTTCCAACGGTACTCGGAGGTGCGCAAACTCGCGAGTGAAACCACCGCGTAAATCACCGTGATTCTGTATGAAATTAAAATTTCCGTCACCACTTATATCGGAAACTGTCACATTGTCTCTCTTGTCGGGTCGACCACTGGCTCCACCCTGCGCCGGAATTCCTCTAGCTGATCGAAAAACTTCAAACAAATATGAAGAACTGCGGATAAACACCTGGAAATACGCGAAAGATTAATAAAAAAGATTCCCGGCCATGCTGCATCTCAAACGAAGCGCTGGGAGACCCCCTACTCGGCGAAAGAGATTTATGCCCACGTGGTTCTCGGGAGCAATCGGAGAATGACCCTATATAAATACATGTGTGTATGTATGTATGTAGATATGTGCGTGTGTATGTATATATGTATGTATGTATGTGCATATATGTATATATGTGCATATATGTGTATATATGTACATATATGAATATATGTACATGTACAAGTATGCACGCATGTCTGTGCTTTATATATATGTATAAATATGGAAGAAACTGGAATCACGAGTTAAAAAGTACTAACTCGCGAGTTAATACTTTTTGATCGTTGGTATACATATACCCCAGATAGAAAGTATTAACTTGCGAGTTAATACTTTTGGTTCGTGTGTATACATATATCACGTATAGAAAAGTATCAACTTGCGAGTTAATTCTATATCTAGAAAATTATTAGAAAATAAGTTTCAAATTCTATAGTTCCGCGCCATGTCGACGAAGAGAATTGACGTAACAACAATATAATAAGCGATAGATTGCTTCCTTCCTCGAGGATTTGGTTTCCAGGCTTCAGGATCAGTTTTTGAGAACATCGAATTACTAGACAGGTTCTTCGAAGCTCAGGCTGCCGGCTGGTCTCCCGAAAGTATTTCCGGGATCGATCGGCCTCCCAGAGCTTGCATGCCCGTGTCCTACAGAGGATTCGTAGCGGCTCTGGGGCAGATTTGCGGCAGCGAGGGATCAAAGGTTGTTAAGTTTGCCGATTTAGTCCCCTCTAAATCTGTAAACCTCTGCGGGGATTTTTGAATCCAAATTACGAATCCCACGACAGAGCGTCGGTAGGGCACGGGCAAAGGAAAAGGATGTCTATATCTGTCATCCATCCCTATTCTCTTCGATATATTGCTAATATTCCGGAAACGGTGATGCAATCGATCCGCAGTGTTTAAAGCTCAAACTATTTCAGCAATTCTTTGTGATTATCACAGCTTCATTTGTACCTTCGGTCCGCTCCGTTGGAGAGGGTACACATTCATATAATGTTTATGCTTCTTTTCTTTATGGTGGCGGATGGAGTGGTGTTATGGCGTCGGCCACCTGCAAAGGGCGCTCGCATTCAACTGCAGGCCGTGCCCTCATTCAATCAATCGCATCTTGAAGATGGGTGGCTCCCCGCTCCAGGAGATTCGTGCGCTCCTGGAGTTGGGTCGAGCAGCACAGGCCAACCTCTCGATGTCGTTCCTTTACAAATCCGAGATGCCCCCGAAGAAGAGCCAATCAAGAAAAGGCCGCGGGGGCAGAGAGGTAAAAAGCGGCGCCCGTTTGAGCTGTATGGCGAGCCGATTTCAACATCACCAGATATGTCGTTACGTGAAATGGTGAATAATCATATTCGCGAGAACGACATGTACGTGCATTCTTCGACACCGTCATCTTACAATGGGATTAAGAATTTCCAGGCGGCTTGCAAGCAATGTAACGATTGCACGAAAACGTTGTGTTTTTCCAGGAAAATAACACAATGATAATTGAAGTTACTGGAAATTGCACTGGCAACGTAAATCAACGTGACGAGCAGTTAAGGAATGCAAAAAAGTACGCCAGGATCACCACGGAGAAAAAAGCAGACCGGCTGTTATTAGATGGAGTGGATCCAGACTACTGGCCGACAGAGCGTCAAATCACGGACCAACAAGCCAAGAATAAAGTACCTATTAATCATTACGTTGCAAAATGCCTTGATGCGTTCAATATGTTTCTGGAAAATCCTCCAAAAGAGATAAAGATTTACCATGACAAGAAGATTCTAACTGCAACAAAATTACGTATTCCGTTCTCGTTTCTTCGCAGTGTCGATAAATTAAAGGATTTGATGCATTTATCGAATTTCCTAATGGATTTCACGTTCAAGACAAATTACCATGGTTTGGTTTTGGGCGCTGCAGGTCCGGCTGGTTTGTGGCAAAATGAAACAACTGGAAAGCCACATGCGTTTTGCCATGCGTGTTCATGTTGGCAAATGGGGAAGACGACGCTCACATTATGCTTGCTGATTTGTTGTTCGATATCGCTAAAAATGCGGGCATGGAAATACATTTTTGGATTGCGCATGTTTTGATAATATCGAGAAGAAATATGGAGCAAGTTTATATTTACATCTGTTTTGGCTCAAGCTGTTGTGGCTCAAGCTGTTGTGGCACGAGCTGCAGCTATCATTGCGCGTCGCCGGGGCGGTCGGCCAGCACCTTCTATCCCATCGATTAAGTGAGCTCCTGTTGGAGCATACCTCCAAGTTTCTTCCAGTTCCAGTCATGGCTTCATCCAGCGCTGCGACGACTGGTGTTCTTGCTCAGCAGAGTGCGCGTCTCAATAATCGTCGTGCCGAAGTGCAAGCAGCTTTGGCAAAATCTCCGAGCAAAGCGTCACCTCCAAAGAAGTCATTGCGAACGGGCGACAACACAGGCATGGAGGCCGACGCCGCTGGGACGCAAGTTGCGTCCCAGTGTTTCGCTCCCGTTCCCGCCTGGCCTGGCGCGAGTAGCGGTTCCGGGACCGGCCCTGCGGGTGGCAGTCTCGGACCGGGTGTGGGTGCTGCCCCCCCGGGAGCTGGTGCGACCCCGGTCCCTCCCGGCACGGCTCCGGCCTCGGGCGTAGGGACTGGCGGCGCTGCGTCGAGCATGGCTCCGCTCGCACTTGGGACCGGCCTTGTGGATGGCAGTCCATTGGATTTGCTCGCCGAGGCCACGCTTCTGGAAGAACCGAGCCCTCCATCGCTGAATTCTTCTGATTCCGAGAAGCTGAATTTCTTGATTACCAATATGCCGACGAACGCGTTCATTCAGAATTCGCAGATCAAGATGATGAAGGCTACCAAGGCAGCCATCATGGAGTCTGAGAATAAGCTTCGTAAAGAATGGAAAACCGGTATTTCAGAGGCCGTCGATCCCTGGAAGGATGAAATGGCAGATTTACGTACTACGGTGGAGAAATTACAATTCTCAAGTGGTTCGTGTAATTCTCAGCTTGACAAAGAAACACTGAACTTGTTGAATTCTTTCGATCCTGCTTTGCGCCGGGTGACGTTCATTGGATTCAAAGTCGATGTTTTGGAGAGCAACCGTATGTCTCACATGAAGCGTTGGATTGATTCCATTGGTAATTATGGGCAATATCAGATCGGTCATTTTTACAACGGTCCACGGAACAATAAGAAATTATCCGTTGCATCTTACGTAGAATTTCACAGCGACGTAGTCGCCCAGAATTTCTTTCAGTCCGCGAAGGAGAAGCAATTTCAGATGTCTTCAGGGGAAAACGTGAAGATCAAAATGGCAGTGACCAAGATTAATTTGAGCAGAAATTGGGCGTTGCGGAAGGCTGAGGAATTGATTAAGGCTGATAGTACGACCGGTAGTCAATCAGTGAAAGCAGACTGGAAGAATCGCACTGTTACAGTCAATGGAAATGTTGTTTTCGAGCAGTCTGCTGGAGATTTAAAAGGCTCCTTTCTTCACGATTACGTCCACTTGAAGTTCCCGTAGGGATTCTGGGGAGCACGTTCGCATTACCAAATTGACCATGAGATTGTTGAATATCCCGCCCTCCACGATGTGGAAAGTGAGCGGCTCCCGAGACGTAGACTTAGGAGGCGAGGTCCTCGTTCAGTTTCTGCGCTGATCATTCGCACATTCACAAGGTCATCCTGTCGAAGTTCTCAGGAGTCATTGTCGAGAGCGGTGTGCGCGTCTCCAATTTCTTCTGAAACACCGCATTTTGTTGAGACGTGTTCCGGGGGACCCGGATTTTCGACATCGCTTAATGTGGACCGTTCCCGTTTTTCGACGTTGCTTAACGTGCCGATCTCCGGGGGACCCGGATTTTCGACGTTGCTTAACGTGTCGAGTCCTCTCATTTCTTTGCCTTATCTGGCCTCGTCTCTTTCTGTCGCCCACTTGCCCTCTGCTTGTAGTTCAATGCCTGTTTCACGCGTGGATTTCTCTCAAAGGAGAATTACACAGTATTTTAGTTCTTTTGCGCCTGTTGAATCCAGGGCGCCACCTCGAGACGGGAGTCCGCGCGAATCCGGATTCTTACCGTCTCTTGCAATCGAACACCTTACCATTTTACATGTGAATCTCGACCGTTACTTGACACACCGAGCGGAGCTTGAAGGTCGTCTTTCCCTTCTCCCTTTTTTTCCCTCCTTAGTTTTGTTGAATGAGACGAAGCTTGATGAGAGCTGTAAATTTCCAGCTCTGTCTAGATACACTATTCTAAGCCGTCGAGATCGTGACGCTCACGGCGGTGGTGTTTTAGCGTTCGTCCGCGATGATCTTGTAAGTTTATTTTCTCCTCTACCTCCCTCCAGAGGTGCAGAAATCGTTTGGTGCATATTTCATTCTTCTTTAGGTCCCGTTTTGATTGCGGCGTGGTATCGTCGACCTCATTACGGAGAGACCGATTCGATATACGCATTTGCTGCGGAGTGGAGCTCCTATTCTAGTGCTGTGATTGGTACTATCGTAATTGGAGATCTCAATTTGCACAACATCCCGTGGTTGCGTTTCTCTCGAATAACTTCGCCTGAGGGGCTTGCAATGCAGAGGTGGCGTGCGTTGCATGGATTCGTAGAGCGAGTCAAACAGCCTACCCGAGGCCCGAATCTTTTGGATTTAGTTTTAACGGATTTGAAGGATAATGTATCTTGTGCAGTTTTGCCGGAACTCGCTGATCATAGGGTAGTGATGTGTTCTCTCTCTTTTCCACCCCTTTCTCTCGAAGATCGTTCTCGGCAGTGTTGGAAATATTCCGAGGCGAATTGGCGTGGCTTGCGTTCTTTTTTGCGTTCGACTGATTGGAGTGCTCTCAGCCTTCTCTCCGCAGATGATGCCGCAGCGCGTTTTGCTGATATTTTAATGCAGTCTATGCGAATGTTCATTCCGAGCATGACGATACAAAATCGTTCGAGCCATCCCTGGTTGACGCCAGAATGCGTAGAGTGTATTCGTCAGAAAGCGGCCGCTGCCGGTAGCGATGCTTTTCCTTCAGCCGTTCGCGCATGCAGTTCCGCGTTGCTTACAGCATATCACGCTTTTGTTGAGAGAACACGTCGTAGATTGAAGTCTTTGCGACCAGGCTCCAAAGGTTGGTGGAATATTTCTCGCGAGCTGATGTCTAAAGTTTCAAAGAGCAGTTGTCCCCCACTTCGTCGTGAGAACGGCTCGTGGAGCGTAGCCGCCGCGGAAAAAGCAGAACTTTTCGCTTCGTCCTTTCGTTCCAAATGGAATGTTCCGGATTTGCAGCTCAATGCCTACTCCTTCCTTCCTGCCCTTGTTGTTCCCCCTCACTCTCTCCCTCCTCTCCGCCTTCGGCGAGCGAAACACGTTCTGTCTGATCTTCGTACTGATAGTGGCACTGGTCCAGATTTGATCCCTGCACGTGTTTTAAAAATATGCGCAGACGAGCTTGCTTTGCCTCTCATTATTTTAACCCGGCTTATTTTGAGAACAGGCGTCTGGCCTAGCATATGGAAATTACATTGGATTCATCCTTTGTTTAAAAGCCGTTCTCAGCACGACCCGAATAATTACCGTGGCCTGCAGCTCACAGCGCAGATTTCCAAAGCAGCAGAGCGATTAATAGCAGAACTCTTTACCCCGCATCTTCTCCGGACCGTGGGCTACGGAGAATTTCAATTTGCTTACACGCCTGGCAGGGGAGCTCGTGATGCCATCCTCTTTTTCCTCTTAGAGTGGCTTCTTGCGTTCTCGCAGCGTTTCCGCATTGCAGTATATTGTTCGGATGTTTCAGGCGCCTTTGATAAGGTCTCTTCTCAACGCTTACTGCAAAAACTTGAGCGGGCAGGAGTCCACCCGCGAATCCTTGCGGTTCTCGCGAGCTGGCTTGACGGCCGTCGTGCGCAGGTCGTCGCTGGAGGCGCGCTTTCGCTTGCCTTCCCCTTGGCCGACATGGTGTTTCAAGGCACTGTGTTTGGACCTGGCTTGTGGAATGTATTCTATGCGGACTCGCACCAAGCTATCTCGAAAACAGGTTTTCGTGAGGTCGCTTACGCAGACGATCTGAATTCTTTTAAGTTTCTAGACAGCAACGTATCTAATCACGACGCCTTTGCAGCCATGCGGCTCTGTCAGGCCGAGCTCCACTCGTGGGGGCAAGCTAACGGAGTTAGTTTTGATCCGAGCAAAGAAAGCATGCACATCTTATCTCCGATTCAACCCGAGGGGGATTCGTTTCGAATTCTGGGTGCTGTCTTTGATGGTAAACTTTTAATGCATGAGACAATCGACGAGTGCGCTCGCGAAGCCGGTTTGCGTTCATTTTCTTTGTTGCACAGTCGCCGATACTTTACCATACGTGAGCTTATTATGTTATATAAAAGCCACGTGTTGTCTTACATCGAATACCGCACTCCGGAAATTTCGCACGCGTCTACCAGTGCATTGCACAAAATAGATGCGGTACAACATCGTTTTCTCCATGCTTTAAGTTTAACTGACGAAGACGCGCTTCTTCGGTTCAATTTGGCCCCCCTTGCTCGCCGGAGGGACATTGCTATTCTCGGTGTTCTTCATCGTTCCGTTCTCGGGTTGGGTCCTTCGCCGCTCTCTGCCTTCTTCTCCCTTGCCCCCGCTCCCTCCCTCCTTCGCTTCACCCGGTCTAGAGGGGCCAGACGTCGTGACCGCATTCTTCGTGACACTTGTCATGCTCGTTCGCCCGACTATCTGTTGCGATCTCCACTCGGAGCTATCCGTTTGTACAACATCCTTCCACAGGCGATCACTGAGGCCAATCTGTGCAAGACTTTCAGTCTCGCCTCCAAGCTTTTGTCGTGCATTGCGTTCGGCAGAGTGTGCCGGCATGGCGCAGTATTTTAAGTTGGAGACAGCCGTTCGCTTTCCACCCGCTCCTCTCCTTCGCTGACTGGAGCGTGGCTTGGTGATTCCCTCTTCCTCCTCCTTTCCCTCCTCTCCCCCTTCCGCTCTTCCTGCTCGTTTTTTCGCATGGTGTCCCTCGTCGCCAGGCGGCCGTTTGCCGCTTGCCTGGAGGTCTGATTTGGTAAGATTGTGTCCGAGGCTGATAAAAAAAAAATAATAAAATAAAAAATAAAAATAAAAAAAAAAAAAAAAAAAAAGCTTGCTGATTTGTTTTTCGATATCGCTAACAATGTGGGCATGGAAATACATTTTTGGATTGCGCATGTTTTGATAATATCGAGAAGAAATATGGAGCAAATTTATATTTACATCGATGTTTGCAGCATGTGCGCACAGATCTGAAAACCGAAAATAAAAAGAAAAATGGGGAGACCGAACATTTAAGGTTATACGCCAAGAATAACGACCGTATTTTGACGCAGTTATTGGTCATCAACATGAATGCCGAGCGATTCAGAGCTCGAAACGTTTGTGAATGAGATATTAATACGAAATATGGGTTTCCCAACAATTGAGAAATCGAATTAGAATCCACCAGAATTTGCAAATATTAAAAATTTATTTCCCAGATGAAATAAATATCATCCGCATCAATTATTAAAAAATTTGTTCGAGAAATTCAATGCAACGGAACTCATGGCACTAATATGTGAAATAACGTCTGCTCGAACAAAGGGTAGGTACGTTTCGATCGAATTTTTAACCATCGATATATCGAAATGGCCAAAACGAAAGGTTTCGAGTCGAGACGACGTACACGACGCAGTGTCAGAAAATTCATCTCAATTAATAAGTTTGGATTTCTCGAGTATTTTGAAACCTTACAAAAAGCATGGCTCACAAAACACGTATTTGATGCAATCATCTTCTGTTGTCAACGGGCGATATAACAGAGTATGTTATGATACCTACATACAAGTTGAATCGTCATTATGAAAATCTTTCCGACATGAAAACAATGCTCAAATTGGCGCAAACAAAAACAACATCAGACGTTCAGAACGTATGCGCAAAATTGTACGTATGATATTTCCGGCACATGTTTCCACGGAATTCTTCCACGTACGTTTCGGTCATGAAAAAAAACATACAGAAATGTTCACCGTCATTATGTGCAAACAACAAACCATTCTGTATGTTGGTGTTCATGAAAACTGTACACGAAGCCTTTCCTTGACCGCATTCCCGTAGAGCCCTCAGCTGTAAAATAGTGGAAAAACCCGAAGCCAAGGCAAAAACATTCAAAGAAATAACGAACTGTCCGTGACTCGGCCACAAAGAACATTTCATTACAAAATAAGAAATCAAATGCATGGAACATTGATCAAAAACTCACTTTTTGTACTGCTTCACCACATCAAGTACCGTTCCACAATGCGATGGGAGCTTCGAATAACATTCGCATAAGGAATTCTGTATCGCGATCCAAGCTCAAAGTTCTGTAAAAAACATGCAAACATGACACAAAGTTTCAAATTCATAAAATAACTAAAACACTGAAAAATGCACGTAAACTATTATCCGATAATATTTCCGATAAAACAATCGGCTGAAACAAGGCAATTTTATGAAATATTATGAAAAAAACCTGCTCGCGCTTTACGCCTTGTTTACGATGACATCCTATACAAAACAAAAAATCCAAATGTCGGCAAATAAAGATTTCACGCTTTTGTTTACTGTTCCTCATGCACTGTTTGCCTGTACTGCAGAAACGCAAACGTAACAAACCGCGATTGAATCCAAAATCCGCACTGTTCTAAAACGAATCATGAAAATTAGATGTTGCGCTGATGAATCAGTTTTATCGATCAATTTCAAAATAATGTTTCTCCTGTCGAAACTATACACACTTCCTCAACACTAATTATGGTTCTGCAATATGTTTTTCGTTTCGTTTTCTTTATTTCGTTCATGGTTTAACAACAATTATATGCTTAGTCTCACAACATTTTGTTTTCTTTGTTCCACCTGCATTTTCTTTAGTTCCATTATTTTCGGAAAAATATAATTTATGTCACAAATTTAACAACAACATTCTATGTCTTGATTTTCCTTGTTGTTTTTTTGATTTTCATTTATATATATTGTTTGGTGGAATATTCAGACACACAACTGCTTTAATCGCCGTTGTGATGTTTTCTCTTGCATTTACCACCTAAATTCTGATTGATTTGTATTTGTTATTTTTTTATTCTCTATATATAATTTAAACATATCCCACTTTATTTACACCACTATTTTCACTCGAATATCAGATTCACTAAATCGAGGATTTGCGGTTTTGCTCCGTCTGCAAACAACTGTAATTAAAATTGTACATGGTTTTTTGTTGTTCCTTGATTTATAAATGCATTACTCACGGCATACATCTAATTCCTTCGCATTCTCGAATTACAATCTGCTCAAATTTGTAAATTTGAAGAACTACAAATTGAATGTGCGTGAAAATACGAAGCAAATTCTAATGCCATAATAATGGGGAATACCGAAACAAAAACATTGAACACTGGAACGGTTCAAAACGATAATATTCTCGTTGTTTTATCATTTTCTTGTAAAATATGATGTGTTTCGATTTTATCTTTAGGCACAAAAAATGCTTGAATTGCGTCGCTGTGAATTTTTGCTGTTCTGCTCCTGGAATTTTAACCACATGTAATGCAATTCTTTATTCGATTTTTATGTCGAAAATACTAATTTTTGAGCAATTCTGATTTTAATATATTTTACATTAAATGAATATTTCGGAATTCATTTTATTTTCTCGACAACAAATTTTGTTGCTTTTTTTATGTAAGAGAAATGTGAATTTGAAAAAACTACCAAATTCATTTTTTTTCCTATAAATGCATATTCATGACATGCACTGAATTCCTTTGCATCTTGTCTTATTGCCATTGAGGTTTTCTCCCTAAATCAGTGGTGCGCTGGCGCATAAACGCATTTTTTTATTGGTAAGCCGGCCAACTGGCTTCACCGTGTTTACGCCGAACAATTTGTTTTTCCCGCGCGCGGTCTTTCCTAATGCCGCGACCAAAAACATCAAATTTCTCTGTCTAACACAAAATTCAAATTCTGATTATGACTCAGAGACTAAGATGCCGAACTGTAGCAAACTAGAAACATGAAAACGTACGTATAGAAGCAACACTGACAAAAGGGATAAGGTCGACAATAACCGAGACGACAACATATCTACTACTACTAAAAAACTACTTCTACTACTACTACTACTCTTACTACTTGGACTGATCTCACTACAGCCTCTACCACCACTACTTTTGATATACTACATATCACTTGAGCCACAATCTAATTCCTTATCACAGCCTGATATGACAACCGCAATATTAATTTTCGAAGAACTACTCTCTTGTTGGAACCCAAACGAAGTAACTTCCGAATTTATACTTGTTTTGTGAGAAAATTAACTCGCACATTAATACTTGTTGTGTCGGTGGAATATGAATATTAACTCGGAAATTAATACTTTTTGGAAGGGAGATGTGCACACCCGAGCTCACACATTAATTCTTTTGTAACTCGTGATTCCAATGTTGTCGATATATATATATATTTATATATATAATATATATATTATATATATATATATATTATATATATATTATCTGTGTGTGTGTGTGTGTGTGTGTGTGTGTGTGTGTGTGTGTTATATATATATATATTATATATATATATATATATATAATATATATATATATATATATATTATACATGTACGCATGTATGTATGTTTGTATATGTATATGCGTATGTATATGTGTATGCTTTATATGTATGTACACACACACACACACACACACACACACATATATATATATATATATATATATATATATATATATTTACACACACACATACACATACACATACACATACACACTCACACACACACACACACACACACATATGTTGATTTCGTTCTGTCTACATATATATCCCCCGAAAAGCTTCGAAAGGGCTGCGGGGAAGCTGCCGGCACGCGTGTAGGAGCGACTCGGAACATCCTTCTCGGGACATGCTGCAATCTGAAACAAGGCGCTGCAAGGCTTCTTGCTCGGCGCGTCAGTAGTTCTGGGCCAGCTGGTGCTGCCCAGTTCATGCGTGTAACGTAATGTGATGCAATGGTGTGTACTGTATGTATGAATGTATGTATGTATGTATGTATGTATGTACGTCTGCATGTGTGTATGTATGCATGCATGCATGTATGTATATATCGGAGGCTGGGGGGTGAGATCACAGTGAAACGGAACCCCCCACCGGGAAATCGGTTTCGGTTTCGTGTTCGTGTCGTGCGAGCGAAGCGAAGCTGCGCGTGATCCTAGCTATGCCGAAGTAAGAGCGAAGTCCGTTCCCGTCCGCCCGTGGCTGGGAGGTGTTCCAATTGGGCTGGGTGGTGTCCCGGGTGTCCCGGACTTACGTTTCCCATCCGCCGGTGGCCGGGCGGTGTCCCACTTGGGCCGGGCGGTGTCCCGGGCGTCCCGGGCGTCCCGGCGCTAACCCATGTCGCTAATTTCAGAATTTATTTTTTTTTCGGCGCCTGCGGCGGGCTTTCTTATCCAATCCACCTTATCTTCTCCAATTCATCTTGTCCAATCCAATCCATTTTACCTTATCCAACCCATCATGTCCTTTCTTATCTTATCCCACCCAATCCAATCCACCCAACCCAATCCATCAATACATTTGTTTCTGCGCCTGCGGAAGGCCAGTCCAATCCATCATATCTTATCCAATCCATTTCTTCCAACCATCTTCTCTTACTCCATCCGTCTTATCCCATCCAATCCAATCCACCCAACCCAATCCATCAATTCATTTTTGTCGTCGCCTGCGGCGGGGTTTCTTATCCAATCCAGCTTATCTTCTCCAATCCATCTTGATCAGCCAATCCATCTTATCTGATCCAACCCATATTGTCCCATCTTATCTTATCCCACTCATCCAAAGTGAGAGAGAGAGAGAGAGAGAGAGAGAGAGAAAGAGAAAGAGAGAAAGAGAGAGAGAGAGAGAGAGAGAGAGAAAAATGCGATCACGGTGACAGGCAAGAGGTCAGTCAGAGTGGACATTTGATCTCAATCCCCCCCACCTCCTTATCGCCCGCAGGCCGGTCGTATATATATAAATATATATATATATATATATATATATATATATATTATATATATATATATATATATATATATATATATATATATATATATATATATATATAGATATAAACAAATATATGTATCCGCCGGCCCCCTTGTGGGGCCACCAGGCTGCGAGGCACGGGTTCGCAGTTTCCAGTACCAGTTGTAGCTTGTAGTTTCCAATGTTACAGTTCTGCTTCTTGCTGGTTACTGTAACTAGTTGATTGACCGCGCGAGGGGGGGGGGGAGGCCCAAACAGGACTTTTTAGCACCCCCTGGGCGCGTTGTCTGAATTGCTGGGGAGGCTCGAAATCGACACCCCTCACGCAGATCCGCGGGGTCAGGGTCCAAAAACACAGGGGATTTGCAACATTTCTGAAATTCGGTGCCACCCATCACGCAGATCCGCGGGGTCAGGGTCCAAAAACACAAACAAAGGATTTGCCACATTTCTGAAATTCGGTGCCACCCCTCACGCAGATCCGCGGGGTCAGGGTCAAAAAACACAGGGGATTTGCCACATTTCGGAAATTCGGTGCCACCCCTCACGCACATCCGCGGGGTCAGGGTCCAAAAACAAAGGGGATTTGCCACATTTCTGAAATTCGGTGCCACCCCTGACTCAGATCCGCGGGGTCATGGTTTAAAAACACAAGGGATTTGCCACATTTCTGAAATTCGGTGCCACCCCTCACGCAGATCCGCGGGGTCGGGGTCCAAAAACAAAGGGGATTTGCTACATTTCTGAAATTCGGTGCCACCCCTCATGCAGATCCGCGGGGTCAGGGTCCAAAAACACTGCTACTGACAGCTAAACTCCACGCCAGGGAAGTGCTGATCATAACATGCGATGTTCTTCATTCCTCCCTCCTCCTCCTCTTCCTCACCCTCCTCCTCCTCCTCCTCCTTTTTCTTCTCCTCCTCCTCATCTTCCTCCTCCTCCTCCTCCTCCCTCGCCCTTCCCCCAGTCGTGCGGGTCGGCACCACGCCGCACGTGCGCATCTCAACGTGCACCGCAAAATGGTCGATTGAATCAGTCCACTTAGTTCTCGGACGGCCAATTCTGTGGAAGCCTTTTGGACGCAGCTGGGAGGACTTAGGATGATGCAGGAGGACTCGGGAGGACTCGTGGATTCTAGCGGCACCTTTTCCATCGGGATTTCTTTCCAAATCCTATAGAAAACAATTTTCATCGTCCGCCTAGCCACTCCTACCTACCCTCCCAGACGTGCCTCGCGAGGCGAGTCAGATACAACGCATGCTGTATCACTCTGTTTTTACTCTCCAGCGCCTGCGAGGGCCACTATGGCCCGGTGTTGGGTGCAGGCCAGCCTCGATCAGACACCTGCAAGCACCGTCGACAAGCGGCCGAGGCTCTCTACCACAACCCAGTCACTGTTCCTGGTGGGCGACGGGAGGGAGGGCTTGGGGTTTAAAAAATCGGAGCCCACCGCCACCTGAATTATTGAAGTCAGGCCCATGCCAGACTTCCCAAAACGCGGAACTGTCAACATAATTGTCTAACAGACTGTCGGCTCGCCTCGTGTGCGGTCACACGACGCGCAGACTGTCGGCTGGCCAAGGACGGGGCGGGTCAATCACAGTAGCTCCCAGGATCCGATAGACGAAGTTGGCGACGTCGAGGAAGGCTGGAGACGTTCTCTCGTCTTGCTCCTGGTCTCCTTTGTCACGGCGGCCTTGCGTGCTCGTTGACTTCGAGATTCGCCATGAAAGGTCATCGACGGGAGAAGTGGAGCACTTGGATGGACAACGTCAGCCCGTGACTCCAACGCTTCAATGAAGATCTTAGAGAGTGGACTTCGAGGTATTTCACGCAGGGCCGCTAGCAAGGCTGTCCGAGGGTGTCCGAGGAAAGCGAGCCCAACCTGCTTCACGTTGTCGGGTAGCTTGGCGTCGTGGCGGCACAGCAGGAAGTCCTTCGTGTACCTCTGGACGCTGCTTAGTACACTCCATCGGCCCCGGCGTCGGATCTCTTCCAATGTTCGCCTTCCCGAGGCCGCGTCGGTCGAGAGCTGGCTGTGGCGGACTTTTTGTACGGAGGCCCGCCGAAGGCGATGTCCAAGTCGTTGAGCGCCTTCCACCAATGTCGCCTGTACTCGACGGTAGAGATCGGGAAGAAAGGCTCGCCGACCTTGCGGTGCTCCCGGACGCCTAGCAACATGTCTTCGACGTAAACTTTGCCCAGCAGCACTCCTTGATTCGACCGTGTTTTGGACTTTTCACCTCTCTCGCGGACTCCCAAGACCAAGGCGGCCCTCGTATGGTCGCCATATACGTCCTCCATGCAAAGCTGAGCTCAATCTTGCTCTCGAATATAAGCGTCCTCAGAAACCATGACCGCGAGTGCTGAGAAGAGATGCCCATTCCTGATCATCTGAAGAACCACCGCGGCGATACCTTCTGAAGACAGAGGTCTACCTTCGCGAGAAAGACCAAGTCGGTGCCAGGTAAGTAGGGCTCTCGCGGTCTCGGGCATGTGCTGCTTGTGCCCTCGAAAGATATGTGTGAATCCTGATGCCAAATGGCTCGCCTTGGCCAAGGAACCCTCTCGTAAGTGGCAAAAATCACCAAAATAATCTGCCATAGCCCGGTCTCGTTCGTCAAGTGTATTAAACGGAACCCGTTCATATCTCATCTGAATCAAGAACTCACGTACAGCTGCCAAGTCGAGTGCATTCGTCTTGTCGTCAACTGCGCGAACTTGCAAACGATTCACTCCTCCGGCGACACGCCCCAAGGCAGGTAAATCAAGAGCACCGTCCCAGGCGCGTCCTCCACGACTGCATAAGGGATTGAGGGCCTTCGGCATCGCTCTGGCGAAGCAGATCAAGTTGAACATCATGATCGCGCAGCTCAGCGTCCCTGGACTTGTCCGCCTGGCACTGGTGCTTCTCAGAGGTCGTGTTCGCGGCCCCATCCTCAACTTCGGCAAGAAGCGGAGCAGCTTGATCGGGAAGCCCCTCCACCGGTGGGCACGCACTGTATCGCCCGCCACACCGACCCCCTCCTGGCGGCTGGGGCCGTCCGCGAAGTTTAGCTCGCTCGGCACGTATCGCCAGGAAGGTCGAAGCCCCGTGGCCAGGGTGATCGCTGCAGCTCGTCGGCATAGTTGAAGGAGGGGGTGGTCGCTGGAGCGCCCCTTTGAGAACTCTCCAAGAGTCACCGTGCTGTCCGTGAAGAAGAGGATGCGGGTGTCCCAGTTCTCCCGAGCCCTCGATGCATGTCGGAGAGCTGCCAGCGCCGCCCGCGCCTCCAAGATGTTGTTGTGCTCGATCTCCTTCCACTTTCCCGCGAACAGGAAATGCCGCCTCGAGAGGGCCGTCCAGATCTTGTCGAGGATCGGCGCGGGCGCCTTCGACCCTGGAGGTCCTGGCGCCGACTCGTCCATCGGAGGAGCCGTCTCGGCACTGGGGGGCCGGGGGCTCGCCCTGCCACCGCCGCGGCTTAGTCGAGGCAAAAGTCTCGAGGATGCGAACAGGCTCGTGTCGTCCAAAGTACCCCTCGCCGTGTCGACCACGAAGGTGCTGGAACGCGTGGTTGCAGCGCTTCCCCAGGGCCTTCAACTCTGGAGCGTTGGTGAGGAAGGAGGTTGGCTTCTTCCAAGGCGTGCCGAAACGGCAGTAGTCCGTCGTGACCTTCACGAGGGAGTGGGCCTTCACGAACTCGATCATCGGCGGGAGCTCCACCATCATGGAGGACGCGGGGCTCTCGAGGCTGAAGAGGATACCCTGCTTCAGGCACTCCGAGGCAATCTCGATGGCGACGAGACAGAGGTAGTTCCCCGTCTCCACAAGCCGCGCAACTCTCCCTTCCAAGTGCGGCCGACCCCAAATATGTCGACGGTCTCGAACCTTCGGCTGACGGGCCCGGCTGAACGACGAGCACGGCGGTGCAAGGTGGACGCGCCAGCAGCACTTGGCACGGGTCCGTCGGATCAGGATTGCCACCCGCGCGGGGTCTGACATGTCGAAGAGGGGGCCCATCTCGATGTCCCAACTCTCTACCCATGATAAACGCTTCTCCCTGATGACGGAGTCGAGGACGCCCGCGCCCGAGAAGAGGGGCAGGAAGCCAGGGCGCCGCGGCGCACGCTGCCGTGCTACTCGCTTCGCCAAGGATCGGTTCGCGTTGCCCTGCGCGTTGTCCTCGTGGAGTGTCTCCGACTCCTCGGCCTCCGAGTAGGCGGTCTCCAGCTTCACGTACCACCCTCGGCGCTCGGCCCAGCGGGCCTCCGCCCTCGCCTCCGACGGCGTGGTGTCAGTGGCGATCACCCCGTATCCCTCGTCTGAGGCATCCGTCACGTGCGCCCACTGGTTCCACCTCGCCTTCAGGTCGACCGAGAACAGCGGGGGCAGGGCGACCGGCGACGCAAGCTCGGCCTTGACTCCTGACCACAACGGCTGAGACTGATCCCTGCCCACCTCGCTGATGAACTGGTAGGAGACCGAGGGGATAGACAGCGCAACGCGAGATGGGAGTAGCATCCAGACCCGGTTCCCGATCAGGCACTGCAAGTCGTAGGAGGTGGCCGACCCTCTGCGAAGAATGGCCCTGGTAGCCGCAGCTACCTTCGACTGCTTGGCGGGCAGAGATCTGAGGAAAGAGTTCGTCGTGATCTGTGCTCCCAATGACGCGGAGACCCCGTGCTCGACCACGTCCTTGTGCACCTTGAAGCTGGCTCCCTTGATCGCCTTCTTCTACTCGAGCAGGGTCTGGTGCGCCTTCAGGTCGTCGCGCTTGGCGTTGCTGTCGTCGAGCTCGCCCGCCGCGACGTCGTCGATGAAGAGCCAGAAGAGCCTCCTGAAAGCGTCGAACTGCGGAGTGCGAGTCCCGCCCACGAGCTGGCCGCCAGGCTCGAGGCCGACCACGCCGTGGTGGATGACGTCCTGCAGCGTCGAGTGAGCGAAAAAGACGGACCAACTCCGACCCATAGGAAGTACCTTCAACGCCAAGTACGGCTTCGCGGTGTCTACCTCGTCGGCCCAAGCGAAGCCCTTGGACATGGCGAAGTTCTTCGACTCGGTCGGAGAGATCCCCGCGAGGACGAACCGAAGGTGTAGCCAGGACGGCGTCAAGATGGTACAGAAAAGTCGGGCAAGTCGCCTTGCGCCACTGTGAAGATCTGATCTCCAATCATATCGTCGGTCAGCTCGATGTTGGCCATTGAAATCGGACTGCCCAGCGGGGCCCGGAGTGGGGTGCGCCAGCGGAGGTTGCATCGCCGCAAGTCCCACGCAAGCCTGGGTACCCGTCGCCCCGCCTCCTGCTGCTTCAGCACCGTGAAGACCGACGCTGTCTCTAGAATTTGCTCGCACGTCGCCAGCATGCCCGCCTCCCAGAGTCGGGCCGCCAGCAGCAAGAAGTTGTTCTTGTCTTGCAGCTCGGGGGACATGAAGGCCTTGGCGTCGTCGTACTTCACCCAGTCGACCTCATCGTCCCTCTCGATCATCTGGCCCGGGAAATTGAGGAAGCCCGCTACTGTTGGGGACGCCTTCGTGATGTCGACCGGCGTAGCCCCAGCCAGCGGCAAACTCACCTTCCGCTGGGAGGCAAGGGCAGATGTCTCCTCGCTGAAGTTCTACTCCCTTCTGCTTGGTGTCGTTCGTAGACTTGGTAAGCTGCGCGACCGCGTCCTGCGACGGCATCTCCTCGGCGGCAACCCACGTGCAAGTCCGCTCCCACACGCGCTTCACCACCTCTCGAGACATCGGTGAAGCAGGGGCCCATGTTAAATGGACCCGAGAAAAGCAAGGGATCCTCTCCAAGACGGTCTCCACATTTCCCTGGTGAAGGCCGTTGAGTGCGAGGATGGCCGAATTGACGGAGTCCACCACGAGGGCGTCCGTCGCCCGCTCTGGCCTCGCAATGCCGCTCGGCCACTCCAGAAATGACACCAAGGAAGGCAAGCTGCTTCTGGATGGTGGAAGGACGGGGCTATGCCCCCTCCGCGTCCCTGGGCCCCTCTTGGGCCTTCGCCAGGTACTTGTTGAACAAGGCCTTCTTCTCCAGCCTGAGCCTGACCTCCTCGTCGGTCCCCGGCATCGTGAGCTCGTTCTCGTCCCAGGCCACCGCTTCGTGCTGGTCGCAGAGCCCCCGCTGGACCTTCGACTTCCACTTTTGACCCTGCTGCCCCCTCGGCTGCTTCCAGTCCGACTGCTGGTGGGCGTTCTCGAAGGCGAGCTGCAATCCATGCGTCTGGCGACGCAGGATCTCGCAGGCCGAGCTGTTGATGAGGTCCTCCTTCTGGTCGACGATCATCTTGTCCAGGAGCATAGCGAGGAGCAAGAACTCCTGGGCCGCGTGGCACGTGTCCAGCTCCTTCTCGGCGATCCAGGACCTGGCCGTCTCGGTCGCAGCCCTGCCGCCCTTGGAGATGCAGGCCAAGTACTGCGGCGCGATCCTCGCCTTCGTCCCCGACGAGTTCCAGCCCTCGATGTCCTTGTACTTGTGGAGGTGCTCCATGAGGGCTCCGCGCGGGTCGAGTCTCCTTCTCGATGACCTCGGTCAAAGCCTGCGCCTGACTGCTGGCAGGGCCGCCGCTTGACGCTGCGCCCGACCTCATCTGGGGCGTCAGCCACGCGGGGTCGCGCGTCGCAGCTCCCTGCGTTGCAGCGTCCGTCTGCGCGATGGACTCGTGCTCCTGTAGCCTCCCCAAGAGAGCGTCGATCGACGAGTTAATGTCTTGCGCCCTCCTCGGCGAGTCCAGCTCGGCCTCCCGCTCCGCGCGAGGGGCCGAACTGGTCGGGCCCCCCGCGAGGCCTCCCGAAGAAGGGGGCGTCCCGTGCTGCTTCAGCTGCGAGATCTCCCTCGCGAGCTCCGACTGGCTCTGCGCTGAGGAGGCCAGAATCTCCGGCATCTGGACGTCCTCCCCGACCTCCGAGACGCTGCGCCCGAACTCGCGACCGGAACCCGAGCCGTCCGACTCGCTGTCCGAGTCCAGCCCCGCAGACTTCATGGCCAGCCGGCGCAGCTCGGATCCCTTCTTGAGGAGGCCCCAGAGGAGGAAGGCCCCCGCGGCGATCAGGCACATGAGCTCGAAGTCCAGGTCATCGAGGTGCTCGCTGAACTCCTCCAAAATCTCGCTGGCGTACTCGCTGAACGAGGCCAACTCTCTTGCGGCCGAGTCTAGCCCGTGGAGCGCCGACCAGTCCTTGAGCCGCTTCCCGACGACGTAGATGACCCACGATGCTCCGCCCCAGTAACCCAAGGTAGTCCACGAGATGATACCACCGATGACGTTGACCGCCGTCCCGACGAAGGGGAGCCGCCCCTTGCGGTTGCCTCCCTTCTTGGGCACCGGTATGGAGGTCAAGGTCGCTCGGTTGTTCCGCTTCCGCACCACGCTCGCGGACTGCTTCTCGATCTGAATGAGGTCGACGTTCGAGAAGCCTGGCACGTCCGCGTAGTCGATGTCCTGCTTGGGCGTGGGGCTCACCTTGCACTTGTCGCGCACGTTGACCACCTGCACCCTCTAGCGAGGGTCCGTGGCCGTCCAGTGAAGGTCGGCGTTCTTCTGTAGGAAGACCCTCTCCACCAAGAGCATCACCACGCCCCGTCCTTTGGTCCCGTTGCCAGGGGAGGCCTTGACCGTGTAGTAGACCCAGCACCGCTTCTGAAACGACATGCAAAGCTCGTCCACTCCGTCGCTCTCGATATCGTGCTCGTCGCAGTAGTGACCGTCGAACTGGTCCGTGGGGTCAGCCCAAGGCAGCAGGCCCTCGGGCACGAAAATCTCGTCCCCAGGCTCGAAATCCTGGTAGTAGTAGTCGTCGGCCACGGACCCTGACCCGTAGGAGTCCAGCTCCTTCCAGAAGATGAGACTCCCGAGGAGGCCCGCGGCCCAGCGCGGGAAAGCCGTCGCTCCCCGCGACGTGGGCGGGCACCAACGCCCCCCGCTTGCACCCGACGAGGGCACGTCTGGGGGGCTCGCTCGCCCGAAAACTTGAGCCCAGAAGCGAACAACGGTTTCTGCTCAGCAGACGGGGGGAGGAGGGGGCATAGGCAAGATAAAAACCGATCGACGATCATACATTTGCGTGGAATCCAGAGGCGCTCCATTTAGTCACAATGATTCCTTATAAAATTCTATGCAACAATGGTGATCTGTTGCACACGGTTGCTGTGGTGCACACAAGCGCCGTGGTGTACAGAGTCGTTTTGGTGCACGCGGGCATTGTGGTGTACACTGGTGCTGTGCTGCGCACGGCTGGTGTGGTGTACGCAGGCGCTGTCGTGTACACAAGCGCCGTGGTGCACGCAGGCATTGGGGCACACACTGGCGCTGTGTTGCACGCGGTTGCATTGGTGTACATAGACGGTGTGGTGTAAACAGGAGCTGTGGTGCACGCAGACACTGTGGTGTACACAAGCGCTGTGGTGCAAATCGCAACCTAATGCTGCTGCTACCCGTCTTTGGCCATTCACAAGCATTCCCAAACGCCGCCGGCGCGAAACTTGACGTCGTCGGCCCCTCCCCCCCCCCGATGACGGCCGTCATCGGCCCGGAAAAAAAATCAAGCTCCAAACGGGGGTACTAGGGGTATGGGGGGGTCCCGGGCTAGGTCCTGGCGGGTCCCGGGAAATGTCGCCAGCGGGGTGTCCAAAGAAATCTCACCTATGGTGGGGGGGTGGTCCTGGGTCAGAATACGGCCCCCTTCTGGGATCCCACCGGGTCCCACAAAGTCAGCACTCATCAAACATAGAATGAACAAATGTGCTTGTCTGATATACGAGCGTAGTGCTGAATATCATAGCCGAGTGATGCGAGTACATGAGGTTGTAAAAGAAGAAAATGGGACCATCAACATCGTCCTGTCGCCCGTGCGACGTCGTGGCTTTACCAATGCGCTTGTGCTTTGTTGCCATTTGGTTCGGAAATAAACGGGCTGCCGCACATCATTGCTGGTATTTGGTGCAGATCGCGGTGACCCGACTCGACGGCCCCAATCTGGTTCCACCATGCATCTGCGGGCCAGCTCGATAGGATCATCGCGCCCAAGATAGTCTTATGACATCGGCATGCCCAGATATCCTCCCACAGCCTCCAAAAACACCCGAGAGTGCCTCAAGACGCCCATTACAGGCCAGCATGTGCGCCCACCACGCCTCCAAGAAATGAGAACACTACCAGGCAACACCACGGCCGCGCCACTTTTGATTATCGTGGCTCCGCTTCCCACATGGCCCCAATTGGCCCCAAGATGAATAGACCGAGCAATTTTGGAAGAACACGGCATAGCTTTCCCGTGCGTACTTCGATACTTCGCTGGCGCGGTCGCGGGATTTCGAAAGCAACGAATCAAAACACGCTGACGGCAATCCTAACACATATGCGCGATAAGCGCATCGGCCTCCGCTGAGCGAAACATTATCAGGCAACCCTCGAGCCCGAGATACGATATGCAATTGCTGAGAACAAGCCGCTCAGGTGAAAAAACGGGTGCGAATAATCACAATTTGAAGCATTGTGCACGCAAGCAATGCCAAATTCACGGCCATGCGATTATTTATGTTTTTTTGCCGTCCGGATGCCCGTAATAATAATAATAATAATAATAATGCCCACCGCCTTCACAACCAACGCACGAATCAGAACGGCTTCCGCTGGGATGCGGGTTATCAAGTTACGTGGGAGCCACGTATGCAATCTCATTGGCTTGCTCTCAGAAGAAACTATGCACTCACAAAACAACGTTGAACATGTTTTGGCGCGGAATGCGTATATATATATATATAACGAACGATTAAACACGAACCGTGAACCTGTGGAACCGTGTCAAATCCGTCCACTATTTGTGACAAGGCCGGGACACTTGAGTATACGATTCGTCGCAGGAGACACAATTCTCAAAATAGGCTTGCCCTATAAGAATTCTAACTCAAACAATACTAATTGGTCCGTTGCCCCCCATCCGTAATTCCTGTGCCCACTCCTAATTCCTATGGCTATGGCTATGCCTCCCCCCTAACTCCCATACCTATTCTCCGAATATCAGCTAGCGTTGACTCCGAATAGATAGGAGGACAGGAGGAGGACGAGAGGAGGATGGAGGACGAAAGGAGGACGGGAGCAGGACGGGAGGAGGACGGGAGGAGCAACATCAAGCAAGCGCAAGCAAGCAAGCGGAGGCAAGCAAGCGCAAGCGAGCAATAACAAGCAAGCAAGAGCCAGCGATCAAGTGCAAGCAAGCAATAGCAAGCAAGAGCAAGCAAGCGAGAGCAAGCGCGCAAGAGCAAACAAGCAAGTGCCATTGGAAAAGGGGGGGTGCCATTGGAAAAAGGGGGGGGGTGCCATCGGAAAAAGGGGGGGGGCTGCTAAAGACCAATTACGGGTTCTCCAAGTAGGCTTGCCCCATAGGAGTTTTAACTCAAACCCTACTAATTGGTCCGTTGCACCCCCCTAATTCCTATGCCCCCCCCCCTAATTCCTGTGGCTATGCCTATGCCGATGCCTCCCCCCTAAGTCCTATGCCTGTTATCCAAACAGGCTTGGCCTATGTGAGTCCTAGCTCATCATAAGTAATTGGTCTTTAGCACCTCCCCCCTTTTTCCAATGGCACCCCCCCTTTCTCCAATGGCACTTGCTTGCTTTCTCTTGCGCGCTTGCTCTCGCTTGCTTGCTCTTGCTTGCTATTGCTTGCTTGCACTTGATCGCTGGCTCTTGCTTGCTTGTTATTGCTCGCTTGCGCTTGCTTGCTTCCGCTTGCTTGCTTGCGCTTGCTTGAATTTGCTCCTCCCGTCCTCCTCCCGTCCTGCTCCCGTCCTCCTTTCGTCCTCCTGCCATCCTCCTCTCGTCCTCCTCCTGTCCTCCTATCTATTTGGAGTCAACGCTGGCCGGTATGAATGGAACTCGAACTTTAGAATTGACACGATCTGCCAAAAAAAGTGTCAATGTGCCGCATAACAGACAAGAAATCTCAGCCTCGATGGGACTGGTGCTATAGGATGAAGAGAGAAAGTCAACAATCTGTGCCGTGCATGAGCATGACTTGCCAGACGGTGACTATGGACAGAAACATCCAATAAAACCCAGGAGAGAATTGCAAACCGCTGCAGGCAACATCTCCAACCAATATCGCAGTGACCTCCTTCCACGCCGCCTCCTTACCAATCCTGTCGCTCACGCCCAGGTGTAGGTGTCAACGGCATCGTCTTCAACACGCGAGCTGACGTATGAACGGAACGAACAAATTCTTCAACACTTTTCGATCATGCGTGGCTCAACCCGCAACTAGCTGCGAAGAAGAGAGCCTCGTGTCCGTCTCGTCTCCAATCATCGACACATTTCACAGATGAGCGCTACTTGTGAGGATGCTACAATAACAAAAAGATACTCAAATGGGGGAGCAAGAGAATTATGAGGATAATGGTTGTGAGGGGTGGGAGCGGTGACAAAGACAAGGACGATGGGGACATTCCGGGGCTGGCTTGTTCGAGCTTGGCTAGCTTGACTGCGCTTTTCATTCCCCTTCTCCTTCCATATGATTACTCCTCCTCCTCCTCCTCCTCTTTCCCTCCCCCTTCCTCTCTCACCTATCCGCTTTCATCCTCCTCTCCCTTCTCCATCGGTCTTCCTTGGTACCAACCTCCCCCTGAAGCATTATCAGACGTCTTCGTAAGCCGTGCCTAGCGTTTCTTTTGAGACGACCTTACAAGTTACTACCCTGAAGCTAAAAAGCTCTAGCCATTACAAGGGTGGAGGGCTTATGGTTTTTGAAATGCACCTCTCGCCTTGGCGCAACGGACCTTCGTTTCAAATTATCCCCACAATTACAAGGATAGAGGGCATCAAGAATGCGGCCCTCGCCGTAGCACCGCGCACACTTTTTTCAAAGTCCCTGGCAACTGCAAGGATGGAGGGCCGATGGTGTCCAACAAAAAGCTCTCCCCGAAGCGCCGCGGGCACTTGTCGATAAAGCTGCCACCAAGTGCAGGAATTGGGGGCAAGTGGTCTTCAACATGCGACTCTCGCCGCAGCGGCGCGCACACTCGTCTTAACCAAATCCAGCTGTTACCGGGGTGGCAAAGGGGGGGGGGAAGATGTGGCTCTCGCCCCAGCGCCGCTCCCACGCCCTCGCCCGCATCGTACGACTCAGTACTGGCACGCAATGACGTCGAACCTGGCGTGCGCTCCCACTTAGCGAACGAAAAGCGCCCGCGTGTACGGCCCCGCTCCCGCAGACGCGGCGAAGGAACACACATGCGCCGCGCCCTATCATGACCGCATTTGTGTGTTGCCGTGGGTGGGGTGGGTTTGTGTGGAAGGAAGACTGGGGTGGGGCAATGCTTGATGTGAATCGAAACTGTAGTTCACTGGTTGGCACGAGGCCCCGCTTCCAACAATATGGGCGATCGGAAAGCACGCGCCTCGTCCAAGCGAGAACGCCAAAGGAGACATGGCGCCTGGGCGAGAGCGACAATTACCTGTATCTGGCGCGGTCCCGATCCCAACGATCTGGCAAACAACAAACCATGCGCCGCGCCCACGCGCGAGGTACATGAGGACAAACCAGCGCGGCGCTGGGGGCGAGCACAACATGTCGCCCTTTCGTGCGCTGTGCGCGCCGCGTCTCAGTCCTGCACCTCATGTTGCAACGACGGCAGCCACATGTCCATGGTGAAACTGACACACGTAGAAGGGTGGGGAGGGGGGCATCCGCGTGGGCTGGCTAAGGGGCCGCTGCTCGGGAGAGCACGGGGTATGCACGAATCCTCAACGAATGAAGATGGACAGGGCGGGGATGAGCTGGAACGGAGGATGAGAACGGGGGTGAGTTTCTATACCTTCTCCTCCTCCTGCTCCCTTCCGTCTCCTTCATCCCTTATCCTGCCGCATCCCTCCTGTTATCTCATTGCCTCCCCGGGCGGGACGACAGACACATCGCAACAGAAACGCGCGCGCGCGTGTGTTGTGTGTGTGTGTGTGTGTGTGTGTGTGTGTGTGTGTGTGTGTGTGTTTTGGGCTTCATGGGAGCAGGAGATGGAGAAGAGGAGGCTCAGCGCCCAGAGCACCAAAGGCAAAGGGAAGGGTCCCTCCCTGCAGGACACAGGCAAACGACCAGCTCACTCCTCCTGTCCCAGCAACGACCCCTCGCGGCAGCGGTGGTCCGGGTCTGACGATCGACGCTGGTAGCGGTTCCTCTGGTGCCCTACTGGCAGCTGCCATCCGCCACTCGGGGTCCAGTTCTGAATGTTTCTGCGACCCCCGCTGCCTTCCATTTGGGCGCCAATCGCCCCGCCCAGGGTTTGCGCGCTCTTCTTTGCGCCCATGCACCTGCTCGGCGCTATCCCCCCGCTGGGCTGGGCCGACTGAGGCTCGCCGGTCCTTCGCCCAGCCTGCTACCCGCGTGCTTGGCTGCGGTCGCCATTGGCCGCTGCCTGCGCCTTCGCGCCTTTCTCCGCCCCGCCGCCTGGCCTGGCGGCCCCCCCCCTGCGGGGTCGTCTGCTCTTCGCCCAATGCTGTTGCACCTGTTCGGTGCCAACTCTGCCCCCCCACTACCCCCCGCGCGCACTTGGTCCCCTCGGGTGGCGGTCACTCTTTCCATGCGCTCGGCCCCCTGCCCCCAGCTCAGGGCCACCGTTCCTCCGCTGCCCGCAGGCGCGGCGCGCAGCGCTGCTCGCGCCTGTCCCTTCCGGCAGCGGCCGCTGCGTTTCCCCCCTGGCGGGCTGGTCTTGCCGTTAGCCGTTGGCTCCCGCGCGCCGCCTCCCCGCCTGTCTTCGTGACTGCCGGCCCGTGTTTGTCCAGGTGGGAGCCCCTGCCCCGCTGTTGCATCCCCTGCCTCGGCAGGGCGGCTCGCCGGTCTTCTGCAAGGTTTTGGGCAGGCTTTGCCTGTGGCCTCCACCCTGTCCGCTGACCCTCCCCAATTCTGGGGGCTGGATGGCCTTGGCCACCCCCCAGGCTGGCCCTCCCCCTTTTGGTTTTCATGCCAGCCTGCGGTCCACGAGCCAGCTTCGCCGGTGGGCCTGCTCGCCCACCGCGGTTTCTAACCCAGGGTGCCCGGACCGCCCGCCCTCGGGCGCCTCGCAGGTCCATGGACCTCGGCGCTTCTTCTCGCTTCGCCTGCCGGGCCCTTCCCAGCAACCCCCTGGCCCCTCTCCTGAGCTGGTCTCCTCCGGCTGCTCTGTCGCTTGGAAGGTCCCTGCAATGGTCTGGCTTGGCGCCGCGATCGGCAGCGATCCGAGTGCACTCTTAGGTAACAGCCCTGCGCCAGCCCCGCAGCTCTGCTTCGACGGTCGCCGTGCGCCCCCCGTTGGAGATGCTGACTGGGTTCCCAACGTCCCGTCGGTGGAGCCCCGACGCAGAGGGAGCACCCCTGCAACCCGTATGGGGTCTGGGAGGTTGCCCGTCTCCTAGACACCCTGATGCCCCGCCTTCGCGGCACTGGTCTCCAGGCCGTGGGGGTCCTCAACAGAGCATGGCCTCTCCGCCCTGGCTTCATGCCCGCGGTATGCAGCCGCTCCGCCCTCGTGAAGGGTCCTGGATTCTTCGCCGGTTTCGAAACCAAATGGCCCAAGGTCCGTGTCTGCACTGTCGACCAAATGCATGGCGATGAGGCTGATCTCATCATTCTTTCCTGTGTCTGGCCCATCGCGGCTTACCTGTCGGGCAAAGGCACTCCCACACCGGGTCAAAGTGGCCCTCGCTCGGGGTGTGAAGGACTGCGTAGCTCTCCTCGACGCCGCCGCGGCTGACTTCACCTGCACCGCGGGTCTGGTGGCCCGCCCGGCGGAGAAATTCGGGGATGAGTCCGCCTTCTCTGTTCTCTGGCGCGCCGGGGACCGTGCGTCAGCCCCGCCCCCTGCAGCGTCCTGGCGGCGCCCTGGCGGGCATCCGCGCGGAGCTGGTGGAGAGGTTCGCTCACCTCGTCGCCTGCCGCGGCTGTCTGCCGATGCTGGCCTTCGCGCTCCGCCTTCGCCAGCTCGATTGCAGCGACAGCAAGGCCCCGCTCAACCATAGACAGTGTGGCTGCAAGATCGTCTCCAAGCTTGCGTGCGCAATCCGCTCCAAACTGCTGGGGTGCGACGCGGGCAACCTTTGCCTGGGCGCCTGGTGGCAGGCCCTGCTTCAATTTCTCGGGCTCCCACCTGACCTAGAACGCAAGATGTCCGGCGCCGAGGTGCGCGACGTCGCCGTCCCTGTCCAGGTTGGTCGCTCAGACGCTTGCCGTCGGGGCGCCCCGTGGGGCAGCGCCCGTTTATGCCTGCCTTGCTCGCCGAGGCCACCTGCGCCTGCCCACTCCGCTGGGGCCCCCCGCCAGAGGACGTCGTCCACCGACTGCTCACCCCAGCCAATGCCAGATAATTCCACGGAGTGCTTCTCTCCAGCCCTGGCAACTCCCACTTCGCGCGCCTGCTGCTGAGCAGCGCGGCCCTGGCGGAGCTCGACGACTTCGCGCCCCCTGTTGGCGATTCCAGCAACGTGGGCGACTTGCCTGAAGCGCTGCTCGGCCTCGCCGCCCCGTGGCACGCGCGCGATCAACCGCTCCGGGGAGATGCCCTGGCCGACTTCCGCCACTCTGCGGGCGAGTTCGCCGACGTCTGCGCCGCCGTGCAATCGTCTGTCAGGCAGATCGTGCGTCTGGTCAACTTGGCTCCTAGCGCTGGGCTGCCCGCTGATTCTCATGCCCCCCGCGCGCGCGCTATCCCGGAATGGGGGGGGGGCCGGCCCGAGGAGTGCGCCCTCTGCGCCCTTGCGGCGCGCCTTCCGGCGCCCCCCCCGCCGAGCCCTTCCCCGCTGGCGCCGACGATGACGGCTGCTGCCAACTCTGCCTCAGAGGGGGACGCAGAGGGGCCGTCGGCCCGCCCTGCGCCCGTCGACCCACCCCCGCGCACAGTCAGCGCTTGGCGCGCCTGCCGGTGCCTCCTGGTAACCGGCGGGGTGGCCGACCCCGACCGCCTCGACGACCGCCTGACCTTTGCCAGGGCCGTCGCCGTCGCCAGCCAACCGCGACCCCTCCTGACCAGCCTCTTCCAGGCAGTGTTCCTCGACGAGTGCGGTCGCGACCCCTGGGAGGCCGTCTGTCGGGGGAAATGGGCGGGCGAAGGAAATGTCCAGAGCAATCCCAATGTCTGGTCTGAACATCAGATCGGCGTCTTCCTCGCCCACCGCAACGTCGCGCTCGGCTACCCCGCGCTTTCGGCCACAAGCATTCCCGCTGCCTGGCGGGGGGCGGAATGTACCAGACCGGCCCGCTGGCCGACTGGCGGGCAACTAACGGCAGGTCTTCTTGGGCCACGGCCCCGGCCGGCACGAGCGCTCCGCCAGCAACCCCGCGGGAGGCTCGGCTGGATCCGTCCGCCCGCCGGTCCGCCTGGGCCAGGCCCCTCCTGGCGACCGCGACCGCAGCCCGTCTGAGGGCCTGGAGAACCCGAGCACGCGACGCAGGACAACCGAGACGGCCCCCTCCGGACGGGGAAGCGCTCCGCTCACCGCTCGGCTCCGCTTGCTCTCGGGCCTCGGGCCGCCTTGGTCGCGCCGACGGCTGGAAGCCGCCGTTTGTTGCCCCGCCAAAAGTCTTGGGCGCGCCGACGACCTTGGAGGAGCTCCGCGCCCTCCCCGACCGCGGCCTCCAGTCACTGCACTGGCCATGGGCGCTATCTATAATCGGGGCGACAGGCGCGCCGCGAGGCGCGAGCGGCCTCTCGGGATGCGGTGGCGCCGCTGCCTGGCCGACAACCGCGTGGCGCAGGATAAAGCCGCCTGCGGCCGCCCATCCCTCCGGCCCCGCGATCCTGCGAACCTCTCTAGAGTTTCTTCTTGGCGTGGGCCCTTCCCCCCGGCGAGCCCTGGCCAGGCCGCCCCCTCCAGGGGCGAGCCCCTCTCGGAGGAGGAGTGCGAGGCCCGGGCCCGCTCCCTCCGGCGCCCGCGAGGGGCGCCGCGGAGGTTGGCCTCCACTCGCCAGCGCAGAACCTGGCGCGCACCATCAGGCCCATTCCGACAGCTCTGGGGTGAGCTGACACTCTGCCTCCAGCCGGCGCTGGTGTCTGCGGTCGCACCGCTCGAGGAAGGGATCGACCGCAGAATTGACTTACCCCAAATTTGAAATTTTCGTCGAATCAGCGAGAAAATACGTCGAATGGATGTAGATGACATACGAGCGTTCGACGTAGTTTTCGTATATTCGACAAACATATAAATTTTGGGGTAAATGAATCCTACCGTCGATCTGCTACTCTAGCCACGCCGCCGAGGAGGACGTCGCTCCTGGCCCCCCTTCCAACGCAGCGCCCCTCTCGCACTTCGGCGGCCTGCCGCAGAGCCAGGCTCTCTGGGAGGGCGCGGGTGCTCGTCGCCGAACGCTGCCAGGCCCTCGGGCACCTGCAGGCCGCCTTCTGGGGGGGCTCGCACAAGAAACAATAGCTTGCCCAAGCCGACGCCGCAACTTGCTCTGATGACGCGCTCGCTCGCTTCTTGGAGTGCGCCTGCGGCTGCGGAACTTCCAACGGCAGAGCGCGCCCGGCCTCAACCATCCCACCCTCTGGCCGCCCCAGCGGGCACGACCCGGCTACTGCGTTCCCTGCCCGCGAGGTGCTTCTCAGGGAATCGCACATTCGGAAAGCGGC